>JAGFMF010011611.1:2079471-2170239 GCA_019455555.1 Galemys pyrenaicus
ACAAGGGACTGAGGTGATGGTGCACGGGTGAAATGGTGGTGGGTACCCCCTGGGGACTACAAATGATGTCAAATATAACTAATAAAAAAAAAAAAAACCAGTGTGTTTATTTGATTAACACAATATTTTTAAGTGAAGTCTTCCTCTTCAGTATCAGAAAAGCATTGCCTCTCGTGTAACAATGAATTTGAACTAAATATGTTTTGGAGTTTTCCCACTCTCTCTATATCGATCAGTGATTCAGAAAGTGCACAATTCAAATGCAAGAGGCATTTATGCCTCTATTCAATAAAATATGAATGTATACCTCAAATTAGGTATACCATGAACTGGATTTCTTCTAGAAATCTTCCAGTAGGCGAAGTTCTAGCACCCTGTATGTCATCTGCCAGTGTTCTTCTGATAGAGCAGGTCTCAAAGCCAACTGCAGAATCTATTTGTAACAGAAGCCACTCTTCCTCTGGATTAATGATCTCACTTTATGACTCATCCTTCATTCTCATTTGCACTGCACTGAATGTCCTTAATAACTCTCCAAGCTATTTCCTGGTCTCCAGTATTACAAACCCTTCTTAAATTGGACTTCTTAACATTTTTATCATTTATTGACATATGTTCAATTTGATCCCCCAGTTGCTAGCTTAATTCCTTTCCAATTCATTCACTACTTGATCCAAAACAAATCTCATCATTCCATTCCTACTAAACATATTTGAACATATTTTAATGATCTCCTTACAATTCCAGAATTCCAGAGTGATGTTTCTGTTACCTTAGGAACTTCAAATTGCCTTTTCTTTGAAGCTCATTTTCCACTATCATGCCACATTGGGCTTACACCCAGACATCTCTTTCTCTAACTTCTCCAGATTTGCTGTGCTCTCTGTTTGAGGGCCTTTCTAAAAATGTCACCTAGAAGTTGCTAGAGTAACTCTTTTTTCCTGGTGATTTCTTAGAAAGTATGCACAATCAAAACATGGAATATGGTGAAAAGCTTGCTCTATAGAGCACCTGGTATTTTTGGAAGTGGCTAGCTATAAGATCCAGAAAAAAACAAACAGTTTGGTTCTCCACATAGAACAGCCCCCCATATCTATCCTTGCTAATTGGGTGCTGCCACCAAGGAAGAGGATAAGCACTTGATGTCTCAGCACTGTGGTTACTCATATATTGGCTGTGACAATATTTTGAGATCTAATTAACATATACCATTGTGTCAGTGTAAGTTATATAACATGTTAATTTGATACCATTAAAACATTGCAATATGATGATTATTACAGCAGGATTAAAACTACAGTGTTAGATAACAATTCCATCATATTACATAATTATTTCCCCTTTTTTGATGAGAAAATTTAAGATTAGTCTCTTGCCAGTATAAAATATACTTTGAAGTATAAAATTTCTGTAAATTATAGTCACAGCACTGTGCATTAGATGTCCAGTCTATTCATCTTCTATCTAAACATGTCTACACTTTGAATAACATCTCCTGCAACCAGAAAAAATAAAGCTAGATGCATCACATTTCCCGATTTCAAACTATAATACTACAAAGCCATAGTAAGCATGGTACTGGCATAAAACAGACACACAGATCAATGGAACAGAAGTCAAAAGCCCAGAATTAAACCTTTGCACATATGGCCAATTAATCCTGACAGTGGAGCCAAGATTACTCAGTGAGGGAAAGGTAGCCTCTTCAGTAAATAATATTGGATATATTGGGTAGCCGCATCTATCTTATACCACTCACAAAAATTAACTAGGAAAGGATTAAAGACTAGAATATAAAATCTGAAAGCATAAAACTCCATGAAGAGAACACAGGAGAAAGCTCTTTGATATTGGTCTTGGCAGTTATTATTTGTTGGTATGACACCAAAAGTAGAAGCAAAAATTAGCAAGTGTAACCACATCAAACTAAAAAACTTCTATTGAGCAAAAGAAATAACAAAAAAGGCAACCTATAGAATGGTAGAAATATTTGCAAACCATATATCTGATAATGGGCTAATATCTACATTATTTTAAAAACTCATTCAACTCAAAAACAAAAATTAAATATCTCCATTAAAAAATGAACAGAGAAACTGAATAGTCATTTTTCCAAAGCAGACATTCAGATCACCAAGAGGTAAATGAAAAGGTGGTTGACATTACTACCCATGTGGGAAATGTAACCCAAAAGCACAAAGAAATGACCCCTCACACGGATCTGTGACAATTCCCAAGGTGGCCGACCTGTCACTTCAGGGCTTCACCTCCTCCAATCATTCCTGGACTATGATTCTCTCTGTTTTCTTTCAGTGATTCTAGATCCCTATAAAATATGTCTAGTACTTCTTCTTGCCTGTTGTCTCTATTTGACCAGACATTCCATCTCTGATTTGACCTTGGATTGGTTGAGAGAGAAAGAGTGAGAGCCAGAATGAGAGACAGAGAAACAGACATATTTTTGTGTGTTAATATAGAAGTGCACATATATGTATTTTATATATATGTACTTTTTATATGTGAAAGTACCATATACTTGAACACATTAATTTGACAAAGTTGCATTGCCATATATGTTCCTGGTCCTGATGATGCTCTTTCTCCTCACCCTGGAACTTGTATTCTACTCTGAGTCACATAAGAACAGTAATTATCATTCCTCATAACCTGCCATGTACCAGACAGGATACAAACACTTTATATATATAGCATTGTTTTGTTTTCTGCACAGCCCCAGTGTAGTTATAATTATCATTACTTTACAGTTAAGGAAATGAAAGCAGAGTTGAGTACTTAGCTTATAAGGACCCGTAAGTATATTGTCATACATACATCTATAATAAGTCAAGTCAGAGAAAGGTAGAAGAGAAATGTTTGTGTGACTTTGTAGAGATGAGGAAGGAAGAGGAGCGGAAAAAAAATTGGGGAAAATAGAATACATCAGAGGGATTGAATATAACCCCTCTATATTGAAAACTTGCTATGACCCATCTGACTCAAAGTAACCCAACTTCCTACATCTTCCAGATGTGTTCCTGGATCATCCCTAACCTCAAGTTTAAAAAGTCCAAATTCTCACGGCAACTACTGCTGTCCAGGTCTAAGGAATGTGTGACATAGAGGTCAAGTCAGGAAACTCAATCCTGAGTGTTAAGTCAAAAGAAGTTGGAGATTGAGGAGACAGGAACTAAGACTCATGATTACTACTAATAATCCTTGTTGGCTCTGGTGAATTAGAGTTGTTGGGTTTTTTTAAGATTTATTTATTTATGCATGACAGAACTGGGGTACAGACCATAGATTTGGGGGTGAGAGGATCCACCAGAGACAGAGTGGGGAGCAGAACAGATGGATCTACTGAAACACACTGTTGACGGGAGCAGCTGGTGAGGTAAGAGAGATCTGCTGCGCCATGTGGGTCACCCCCCTGGCCGGCAGCAGGGATCGAACTCGTGCTGCAGAGGCTGTGGTTTGCTTCATAGTGCACTGCTTAACCCACTGCACCACCACGGAGGCCCCTGGTGAATTAGAGTTCTATAAGAAAAAAAATTTAAATCTAGAATTTGGAAAGAGACAACTTTAGAATATGAAGAGTTCTCAGCTAGAAATCAAAGGAAAATTAACTACAGAAAATTCAACTTTCCTGCAGACTGAAGGAAAGGTTTGAAAGAATTGTTTGCTTCAAGACTGGAGTCTTTTTTTTAATTTCTTTATTTATGTATATTTGACATCAGGTGTAGTTCCCGTGGAATTTCTACCACCAATTCACCCATGCACCATCACCTTAGTCCTTACCCCTTCATTTTGATCTTGCTCCTTCCCCCTCCCCTGTAAAATATCTCTGATTTATAGTGGTCTGTTTATTTTTGTTTTGTTATGTTGTGTTTTTTTTTCATTGTTTTCATTCTTTTCCCTGACCCCTATTTGGTTCTCTTATATTCCTCCTATAAGTGAAACCATCTGATATTTTCCTTCTGATTTATTTCACTGAGCATAATCGCAAAAGCAACATTAGCCAAAACAAAGACTGAGGTCTTAAGGAAAGCTCTGTGCTCTGACAAATACTCATTTTTAACAATAGTCACCATTTAATACAGTTACTTAGTGGACGATGTTTTGCCCTCCTGATCTCATCCACCTTGTGACAACCTTGTAAAACAGTTGATTTTATGTCTATTTAATGAAATCAAGGTTGCAAAAGAGATTGCTTTATAAATCTGAGTTCTCCAGAAAAAAACAGTGCGTGTAGGAGGAGAGGGAGGAGAGGGTATAAAAGGATTTATTTGTAGGAACTGGCTTACATGATTATGGAAACTGACAAGTCCCAAGATCTGTAGTCAGCAAGCTGACACCAGGAGAGTCAACGGTATAGCTCTAATCTGAAGGTCAGCAGAATCAAGATCCAGGAAGAGCTGATATTTCAGTTTAAACCTCAAAGGCGGGGTGGGGAACCAATGGCCCAAACATAAGGCAATCAGCAAGAGACATTCATGTGTACTGAGGAAAGTCAGAAGAAAGAAGGAAGTCAGAGTCCCCAAAATATAAGTCATCAATAATTGGCCCAAACATAAGGCAATCAGCAAGAGACATTCATGTGTACTGAGGAAAGTCAGAAGAAAGAAGGAAGTCAGAGTCCCCAAAATATAAGTCATCAATAATTGTGCTCCGTTCAGACAGCTTAACAAGTTTCTAGAAATCACATATCAGGGATATATTAAGGAATTAAATTGTTAAGTCGGTTCTGTGGAGGTACCATGGTTTCATGTGACATTATATTCTGCAAGAGGAAAAAACACTGCTCCAAAGGAAACTGGTTCAGGATGTAGCAGGATGTGTAGAAATTGTGATTCCTTGTTACAGGAAAAATAGTTACAGTGAACGTGATTCTAAGAACCTACAACTAAAATAACCATGTGCTCTTTCCTCGGTGTGGTTTTATTAACTAAATTGTGGTATTTTTAACCTTATCTGAATAAATTTAAAAACTTGTCAGAGACTTGATGAACAAATAGGAAAGCTTCTAATTCTATCAAAAGGGACTGATAACCTTTCAAAATTTCTTCAGCATTCGATGATTTCAAGGGAAAAAAGAACATTCTTATTAGAAAAGGATAAAATTCATCAAACTGGGAACAATCTGCTTCCTAGGTGCAGTGTGAGTCCTATATGTCTGAGGACTAACAACTGTTACCTTTTTAAAAAGATAGTTTGAGGTTATGTACATCATCTGTCCAATTTGCAGAAATCTGATGAGTCAAGCGGGCCTGACCCAGGATACTTTGGCTTTCATTGACTTTGCAGACAAATATTGTGTGGGCAACACTACTTAAAATTGGGAGCCCTGAAAAAGAAAATGAAACATCTTGCTAGCTATGAGGTTGAAGTTTACTATGATGAATCATATGAAGGTAAAATAAAATTGGTGCTCAAAATGTCATGGTATCCTCCTTTATTAAATGGGAAACTTCAGTTTCAAATGGACCAACCTTGGCCTAAGAGTAGGCCTTGAACTCTGGACCTTGAAGTATCAATAACTGTGAGAGTACCCAGATCATTTTCCTTTGATTTCCTTCTATATTATGCCTAACATGAGAGAGATAACTACTTGGTATTTCAAATGCATGTTATTATGATGCTATAGAAAAATACCAAGGAAGAATACAAGAAAACAGCTGCATTAGTGATAGTAAAAGACAAGTAGACACAAGAAGGCAACTCAGAATAAAATGCTGGCACTAATGATCTTTATGAAGAGAGAGGAGAAAAATATGGAATGGGGTCAAATGAGAACAAAAACAAGGATTCCAAATTATATTAATTAGAGTTGTGGGGATAAAAGGTAAAGTGTGAGCTACTGAAAGTAGATTTAGTGTTTAAAAGGGAGAAATACAATCATGAAATGAAGTGAACAAGAAAAAGCTATCTGGTGTATATGATATGCATTGGCTTCCCAAAAGACCCTGAAATGAAAAAAAAATCTTCAGGCCAAGTATAAAATATTTACATCTTTCTCTCATTTGGTATTAAAAAACAGATCAGAGAACCTTGAAAAAAATGTTGTAGAGTTATACACAGGAAAAGATGCAAAGAAGTCAAAAATTGCCCATGTAGGGATTAAGTTATGAAACTTTGACTAAGAAGACATTGGAAATATTTCCAAGACACATTTTTGCAGTGATTCAAATGTCAGGGTTGTATGATGTAAGTTTGGGAAATAGCACACTGATTTTGCTCCCAAGATTTATTTGGGGGGAGAGAATCAGAAGAGCAAACTGCCGTATATAATAGCATGGTTTCAAAAAAGAAGCCATGTGTATTGATTATATATAAAATGTTGGGGAAAAATCTGAAAAATACTAGAATTTTTGTTTTCAGAGTATACTTACTACAGTGTTAGAATTCATCAAATAATTTAAGGAGTTGATATAACGTCAGCAAGAAATAATACTTAGGTTACAGATGAACTGAAAAATTGGAGAGCTAAAATAAGTGATCCACACAGATATGTTCCTGAACATCTAGCCTTGAAATCTAGGAGGAAAATAGATGCCTCTGTGAGAGAAACAGAAGCTCACAAGATGAGATGTATGCAGAGATAGCTGGAGAACTTCACCTTCAGGTCGCCTTCTTTGCTTCATCCTCATGACCTGATCACTTCCCAAAAGCCCTGCTCCAAAATGCCATCCTATTGAGGATTAGATTTCAATGTAGGAATTTGCAGAGGACACAAACACACAGAGCATTCTGCCTGGTCACTAAAATTTACATTCCTGTATGTATAATTCATTCTATCTGAATGGTCCCAAAAATTCTAAGTGGTTCCAGCATCAATGATAAAGTCTAATGCCAAAGTCATCATTGAAAACAGATCTGGGTATGATAAGATATAATTCATCCCTGGCAAATTGCTCTTCAAGTAGGGAAACTGTGAAATCGAACAAGTTATATGCTTCAAAAACACAATAGGAAGGCAGGCATCAGATAGACATTAAGAGGATTAATTAGAAAAGAATGACAGTGCCTGGCAAGTCCAAAATCTAACAAGACAAATTCCATTAAACCTTAAGACTCAAGAATAATCTTTGAATCAAGGCTTTGCCCCAAGGCTCACCAGGGCAGGGGTCCTGGTGCTATAGTTTTGCTCTGCAGGAACTGGCAGCTCTCAGGAAGGCCCCACCTCAGCTCTTGTTCACCCCCCAAATCCAGAGTTCCATGCCCATGATCTCCTGGGTAGGATCCAGCATGCAATATTTCTGACTTGCGTCCTTTGAAATCTAAGAGAAAACAACCACATCCCATAGCTGGTGTACACTGAGCCCATAGAAATAGCAACCCAGATACTGCAGTCTCTGCACTCTCCAGAAAGGCCACCTGGCCTGCCAAAGACTTGTTACCTGGAGCAACTGAAGAGCATGACCCTGGAGTGCAGGGAGTAGAGCCAGTCTTGTGAGGTGGGGCTAGACAGGCTGTGCCAAAGTCCTGCAAACACCCAAGGCCCCTTCCCATTGTCTTGAACAAAGCTCCTGGCTGCTACTGAGATGTTGAGTAACCGCCTTATCAGTTATTTGGCCACAACCTTCACATTCTCTCCCAGCAGAGTTGCTCATTCTTCATAGTATCAATAAGCTGACAATTTTCCAAGTCTTTAAACAATGCTTCTCTTTTGATAAAAAAAAATTAAAATTGCATATTTAAATCATTTCTCTCTTCTTATCTTTTACCATAAGCAGTCAAGAGAATTCAGATCCTTTAACACCGTCTAGAAATAGCTATAGCTAAGTATCCAGTTTATCACTCACAAGTTCAACTTTCCACAAAACACTAGGATGTAAACACAATTCATCCAGGGTTTTTCATTTGGTTTGGGGGAGTTTTTTTTGTACCATTATTACAAAAATGGACTTTCCTTGTTTCCAGTAGCATATTCTTCATTTCTGGCATAGACCCCATCAGAGTGGTCTTTCCCATCCTTATTTCTACCATCCTTCTGTCCAGGATTACTTCTGTTTTCTCTGAGAATATATGAACTCTTTCTTCACCTCCTCTCTTTTATTTCTGTTCTTTCACCAGAATCACCCTCAACAGGTGCCTCCCTTGTGGCGCAGTGGGTTAAACAATGCACTATGGAGCAAACCACAGCCACTGCAGCATGAATTTGATCCCTGCTACCAGCCAGGGAGGTGACCCACATGATGCAGCAGACCTCTCCTGCCTCGCCCACTGCTCCCCTCAGCAGTGTACTTAAGTCAACCTGCCTGTCCCCACTCTGTCTCTGGGGAATTCTCTCACCTCCCATAACTCTAGCTTGTACCGTAGTTCTTGTATGCATAAATCTTTAAAATAAATCTTTAAAAAAAAAGAATCACCCCCAACAGTTCAATTCAAAGAAATGTAAACTTTTTTCTAGCATGCATCTCAAAACTCTTTCAGATCTCCATTCTCTACAGGTCTCCCCTACTATTTGGGAGCAGAGTATTTTTAGAAAGACTTTCCTAAACTGAAATGTTGGGAAAAGAAGACACAGACACCATTAAAATATATGGAAATTTTTTTTTAGTATTTCTAGAAACTACCAAATCACACATAAAACCTACCAGCAGAGTAAGCAGGAGTGACAAGACAAATACAGAGCGTGTGCAAAGGTCTTCCCTGTGGAGAGCAGAGGACCCACTGCCAGCAAGATGGTAAGATGCAGGTGCTGATAAGATGGCCACGCCAAACAAACCCAGCTCTATTCACACATTCTGCCTCTTGACATAAAAGCGAACACATCCTTTTTGAATTTCTTTTGGTTAGCAAACATGGGTTTTGTAAAAGCTAGATTTTGTAAAAGCAAAATGACATACCGGGAATTTCTGATAATCATGGGATACCTGCACCTAGTTCCAAAACCACTTCTACATTTTTTGTATTAATTATATTTGACATCATTTGTATTCCCCAGGGAGTTCCCACCACCATTCCACCCGTGCACCATCACCTCAGTCCCTTGTGCTCTTTCTGCCCTTATCCCCATCTTTGCCCTCCCCTCCTTGCCCTCCCTTCCATGGTCCCTTTGGTTTATCTTGGCTTTTTGGTCTTGTTGAGTTTTTTGTTTGCTTTTGGTTATAATTGCCCATTTCCTTGAGCTTCTTCTTTGTTGTTGTTGTTCTTTCATATTCCTCCTAATAGTGAAGCCATCCAATATTTTTCTCTTGCCTTCTCACTTGTTTCACTGAGTATAATTCCTTCTAGTTCCATCCATGTTTCTATAAAGGTCCCTAGTTTCTCATTTTTAGGTACTTGTATTATAGCAGCACCCACTTGTCGTCTTAGAATTTGGGTACCACTTCTGAGTACTGCTTTTTGTTTTGGAATTTGGGGAACACAAATATTCAGCCCATAGCATATACATATTCATTATATCATATACATAAAGCTCTGGTCCTCTCTGGGTAAAATGTCCCCATTATAAACCTAAAAAAGAACCAGCTTATTTTGTCTCTACTGAAAATAATTCTGCAATCAAATTTCAGGTCCATACACTAATCTGGCCTGCATATCCTAGTTTTGGGCATCACCTTGAGTGATCTTTAACTATAATGTAGCTTCAGGATGAAGTATTAAATCCTTCGAGTTTAGGGCATAGTGGTAGATTTATTGCACTAATGATCCAAATCATCATCCTTTATGAACTCTACCCTGAAGAGACAAATTCTCTTTCTTTATTACTTAAATCAGGGCTACCTTTGTGATTTATTCTGGACAATAAAATGCAGTGGAAGTGAACAGTGTGTTAACTGCAAAACTTAACCTCAAGAGACCATGTCCATTTAGTTGTTCTCACTCTCAATCCTCTGTCTTTGTCATGAGAAGCTGCCCAGGGAAGCCTGCAGGGGAGCAAAAGGCCCAGCAGCAGCTTGGCCATGCCAGCAGAAGGCCAGATTTGTGAATGAAACCAATTAAGGCAAAAGTTGCCCAGTTTAGTTCAGACTAAATCACTGAACTGCAGATGTGTAAGCTAAATAAATACCTATTATTTTATGCTGTGGTCATACAAATCTGATAAAGTGTCTCAACTAGGCTCTATTTAAATCATACAGAGTTTAAGGGCCTCTTGCTGGCCATCCTATACCCAATCAAGATGCATCTTGTTTCGCACGTATGATTTATAATGCTGGTTATACCATCTGCCAAGTAGCTTGTGTCCTTTAGCTGGTACTTCAGATCCATTTGAGAATTTGATGTTAAATATTGAAGCAAACATTTTGCCACGAGACTCGCAGGGCTCAGCAATTTGGCAGACATCCAACAAACAATAAGCCTAGAATCCTGAGGAATTCTTAGGAACTTATCAACTTGACCAAACATGGGCAAAATCAAATTCATAACAACCAGAAACTAACAAAATAAGACCATGTGTAGTTTTTAAAATAGTAACATAAATCATTCCAGACTTTGACTAAGAGCTGTGTTTTTGAATTGATAATAATTGAAATTCTTATACTCTCAACATCTTGGTGCCCATCTTATGTTTCCAAATTGCACTGATATTTGAAAAAGGAATGTTCCAAGTATCTATAGTCAAAAAGTTTGAAAATTCACACAATTCTCTGCCTGCATAACTATTCTATCCAAGGAAAGAAACTTTGAAACACAATGCCTAGCTTTTCCAATGAAAATAAAGGTAAATCTTTAAATAGCTTGCAGAAATATATGCAGAAAGTATAGTAGCGACTACAAAAGACTATAATGTAAAAGTGACTTGTAGATCAGGAAACTGGAAAGAGTATTGGGAACTCTGATTAAAAGATGACTAAATGAAAAAGAAACTATGACAGTAAAATTTTAAAATTATCTTCATCTTTTTGGCAATTCTTCAAGATCTTCTTTTAGGGAGTAGGTATCTGATTAATTTAGTGCTAAAATCACTCAGTTGATTAACCCATTATATATATGCTAAAATAGGAAGAGCTATCCAACATGGATAAGGTAACTTGAGGAGAATGGTGATTGGCTAGCTGTGGACACAATGAAGGTGGTACGGTTGGGACCAGAACAACAATCTTTTGCATTTCATTCCTCCACACTAGTATCCCTTCTCTCATCTTCACTCATGTGGAATTAGTAGATTGGCTGCCACTACTGTGCAATACCTACCCCTTAAATCCTCCTCCTCTCTACCATCTAACCTACTTCTTTGGAGAAAGTTCTAAGTGTAAGTGACAGCTATATCTGAATTGATTACTTTCCTTGAATGACCTTGTGTTTTCATTTTAAACTAAAGGATTTTGGCAATTCAGACATCCATGAATAATTATACTAGATAAAACTAACACACTTACTGATTTACCAATTCAGACATTACGTCTGTTAAAAAAAAACAAAAACCTGGCTTTGGGGAATAACATTAGCATGACAGATGTTATGAGCTTAGTTAGAATAGAGGTTCCATAGAAAAGGAATCATGAAGAATGATGTACACCTGTACAGAGCTGTGAGAATCTTGTTCTTTACCAGCATGTCTGGTTTTTTTTCTTCCTTGTAATCCACTTCTTCTAAGTCTGATCTATAATCCTTCATTCCCTTACTTTAATCTGGCTATTAAGCTCTTTCATCATTGATCTCCACAAAAAAAAAACAAAAAAAAAACAAATTTATGTCCTCATTACTAAATGCTTTCTTACATGATGCCATTCTTTTGACCAATGAAATTTGCCATAGCAGCTCAGGAACTTTTTACTGCACATGTCTCAAATGCTTTGTAATTAGGAACCCTCTCCTCTAAGATCTAAATCTTCCTAAAATCTCAGATCTCCCCTCTTTCTTTGAATTGATCACAACAGAAATATTAGTACTTTTTGTGTCTGCCTGCTCATTTTACATTTCAGTAAATACTGATATTTTAAATATGAAGCTTCCAAGCTATGAATATTGTTAGTCTAAAAGTTTTAAAACTTGGCCCACAACTACTTACCTGTTTATCCATTCTAGCTCAAGAAATCTCAGTCAGAACTACACAGATTTCAGGCCTCCCTGGTGGCGCAGTGGGTTAAGCAACGCACCATGAAGCAAACCGCAGCCACTGCAGCAAGAGTTCGATCCCTGCTGCAGGCCAGGGAGGGGACCCACATGGCGCGGCAGACCTCTCCTGCCTTGCCCGCTGCTCCCCTCAGCAGTGTACTTCTGTTGATCTGCCTGTTCTGCTCCCTGCTCTCTGTGGTGAATCCTCTCACCACCCTCCCCCCACACCTCTGGCCTGTACCCCAGTGCTTGTATGCATAAATAAATAAATCTTTAAAAAAAAAAAAAAAGAACTACACAGATTTCCCTTGAAAAGTGAGATGTTCCAAAACAAGAACATGTGAGTCCTTTTTCCAGATTTGTATAGAAATTATCCTATGGAAATTAATTTATATATGAGCTGCCTTTGATATTTTCTATATTTTGTCTCAAACAACTTCTTAAATGTTATTTAGCTAAAGTATTTAAAATCTCACCCTATCACCTTAATAATTTTTTGACATCAGAAATTGCTAGTATTTCCATGTTAGCCCTCTATGGAAATGCTGACCTAGTAGACAAATCATAAAATATTGCCTGATAGCAATTGTTTCTAAAACACACCTAAAAATATCTTCTCTGTATAGCCAAAGTAGTGCTTATGCATTGTATAATTAAGAAGAAAAGCAATTCTTCCCTTTTCATCTAGGGAATAAATATAGGGGAAAAGATAACAGGAAGGGTGTATAGAAACATAAAAATCGTAAGTCATGTTTTACTCACATTAAAATTAACATTTTTCCTAAATTTATTTCTAAATAAAAATAAATTTAGGAAAAATGTTAATTTTATTAAGTCCCTACTGTAAATCTCCTTCCTCTGAAATACTTTTTTCAACATTGCTAACAAACATTAATAACAAATAAAATTTAATTTTTTAAACTGCTATGCAATAATTAATTCTGAAATTTAATTTCATGGGTTCTTATTAAGTGAAAATGCAGCTACAAAAACATTATTTCAACATGTGTTTCCAACAGCCAAGCAATGAGGTAGCTTCCTCCAATTTAAAATGGGAGAAGGCCTCCCTTCTGGGGTAAGGGGTTAAGGATAGTGAAAACTATCCACTATCCACAGCCACTGCAGCACGAGTTCAATGGACCGTGGACGAGTTTGATCCCTAGCCAGGGAGATGACCCACAGGGTGCAGCAAACCTGTCGTCTCACCGGTTGCTCCCCTCAGCAGTGTATTTCAGTACATCTGACTGTTCTGCTCCCCACTCTGTCTCTGGTGAATCCTCTCACCCCCTCCGTAGCTCTGGCCTGTGCCCCAGTTCTTAGATGTATAAATAAATCTTTAAAAATAAATAAATAGAGTGGATCGGGAAGCTGTGGTACATATACATAATGGAATACTACTCAGCAATAAAAAATGAAAAGCTAGACGCATTCATAGGAACATGGATGGAACTGGAAGGGATTATGCTCAGCGAAGTAAGTCACAAGGCAAAAGAAAAATACCAGATGGTTCCTCCCCTAGGAGGAATATAAGGGAACCAAATAAGGATCAAGGAAAGGAATAAGAACAATAATAATAATAATAACAACAACAAAGAAACAAAAACCAAAAATGAAAAGACAAAGGCAAACTGGGGACACTTGGTGGGGAGGGAAGAGGGGAAGGGTGGAGGGCAGATGGGAGCACGGGGGACTGAGGTGACGGTGCACTGGTGTTACGGTGATGGGGAATACATGGGGATTACAATTGATGTCAAATATATGTAAATTTAAAAAATTTATATAAAAAAACTTTATAAAGCTTTTAGAAATCTTCATATTGGAAATTTCAAACAATCACAACAGTTTCTTGGTAAATTATTTTCTCTCTGCATGGTTGGTGATAGTTATTAAAAGCTAATTTAACAAAAGAAAAAATATAAATAAATAAATAAATAAAATGGAAGAAACACCTTCTTGCAAGGAAATCTTTGAGGCCCTATCTCTCTGTAATAAAAGAAATTCATTTTGAAATTATGCATCACTTTGAAAAATCATAACTATTAACTGACAAAATTAAAGAAAAAGACTAACATCATAAGTGAACACTTTGTTCAGTGACAATATGGATCAAAATTAAGAACTTCAGTATAATGAAAAAAAATCAATTATTTCAAACATATTTTTCCTCTGTGTAGTATGTTATGATGTATTATCTCTAAATTTAGATCACTTTTTCCACTTGCTTTCAGACCACACCTTGATATTTTCTGTATCACATAGAGAAAACAAAAACTGCACTTAGCAGGGAAAAAAATTAGTGTGATTATGAAATACTAAATCAAAACTAAATTTTTAATTCTGGCTTAGCTCAATATTTTTCCAAATCCTTTTTCTAGGATTTATTCTAGACTACTTCTTAAAACAGTCAATAATTTTAACAGTAAAAGTGGCAAATTAACTGCACTTAGAGAAATATAATAAATTATTAAATATATTAGACTTTCTTTACTATTTAATAAAATGATACCAAAAATTATACAAAATATCTTGGAAATTCCTCTTTATATCTTGTCTTCAATAAAGTTCTTAACTAGAGCTTCTCTTCAAATATATCTTTCTTCTTTTTTGGTGATATATGTGTATGTCTTTAGAGATCAAACTGAAACTTGCTTTAGGGTTCTGTTAAAGATGGGGAGAGACTTGAGAATGGGTAGGAGGTAACTGATCTGCTTCCAAGGAATAAAGGATGGTAAGAAAAATGACTATATAAATGGAGGAATTTGGCAGATACCACCATAATTAAGTGATCAAGATTAAAGTCACTCATAGTAAAGCAAGTAGCTATATGTAACCTTTGATATCATGTGACAATAAGGGCACCACATATCTGTAGTATTATTCAAAAAAAATCCATAATCCAATTGAATCATAAGAAACTTATATGACTAAATCAAATAGAGATACATTATACAAAATGGTTAACCAATACTCCTCAAAACTGGCAAGGTCATGAAAAACAAGGAAATACTGAGAAACTCTAGCTGATCAGTCTAAGGACATAGGATGGCTAAATGTAATTGGGTTTTCTAAATGAGATCCTAGGGTGAACAATGACTGTGATGTTAAAAAAAAAACTAGTGAAGTGTGAGTAAAGTTTGAAGTTTAGTTATGGGACTATGACAACATTGTTTACTTGGTTTTGACAAATGCATCATAATTTAAGATATCCTAACATTAGGGAAAACAAAAAAGAATATACAGACTCGACACTGCAATTTTTTCTGTGAATCTAAAATTATTTCAAAATAAAAGGTGTGTTAGAGAGACTGGCATGGCAAAAAGTATAAACACACACACATACACTTACTCTCCAAAAAGATATCAATCGTGGTGTGTGTAATTGAAAATACAGGTAACTCTAAAGAACTTTTTTAATATTCAATTAAACAAAAAAATATAATTATTTTATATATATTTTTTACCTTTAATAGTTAAAATTCTTTAGTTAATTCTAAAAATAAAAAAATTGTATGATTCTGTTATGGACTGAATTGGGCTCCTGGGAAAAGCTGTATGGAGTCCCTAAACTTCTCTACTTCACATATGATCTTATTTGGAAATGGAATCCCTGAAGATGTAATTATTTAAGGTGAGGTCAGAAAAGTAAGGTGGGTTCTTAGTTCAATGCGACTGGCTGATGAATCAGAGAAGAACATCTCGTGAGGATGGAGCAGAGGTTGGAGTTATCCTGTTGCCACAGCCAAGGAACACCATGGAATGCCAGCCACCACCAAATGGGATAGGGGCTCTACCGCTACCTTGATTTCAGATTTCTAGCCCCTAGAACTGTACAAGAATAAATTAATACTGTTTTGATATCCAGTTTTTGGTACTTAGTTATGTCAGCCCAGAAACTAGTACACCATCTCTAGAGCCCTTTTCCCAGTGTTGCAGTGATTGTTATCTGTCACTTCTGTAGGACCCCCCGCATGTGGCCAGTCAGTCCATTTCTCTAGCTTCCTATTATTCAGAGCTTTTGAGATCCTGAAGCTTCTCAAATGTGGGGCAGGTGGTGGATAATCAGATACTCTGTACCTCAGTCACCTGCTGGAGCCTCATATTACAAACCTTCCTGATCAACTCCCTGGATTTGCCACCTGATGTATGTCTGAAGCTCAAACTTCACACTGAATGTCTTTGATTTTGATGACCACATGGTTAAGATGTATTACTTTTATGTTGTGATTTGGGGACCGCTAACTGATGCAAGTGATTGCATCCCACTGCAGAGACAACTCCATAGTCTAGGCTCATACAGGTTGCTGAGATTCCCAGAAAATGAATAGAGATGCATGTTGGTCATTCCTGGAAACAGATGGATGGTGTCAACTTATATGTAGTAAGTGCCCAACACACACATCTTAATAAATGAATGGAAAATGAACGAATGAAGATCTTATAGGAAAATGCAAGTCTTTTTATTTTATAATTCTTTTACTCAATTTGAACTATGTAAATGCAGGAAATCTAGATTAAGAATACATTCCAACAATAAAGAAATGAAAGATAATAGATTATGCTATATTTTGATCAGAGTTCTTTGTTGCAAATACTAGAACCCACTTCAATGTAAGGGGAAACATAAAGATTTAGTAAAGATCATGAAAATGTTGGTAGAAATAGAAAAATAAAACCAAGGTTGAACTTTCAGGAAAGTATCCAAAACCACACCGTGAAACTAGACAAATGAGATACAGTGTCTGCCAGCCCAATCAAAGACTAAATATCAAGATCGGATTATATGGCAAATATATCTGCACCAGCACAACCATAAGACCTAACTTGCAACCACTGTCACACCCAAAGACAGGTACTTTTGCCAAAACTTGCAACAACAGAAAACATCAATGTGTCTGTTGCTTCATAGATTCATTCCTGAAGTAGAGTTTTATATAAATGTGACAGATTATCAGAACTAAGATATAGGTGAGTCTTAACTATAAAGAAAACTGAAATTGAGAATGAATTTGAGTTTGGATACCTGTGTTGGATGCAGTAAAAATTATATGTAGAACTTAACCAAATATAGTTGAAAGGTGATTTGCTTTTAAGAGTACAACTTAAGTATAATTTATATTCTAGACTACCTTCTACCATAACACCAGACTCTACCATGCAACAATAATTACAATACATATTCCCAGCTAAAATAATAAAACTATCCTTTAAACATCAAGAATAATATCCCCAAGTAAGGAAACCCAAAATGTTGACTGACTCTAGCTCTGAATATAGACTCTTTGGGTAATGTCAATTTTACCTCCTACTACTCTTGGGTTAATATCTTTATATTCTAACTTATGAGATAAATTGCAATTTAACCACCAACATGACAGTTTCTAAAACAGAAGGAAACAGTAGATGGAAACATATGTCTACACTTGGTTACCAGACCACAGCTGATATTTATGATGTAATTCCTACAGTATCCTTTGCCATCAGTGAGTGCCTTTGCTGCTGAGAGTTATTTATCTTAAGGGAGTGAACCAAATCATCTTAAATGAGAAGTCTGGGTCTTTGTGGTCCCTAGAAATCTTAGATTTTTGTCAATATAATGTTAAAAATAACACTAGAAAACAATGACACCAAACACACTAGATTTTTTTTATTAAGTAGCAACCTATGTCTTCATGATAGAATACATCTCCCTAGTCAGCAGAGTAAGATCCTTTGTTTCCCATTTGTTCTGTTACTTGGAAAGTTCAAAATATCATTATAGTAGTTTCAACACCAGGTTATTACATTATTTTTATTTCTTCTACAGAAAACATTCTTTCTTCGCTATTAAAATATTTAAATGAACAAAACCTGAAGCTCAGGACATAAAAAGCAGTTGATTAACTCTAATTGTTCCAATTCCATTCATGGTCTTGATTTCTAGATCCATATGCTCAGTCTTAAAAAGAAATAGCTCTACCAGAATAGCACAGGCATATAGAAGTTTCAAAGTATCCATAGCTATCTTCCAAGTTCTCAATAACTACAGGTCAGTCCATGAAGTCAACTACTTCTAGAAGATGGAATACATGATAATATGGGATGAATTCTTTTAATGTTGACTCATTTTTTCAAATTAGTTCCATGGTCAGAGTAATGTTGTATTTAACACTATAATGGCACAAAAGACATTCAATAAGATCATGACAATATTACTAGAATCAGAGTGGATTAGGAAATGTAAACCTATATCCTAAATCCTAAAAATCTACCCTATCAAGGGTTAGACACACAGAAAATTTTAGGAAGATGAAACTATTATGTTTAGTGGACACATGTCATTATACATTTGTCAAAACTCATAAAATGTTCAATGCCAAGAGTAAATCCTAATGTAACGATGAATTCTGAGTGACAAGATATGTCAATGTAGGTTCATAACAAATGTAAAGCTCTGATGAAGGATGTTGATGTTGAGAATACTGTGCACCTGTCAGTGCAGTGATTGTATGGAATCAATCCCTGTACTTTCTGTTCAGTTTTGCCCTGGACCTAAAACTATAGGTGAAAAAATAAATAAAATAAAGCCTCTCTCTTTAAAAAAAAAATCCATCCTGGTAAAGACAATCACTGTACCTTCAATAATGGAAGAGGTTCAGTGTAATCCATTTATCAAAGACAGGTTAGTCTCTCCAGGATATGGCAACGTATCAGGAACTCAAATTTTATTGTTGTTTTTGACAGGCTGGACTCCCAGTTGTACAAGTCATATCAGCTGCAGTTAGGGGAATTCCATGTTGTTTAACCCGGCATGAACTCACTATCTGGTATTATGACCACTTCAATCATGAACCTATTAAATAAGCACTGCATTTTGTGGGAAAAGATGTGATTAGCAACCACAAGGTAATGTAATCTGAGTGATGATTGAAAAGCCTCCACAGAAGGATCCTTCTAGTGAATTTTCACCCAGGGTGTAAATGTTCTCACACTTTGGGCCCATTCCAAAAGACTCATCCACATTTCTTTCCCTCAAACCAATTTGTCAACAGTCCTCTTGTCTTATTCTTCCCAAATCCCTACTGCTCAACCCACTATGCACAAACTGACATAGATTGGTAGTTATGCTCAACAAGAGACTATTTCTTTTCCTTTGGTGATCCCTCTGACATGGACTGTATAGTAACTAGACCTCAGTTGTTTGGAGCCAGAAACATATTTATCATTTTTAAAGCAGACTCAAATTTCCCCTTCCCCTAAGCCAACTCTTCAAAAACACCCCCTTTAGTTCCCTCTGGATGATCAGATACAGAGATATAGAAGAGGAAAGTTGGGGTCATTTATTCATTTAACTTTTTTGTGTTTTCAGAATCTGATAAATCTGGATTTCATAGTCACCACTTCCATTTGTTGAATTATTCACCATACCTGCCTTTTTTCATGGAGAATCAGGAAGAAGTAGTTCATTTTGGGAGCTCAGATTATAAACACCTACTAGACTACAGCAAGCTAAGAACAGTTAACTGAAGCACACACATCCTCACATAAGAACCTTAGTGGCCTCTACTATAATTTTCTTGTATGGAATTAAAACATGCTTCATGCATCATAGCATAATTCATGTTGAATCAGTTACCTCATAAGGACACAGGGGAAGAACTGCTTGTCCTGCAGTTTAGATCTCCTGGAATGTCCTGCTCTTGCTTAGGCACCACTATTTGTAAATAGTTTTATAAGTAGTTCATTTGATAAATATATCAGAGCCACATAAACACATGTGGTATATATTAACCCCAATCCAAATAAATCCACAAACTATTGCATATCTTCCTTATATGTATGATAAAGAGGACCCCTCGTAGACTTTCACTTTGAAGAAGATACCTCAATAAACACCAGACCAGAAATTTTAAGGAGTGGATTTCCAATATTTCTGGTGTATTTTGTAAGCATTATATCCTATAATATAGACAATCATTATACCCTAAAAGATGGTAAGATGATAAAAGCAAACCAGCGTGATATTGCAAGGTATAATGAAAGATAAAACTAAGTTGTGACACAGAGCTAGAGAAGTGCTAAAGGTGAAGGTGAGGATTTACATCCACCCCTAGTAAGTAAAAGCAAATGCCTTATGGTGATCCTTGTCTATTGAAATAAAGATCAGGAAATGCCATTTTATAGCTACAGAGCAAACCAACTTTTAAGCATATGTTCACTTTTCCTGCTAAAGAAAACTGGTGAAATAGCAACTGGGTGGGATCACGAGATGCTTCTCAACACTATGGTTCATTATGATTCCCTAACATCTACACATCTTTCTTCTACATTAAACTAAACAGGAAAGTGTAAAGGAGATACACTAGAAATCATCACTGGGATGAATATTAAGTGTTTGATATTGGATCTCAAGTCTATAAACCAATCCCATAGTCTTAATAACATGTATCAGGAAAGGTTAGCGAATCTGACATTTTCTGAATATATTTCATCAAATTATTCACACAGAACAAATGAAATAAACAGTATAGATTTGGGGACTTAATGAACCCATCATGAAAAGATCTTTGAACAAAAATTCATTTGCCCTCTGATATCTACCTAATTAAGAGATCATAGTAACATTTTGTTCCTAGGGATTTGTCTTGTATTAAATCTACACTAAATAACAATCCAAAAACCTGGATATTTCACTTTCTTCAGTATGTAATAGCCTCATATCCTCTTCTGGGAGACTAAAGGGAAAATCTAAATATGCTGTGTAATACTGACAAAGGATTCTTTTTCAAGTCTACCCATCTGCTTCTTCATTCAGGGAGTTCTGACTATACAGCATGAGTCAAGGCTGAAAAATCACTCCGCAAACTACGATTTTATGTTCTTTTAATACAGGTTAAGTGAGATTTCATTGCCCTGAGTATCTATTTTGAATTTATAACTCCATAATCTCTCAGTCAACATAAAATTTCACTATATGCCTAACCAGCTAATAGAGTAATTACATTCACCTTGCTTCTAGCATACAAGTGATACTGTTTAGAATCTATCCCCTTGGAATTTCAATGTGTGCACTGAAATCAAGGACCCTGTTCCAATGATAATATCAAACATGGACATCCTTAGCATCCTCACAGCATATTTCCTACAATTTTTTAAGTATTATTTAAGTGAATTTTAAAAGTATTTAAATGTGATTTTCCTTCATTTGTATTGAATAGCTAGAAGGTAATGTCTTATAGCTACTAAAGACAAACAGTTTATGTACAAAGAATTATCCCAACATTCTTATCACTATAAATTTGAATTCCTTCTATATTATACCAAAGAATTTCTATTATCTCAACTTTATTAGATGAGCACTAAGTTCATTTCTAAAGGGAATTTTTTCCAACGTAAAATTCTTTACCCTGCAAAACTATCAACTAGAATCAGGGTTGAACACAGAATTCAGTAGTAAGTATTAACAAAGTTCCCTTTATGTCTCCAGGCTTAGAAAATCACTTTAAATAGGCTCGTCCAAAAGAAAATAAAGAGACATGTGGCACAGAAAATAGAAGATCAACACAGGAAAGAGGCAGAGGAAGTATTTAGGATTATAGCGGTAGAGATCAGAGGAGAACAGCTGTGCAGCAGGCACAGAGGGCACCTTGCCCAGTTTTATCAGGTCAGAAATCTCCAAAACATATTTCGTATATATATAAGCATGCCACTAGGGCATTTGATATATATTTGAGCTGAATAAGTAATAATTATTTATATGTTAAACCCAAAAAAGAAAATAAGGCTTTAATAACTCCAGACAAATTAATAACTCACTCTGGAAGGAAAAGCAATTGTGCTGTTTGTGTGCACGTGTGTGTGTGTGTGAGATCTCCAGTGGATTAGTGTTATAATAATGTATATACTTAATGCTGATCAAACTAAAATTATCATATAACAACAATAAGAAAAAAACAACATGGAGAGGGAAATATTATGTGTCAGGGTCTGCATATTAAGGATAATGAGGCACTATAAAGGCAAAGTTCATTTTTATCGCCCATATTAATAGTTAATACTTAAGACCCAAGATTAACATATTACAAAATAAGATTCTTAAAGTATCAGGAAATAAACACAAAAAATTAAGAGTTGAAAGTGGTTATTCACAGTGGTGGATAAGCAGAGTGACAGAGCTGCCTAGTATAATAATATCATTTCATTCATAGGCATGAATAAATTTGATACAAGTAAATTTCCCTTTGTTTAAGTAAAAAATGATCAAAAGAAGTATAACATAGTACCTAAAATTTATTGAATATCAGCAAATTTCATCTCACTGAATCTTTACAAGAATATTTTATCACATAAACACTGTTTCTATATTAAAGACAATGGCGCTCAGTCAATAGAGGATACAGAAATCAAGTACAGAATAATTCCTGCAAGAAAATATTTGTTCTTTCTCTTATTCTGTCTCTTATCAATGAACTGCTCTTGGTTTAAAAAATACTTTTATGGAATGACTACAACAGTGTTGGGTTAAAGCTGTAATGAATGGACCTTAAATATACAGCAGGGAAAAGAAGTGTATTCTAAGATGGAGAAACAATGGGATGTTGGCCAACAAAGGCTGAGGACAACTGACCTGACTATAACAGAGTCATGGTATAAACACGGAAACTTGAATGGAGAGATGCATCTTTCACACTAGTATCAGGATATAGAGAGGTAAACAAACACTTTAGTCATTATGCTACTTCCTTTGTTTATGAATTTGTATTTTTTCTGACAGAGGGACAAACACACATCCATTTGGAAAACTCCTGTGTCATAAGAACAAATGCTTAAATGGCCCACAAGGAAAAAAGAAAATACAGAATAAGATCTTGCCAAAGGAAATTATTGTAACAGGAGCATCAATCTCTGCTTGCAAAATCAGGAGACTATCTGCTTAATGAGGACACTAGGACAGACAGATGTGTCTTGTGGCAGTGTCAACCCATTTCCATGCAATGATCCATCTTTAAAGCCACAAATAAAAACCATCAACTCCTTCGATCTCCTATTGAAATTCTTATCTAACAGTAATCCAAATCCTTCAAGAAATAATTAATTGAATTTTGTCAAAATATTCTTGTCAGGTTTATTTTGCGATTTACAGGATAATAAAACTATTTGAGTTCTTTCCAACAAACACATATAGTTTAAGAACTTTTTAAAATATATTTTTCAAGTCTCTTTGACCTTCTTTGGATACTGTGACATCATCTTCATGAAGAAGAATGTTATATAAGTGTGGGCTAAGACTATATTGTTTTGGATGATATTCCCTATGGACATACATTATGAAATCAGTACTTAGATATGTTTATATAATTATCACATAAAGCATTCAGCTGTTAACATAGGGTGTCAAAGCAAATTGCAGGGATGGGAAAAAACTGCAGATGTCCTGCCAATTATTCTAAGTACTGTTATAATAAAACTCTAATGACTTGGATAGTTAGACTAATAACATACCAAGAAAAAACATTCTACTTTTAAAAGGAGTTAGTTTTAAGTTATACTATACTTTCGTGCAATACTGTGATAATCTAACATAGACTCTGTCTTATATCTTCAGATCCTGACTTGGCATGCTGAATGAGAACATATTATTCAAAGTTTTTTGCCTGTGGCCAAGTTTTAAAGAAGGCAATTATGATTCCATGTATTTGAGCAAAGTTGAGATTCAGCCTTTTATACATTCAGCATAATGGGGGAACTGTTAACCAGGTCTGAGATGGAAATCCCAAATAGAAAAGAAAATAACATATACCTGTATAAAAATTGCAAGTCTGTCTCTACCAAGGTACATAGAAAAATCATAATTTAATCATTAATAAGCACATGATAGAAGCATATTTGCAAATTATGTTTTTAAAAAAGCCTTCTTAGGTATGAACTTCTGTTCTTCTGCAACCCCACTGCTTTCCCAATTTCTCAAATGTGCTGTGGAGAACTAGATCCTGAAGGTCAAGGCCACTCAAAGTTTCAGCAAAGTAAAAAATAAATGTGCCCTACAAGACTTTTTGCACGTCTGTAGTAGTTCTGAGTCAAGAACTCTCAGTCTCCTTTCACTATCTCAGGTATCAATACAAATAACTCAAAGATGGAGGGTGGAGTCTTATGTTCCTGTCTCCAGGCTGATAAAATTATCTCTGACTCACATAGAAGTTCAGGGCTCAATTTTTAATTTTCCACACCCATTCATACACAACTCTCATTGGACTCTCCTGAGATTATATTAGGCAGTTTGAGATGACACAACAGAGATATGGCAAGTTTACCCTACTAGGATAACTCAAGAAACAGCACCCCTAAGAGTTCTTCCGGCCCTCTAAGTCACCAAGCTCCTGGATATAAAACTGAAAAAACTGAAATGCCCTCAAACAGGACAATAGTTTAACTCTCCAAAAAGATTCATGGTAGGATTTCAAGTTTCTCTTGTGCAGTGTTTACCAAGCGGATGGGTGTACTCACAGTCCTTCAGATTTTTATTGGTATGCACATGAATAAGAAAGTGACTATTAGTTGTGTATGATTTGAAGTCTTTTTCTAAGCAATTATATTATCTGATTTCTCTGCTAGGTGTTTTACATGGATGACTTTATTTAATCTGTACACTGAGACCTATGCTACTTGTTAGATAAAGAAACCAAGGCTAGGAAGATCAACTCCCATGAGCTATGTCAGCTTGACTGTAGTAAATTCAGAATTTAATTCACATGGTCTGAAAACTCAGTGTGCCTTACACTGATTAGAACTCCATATTCCTGAGTATTTGAATATCCACACCTTTTTTTTGGCAAAGTGGCTACAAGGATGTCCATGTCCTTCAATTGTTAATCCTTATAAAGTTAAACCGTTGCCCTGTTTGAAAGTGATTCAATTTCTTCTTTCACTTCTATATGGAATTTTTATAGGAATTCACTAAAAATAGGGGTAAGACTGCAGTAATTCTAAGTTATTCATGGATTTACAAACAAATATATTTTTAAAATGTAACGTAAACATAGTCAAGATATATTCATAGTTCAGCTTCCATATACAATTCACATCTACAGGTATCTTTGTTGTTCAAGGACTTGTTCCTCTGAGGGAACAGAAATAATGAGGTCTTTTATAGGGCCTCTCTGGTAGTGCAAAGGGTTGAGCAACTCACTGTGGGGTTTCCACAGCAACTGCAGCACTAGTTCGATCCCCCACCAGGGAGGAGACCCACATGGTGTAGCATATCTCTCCTGCCTCGACTTCTGCTCCCCTCATCAGTGTATTTCAGTTGATCTGCCTGTTCTCTCCCCTCTCTGTCTCTGGTGAATCCTCTCATCCCACCCCACACCTCTGGCCTGTACCCCAGCTCTTTAAATCTTTAAAAAAAAAAAAAAGAGGTCTTGTATAGTGAGCCCAGGCAGGCATCCATGAAAAAGGCTGTTCAACTTCTGCCCTCACACAGTTTACAAGTCTAAGCAACAAAACAGAGTTGGCAGTGGTACAGGCTGAGCTAGGTGCTAATGCTGTCAGTTAGGTGGTCTTAGGGAAGTTATTCTGTATCTCTGAGTCTCAATGTCCCCAGATCAAGTAAATCAATCTCTGGGATAGGGCTCAAGTACCATATTTTTAAACTCCCAGCTTATTCTGATGTGAAATCAAGTTTGAACACAGAGGCTCTAAAGCCAGAGGTTCTCAAACTACAGCATGAATCACAATTGGGCTGCTGGGCCTCTGCTTACAGATTTTTTATCTTGTAGGTCTGGGGTAGGGTAGAGGATGTGAAGTTCAAACACGTGGCAGATGGTTCTGATGCTCTCGTCTAAAGACCCCACTTTGAGATTATGCCTCATATACTCCCCTCGCCCTCACTCCCCTCACCCAGTATATGTGCCTCTTATCTGTGAATTTCTAGCAACACCCCACTTCAAATCATTCAAAACTCCCTCTCCTCATCTTTTGCATTTTCAATCCCAATCCCCAACAACTCCTGGCAGTATTAATATTTTTTTTTTGGTCTATGCCCATTATTTGTAATGACCGCTACAAAAGTTCCAAGCCAGAATGTTACATGGCATTAATTTATAACTCCATTATTCTTTCCATTCTGAGTTCCCAGGGGAATAAAACATGCTTGACTCATTTTTTTTCTTTTTTTTTTTTCTTTTTTTTTCCTGGCTTACAGCAAAATGCCTGGCACATGCTGGAAGCATAATAAATGGCTTGTTGAATGTAAATAGCCCATAAGCAAAAAAAAATTTACTTAACACAAAGTTTCAGCATTTTTCTCTGGAAAAAAAAAAATCAACTGAATCAATGATGACACAAACCTCATCACCACTTATGAAGAACTTTCACTTTTCTTAAGAATTGTAAGCAGTGCTTTGGTTGGTAAGAAGAGGATGTGTTTTTCTAGCCTTATTATTGTTAACATTGTTTCACACTTCTTTTCACACCTCAGTGTGACCATTCTCCTTTCCAGTGGCCTAAACATGCTAAATTCAACCACACCCACCATTATTACAGTGGGGAAAAAATATACTTCATTGTCCACAGGAGAATTTATTGCTATTTAAATGATATTAAAATAGAAAACATCAAGGTGAAGTTTGGCACTGTTTAGATCTGCAGTCCAGGTAAGTGAGCAGGATGGAGAGGACAAAAGGAATGATTGAATTAGCCCTTATGGGTCCTACAGATGTGATTGGGCCAAGGTCTGAGGATGTGTCTCTTTAATAAGGTGGAAGCTTGTTATCTTTCAACCTCAGGGTCTGTGATAATGTGTTATTCATTAAACAGCTAACTCTTTAGCAGGAGGCCAAACCTGTCTATCTTTGTGGTGATCTGGGTCCTATTCCTGCTGCTTATTCTGCCTTCCTTTAAGTAGACATTATTACAAGTAAGCTCAGAAAACAAAAGCCAAATTAAAAAAGAATATGGTGACAGTAAATGTGTCAAAGCCCAGTGAAAGTTCCAGAAAACAGTTTTTACTACAACAGAATCTTAGACTTTGAATCCCAAAGGTCTATGAGGGGAAGGTGTTTTGTTACTTGTGTTTTATTTGGAGGATGTTGTGTGATGATTGTGGTTAGGAAGGATTAAAGGCCAGAGCTGGCTAGTGAAAGAACAGAAAAATGTCAGAAATTAGGAAGGCCATGAAATGAAATGCTAGGAAAACAAACCAACCTAGTAGCCCACTGGCCTACTAGAAGAAAGAAATAAGGAAAGCTCCCAAGTTTTAAATTCAAGGAGAGAATATGATGTTGCCTACCCTGACTGTTAAAGTTTCAGGGGAGAGCTAAATATTCATAGTTTTCTTAGCATTTTATCATCTTCTGAACTAATCGTACCTCTGACTCCCCAGGCATGGTCCCCTAATCCTAATGACCCCCCCCCCAACCTGTAGCTTCAGTGTCTTGACAAATATTCCCTACATGTCCTCTATGTTCAAAACTCTATTATCATTAAAGAAACACACAATGGATTCAGTCCCTGCCCACACATAGCATTTAGGCTCCAGAAGATATCATTTTAAAAGAAAACTATTTAAATAGATCATCTGCATCAGGACAACATAAGGTAAGTAAGTCACTAACTTTTTTGGCCTCTGACTACAAGAAGAGCAGTCTCAGAAAGTTCCTTTGTGATGATGAGTTAATAGCACTTCACAAATTAAAATCCAGGCCCCACCATCCTCATCACTGTATAATCTCCTTTGAAAGGAAGTTACTAATATTGATGGAATTAGTAAGAGCAAACACTTAAATTGTTACTTTAGAGTTATATAAGGAGATAAGTATAGAGAGAGTGTGTCACATGTTTTCTTTTTTATTTCATAATGTGGATCAGATTGGACTTTGGAGATATCATGGCTAAGAAATGTTTAAGAATGTTGTATCCAGAGCTTGTTTTACAGAAAATAGGAATAAATTTCTGCTGTCACACTAACCATCACTATTTCTTTCTTAAATATAAATTACATCATTGCAATATGGTATTATTGATTCAGAGTCTGTATCACCAAAAAATGTGGCTATAAAATATATTATCTATACATCAGACATTATCTGCTTGTGTAGCTCTGTGAAGATTTATATTCCCTTCCACCATTTAACTTACTTTTTGTTCACCTTGAGAAATGAGTTCTACACATTTCTGTTTTATTTTCAGGAAATACATGCCTAACGTCAATTTTCATGCTATACCTGGAGTACAGGAAAAAAATTAACATAACCCAAATTTAGGCATTGCAACATAGCACAGTACATTTTGAAATACACTGTACACACCAAGTAGTCAAGGGTCATTTTATCAAAACAGAGCAAAAATTTTCCCCCTGTTATTTTGGGATATTTAGAAAACGTGCCTCTGAGCTCTAACACAGAGCTTGATTAATGCATGATTTCCTTTTTAAAATTAGAAACAGGAATCAAGAATGGAGCTTAATAATTTTCATTTGCTCTTCCTTTGCAAGCATTCTAATTAAGACCTGGTTCCCAGACCTGATGAAGCAGCTCCTACATCTGACTGTACTTTGCAGTTATCCCTGCAAGGCAGGAATGCAAGCTTATTTTGAGTGAATGGGAACAATCTGGGAAGAAACAATAAGGTGGACTCTGCTGTGAAAGGGGGAGTTATTTGGTTTTGCTTTTGCTTTTGTAATTAAGAGTTTGCCATATCCGTTGCTGAATACAACAGAGCACTTAAACCACAAATGCAAAGAAAAATGTTATTTTAAGTAAAACACCTTTAGTTTATGACTTTTAGAACACGCTATCAGGGAAATCCTACCTTCTGTTGTGTAACCTTTAAATTTATCTTTAAGTTCTTTGAACTAAATAGGACAAGAGTAATATACATGTTGTTTTATATTAATCTCTTGGGTTTACTGTAAGCATCAAAGTCTAATTTTGAGGGTTTTCATGGAAGAAAATAGCAATTGTCAAACATGAATTTTTTCAAACTATTTTTCTGTTTGACCAAAATGGTACTAAATTATTTCAGGCCTTATTTTTAATTTTGAGAAGTTGCACTATTATATAGTCAGTTAGATTAAATGGTTCTGGCTAATATTCAGAAAATAGATCTCTAAGTTGTCCTTTGTAAGACAGAAATAGAAGTCAAAACTCTATCATTTATATAATCATATGGGGTAAAATCAATTTCTTAGAAACTACGTAGATGCCTTCACCACCCTCGTTTTTTAAAAATATGTATTTTTAGTTACAGTGACAGTGCCAGACCCAGAGAAATCCTTTATTAAACTGACTGGGGTACAAATCTGAGAAACAGACTGAGAAACAGAGCTCCTCTGAGAAACAGAAAGCTAGACTTCATATTCACATTCTTTCTTCATAGTTCCCCACTGCTCTTAGATCCTCTGCATTCTATCTCCCTGTCTTCCTGTTACAGGGCAGGGAGAGGAGCACCCAGGACCCCCAAGCCTGCCCTCTCTGAATGGGTTCTGCCATCCGCCGCATTAAGACAAATACATAAAACCTTTAATGGAAAGGAACTTTAGTACAACTAGGGTACAATAAAGAAAGAACAAAGAATATAGTTACTATGTTAAGCATCCAAAGTTACCCATCTCCTTGAGGGTAAAAGTCCAGCCAAATAGGATTGGCCCAAAGCAAGGCTTAAAAACCTGGCACACATTTAAAGGACCTTTTAGTAGAGACCCATAGAAAAGGGTCAGAAAGAGTTAGACAAATGTGGGAGGAAAAGAGCAAAATTAAAATCAAGATGAAAGCTGCCATTGCTAACTTCCCACGGGTCTCTTACCCACATTTGTTTCAACCAGTTCAAGACTAAAAAGTAAGCACAGTTTCTTTACATGTTTCTCTGCTTTACGTGCCTCCTCCAGGTCTCCTTGCTGTTTTCCATCTTCCTTTTTTCCTTCTCTCTTCTCTGCAGAAAATCTTCTTATCCTCCTCAGCTCCACCCACTTAGGGCGGAACCAGGAATTTTGGAACTTCCCCTTTTTCTGGGATGACCCTCTTACATTCCGACCCAAAGAATAAGCACTTGTTTCATCTTCTAAAATAAATGAATTCCTCCCAATCATCATTTAAATTGTTAACAGAAATAAACTCATTCAGAATGTCTCATAGTTCTCTCAAGGCCATCCCCATTGCCAAGGGCTTATATCAGACCAATATCACCAAAGTCAGTTAGGGGTGATCATTCCCTAATTATCTTCAGTGCTTCCACTTTCCCCAACCATGTTGACCCTCAGTGGGTAGAAGTTGCAGTGTGCTTCCATAAACATTACTTGGCTTTTCCTTTCACTAATTTAAACCCTTGGCTACTTCCAGATCCATCATCAGGGAACTTTAAATCCTACATGTTGCTGCCTCTGAGACTTCCTTCCAGAATAGCCTTAACTACAGTTATTTTCCAAATCCCAGGGACATTTCAGATTACTGGTGGATCTTCTTAAAATTTCAGTTCTGGTTCAGTAGATCTGAAATGGAGCCTGAGTTTCTGCTGAGATGGCACTGCTGGTGGCACAGACTACTCTTCAAAAAGCAGACATTTAGACAACTGTTACCCTTTGTCAGGTAAACACTGATCGCCAGCAAGGATCTATTTGAAAAGCCAGAAGATAAAGCTATATAAAATAAGATACCATATCTGATTAAATGAAGATAAGAACAAAACAGAACTTAAGTTCTCTTCAGTTGTTAGACAGTAGCACATAGTTCCTAGATAACTCTACATGAATAAACCATAGGATGTTCTATGTCCTGTATAAATATGTATGTAAATACATACACCCATGCCTACATATGTAAAGACTTACATGAATATATAAATAAAAACCAGGCCTCCCTGGTGGCGCAGTGGGTTGAGCGCTGCACTCTGAAGCATCCGCAACACAGCAGCACCAGTTCAATCCCCGGCCAAGGGAGGGGACCCACATGGCACAGCAGACCTCTCCTGCCTTGCACACTGCTCCCCCCAGCACTGTATTTCAGTCGATCTGTCTATTCTTCTCCCCACTCTGTCTCTGGTGAATCCTCTCACCTCCCGTACCTCTGGCCTATACCCCAGCTGTTGTATGCATAAATAAATAAACTTTATAAATAAAAACGACCCACAGTAGACAAATGAAACTTCTGAAACCTTAGTCCAAAGTGTTCATATACTATATAAAATTCAAATACTAGCACAAATAACATGACCTAACTTTGTCTGAATACTGTACTTCTGTCATCCAGGCTTGTGCATCATGTGTTTATTTACTTTTGCTCAGTCACTGTCCTCCCACCTGCAGTGATCCATGAGCTGGATTCTCTCCATCTGTTCCACTCCCCTGAGCCCAGAACCCTGTACCAAACAGTACTTCTTCCCTGCCTTTATTCTCTGAACTACTAGGAGAACAAAAAGAATACACTTCAAAAAACAGTGGACTGGAATTACAGGATTTACATACTTTTATTTAAAACACTCATTTTTAAGAAGACTGTGATTTCTGCTTTTTTTCCCATGTGGAGTAATGATAGAGATTAATAATCCAATAGAACAATCTCTTTCCTGGCTACAACAACAGTTCTTAATTATACTTGCTGGAAAAGAAATGGATGGTAAAACCAAGGAAATCTGCACATTGTTTCAAATACAAAGTTATTTAATATGTAGCTTCAGAATTTTTATTGAGTTCATGCTCATGACAAAAGCTTGAATCCTCAGAACCCCAAGGAGCCAAAGTAAATTTTTATCTTGTAGAATAGAAATTTAGCATTTCTTTCAGGCTTCCATATAGAAAGATGAGAGATCAAATTTTATGTAACAAAAAACATCAAACTGATAAAATAGTCATTTTAAAATGATTTCTAATTTGCCCCGTGTGTACTAAAAAAAAGTTTAATGAACAATTTACTATTATTCTTGTAGTAGGTTCCCCTCAACTATCAATTGACTTGAATGTATTTTACCCAGTCCAGGAGGGGACATGTCACTCAAGCGAGCTAATCAAAGGTTTACCCGGGATTGACAAGTGAATTTGGGGAAAGTTCTCTTTCTACCAGACTGGCTAATCTGGCTCAATATGAACCTCAGCTGTGCAGTAGCCTCTATGATCCTTCCACTTAGGAAGTGCACATCAACTCAAACAAATATGGGGAGGGGGAGAGTAGGGGAGGAGGAAAAGGGAAGAGTGGAGAACAGAAGGGGTGTAGAAGGACGGTGAGAGGAGAGAAACTGTCTAATTTTAAACTTCAGTCTCAATCAGTAAGGTCTAATCCCTAAAATTTTCCTTGTGATTATATAAATTACTCCCAGCATCCAATGAACTCCTTTATTTTGATCAATCCATCAAGTTGAATCAAAGAGCTATTATTTACACCACTTACATATGGGATATGTTCACTCCATGGTAGGGGTTGGGGTGAACTGCTGTTCTTTCACATGCTCTGTTCTGTTTGGGGGTACAGCACTTGGGAGATGACAGAGCCAATATCTCCAGTCTTACTTCATAGAGGAACGAGTAACCAATTTTATGGGTAGATTTATCTTCCAGTTGAGAAAATAAAACTGAGTATTTTTAAAATGTGTAACAAAAATATTTTTCTGATTCTTCTTTTCATATTGGGGCCGAAAACCAAAAAAAGAAAATCTACCTTCCTTTTTCTCTCTCAGATACTCCAAATACCAACTAGCTTTGGTCTATATGGGGCTTCCAAAATTTGGCAAATCAATATATTGCATGACAAAAAGAAAATAAAAAAGATGCAATGGTTAAAATTCCACTTAAAATTACATGGATACAACATTAACCCTAAAGGGAATCTGGGAAATACACTTGTCAATATTTCTGAGTTACTTACATGAAAGTCATGTTACTCTGAGTGAAATGAGAATTCCCCAAATCTCCATTCCTGAAGTAGTGGCAAAATTTTAGGAAAGTTAAATTTAAGAAGGTGACCTAATATAGGGTCTAGAAGAAAATCAGACTCTGTATAAACAGAGGACAAACAACAGAACACAGCAAAATCCTAAACCCAAGAAATTGTCTCCAGTGTTAACTGCATCTGAGAAAGTCCCTGTCAGATGAGAAAGCCTACTGCAAAGAGAGAAGTTGTCACAAAGAAAAGCATAATGTTAACCCTAAAATATGTCTCCAGGATATGACTCCTTCTATCTCATCTTCCCCTGAGAAGCACAGGATGAGTTACATGTAAAACATCATCTTCCCATGACACTGTTCCTCCCAACAGCTCCACAAATGAGCCATTCTCAACAAATAGTCACATCCGCCCATCTTAATACTCATTCTCCCATGGAGAAAGCAACTGTTCATCAAATCAGCCATGGAGAAGGAAGAGTTAAGACAATGAGAATTTTTCTGCCACAGACTTCCTAGCATCTCTCCTCAGTAACACAGCCCACCATCCACACAGCCCAGAGATTACATTTCATTCTCCAAAAACCCTGGGTTCTCTCTTTGCTCTCTCCACCATTCTGTATTATGCCACCTTCTCAAGCAGAGCATGCCCCTCCTTCCCCCAGTGAAAGAGAAAAGTACTTTCAAAAGCTCTTTGGATTCCTTTGCCCCTCAAGTTAGACCATAAACCTGATTTTAATGTTTCACACAAAAACTCTCTCCTCCTTGTGCCTCAGTTAAGATGGAAAGATCACAGTGCACATAATCCTCTGGTGCACGGCCCTTTTACATATGCACTGAGTACCTGTGTGACCTTAACTTCTAACTCCAGTTCTCTCATGTATAAGATGAATAAAGTAATAGTAACTCCACATGCAGTGTCGGCAAGCATGAAATAAATTGATGTGGTCGTGACTTATAAATGTGCTCCTACTTGTTTCCTGCTTTTCATCTTTCATAGTTCCCTCTATTTGACAGTCTCCTTTTACCCATAACCCAACAGAAGTTAAAATCTTTAAAACCGAAGTTTACTTATTTTACACAACACCAGCAGAAGTCAATATCCTTAGTTTGTCTCTTCTGCGTGTATTCACTGATGCCATGTTAGAATTTTTGTTACAAATGAAGTTTTTTAATGTACATATTTAAGAACTTTGTCTCGTACAGATTTTAGTCCTAGATTTAGGAGCAACCGAGATGAACTATTTTAATGTTGATATAATTGGTGTAAGGTCATAGCTAGCTCGATTTTTCTTTTCTTTCTGAGAAAAATGGAAAGTAGGAAAAGAGGAGGAGGAGAGAGAGAGGGTTTAATAGATGGAGGAGAGAAAGCAGGAAAAAAAACAGAAGAGAGGAGCGGGCAAAGGAAGGGAGAGGATAGGAGGGGAATCGGGAGGGAAACTATTACTCAGGAAAATCATAAAACTGCATCAGAATTCACTGTAAAACAATCTCATTTCATATCCTATTAAACTCCATAGGAAATGGCATTTGCACAGTAAGAAAACCAGATGGTGAAAGGAGAGAGGAAAATAAAACTCTTTGAAAATGAAAATGCCACTGCTAACATTTTGAGTTTCCCTGACGTGTCCATATATCAAGTTTTAGCCTCAAGACAGTCACTTTATTCTATGCATGCCTTCCAGCCTAAAATAGTTCCACGAGGCTTCGGAAGTAAGACGTGAGTGTTGCCTTGGAGGTATGTTTGTGTGAGGTTGCAGGTGAGTTTGTGCATGGGGCCCGGATGGGGACAGTAGGGGTCATTCAAACCCATGAGGCAGCAGCCCTGTCAGGGCCGCTGTGCCACAAGCTGATTCATCTTCCTCCCAGGCACAAGTACATCAAGTCCTCTGTTTTGCTCTTAGTTCACATTTGTCCTCTTTAAACTAGTGAGTCATAAGTTGGAAATATGTATGAAATAAGCAAGAAGAATATGTCACTGAGTTATTTCTGGTCATTCAATATACACATCCTAGGACATCGTGCATTTGAAAGGCAAAGTTTTGAATATGAGAGGTTTATACAAAGCAAATAGAATTGGCTCTATGGAGAAAAAAACACCCTCAGATGCAAGGAAAAATGGAGTCTGCTAAAAAGTTTAGGTGAAGAGAATAAAATATTTCTTCATGCTCTGAAAAGGGTAATTTTCTTCAGCGGAAATTGCCTAAATTCTTGGTCACTCAAATTAGCAGAGAACAATTCTTGCCAAAGTTTAGTGCTGAGAAACAAATGCCATTTGCTTGATTGTAAAGTTGTCCCTTCCTCTCTGTGGTAAATATCAGTTTGATCCCTTCATGCAAACAGAACTCTTATTAATACCTTCCCAACCAACCTAAGTACCTGAGACATCAGAGGATTAAATAATTGAGGTTTATCATGGAAAAAATAGAAACCTGAAAGCAATCACATATGATTTCTGGCCTGGTAATCGCCAAGGCAGGATCTTTCACCTCACCCATTTATTCAAAATTACCTGTTGGACACCTGCCCAGTGTGAGGTTGTTTTAGTATCCTGAGCACTGAGGACACAGCAGTGCAGAGGCCAACACTGCCCATTTCCTCATGGGCCTTAGGTCTTATGGGTCAACACAGATGACTAGTAAGTAATAAAGGGCATAACACTCAAGATGTGAAAAGTTGACATATGTGAAGCTATTTAAAATGCAGCCTGGGAACCATTACAAAGAAATGATACTATCTGTATCCTTTGAACTATCTTCAAGACCTTCAAACTGGGCCCAAAACCATGGCTTTTAGAACCCATCAAGCAAATGATTGTTTAAGAACTGTTGATTTGGGCCATTTAATCAGAGGATAGACTCCATCATTTCTTTTTCATGCTTTCTAGAGAATCAGTAACCAATTATCTATAACCAAAAAAAGTTTATACTTCTTAACACTAATGGATTTCATTTCTGTAACCATCTCATCTTCCTCTTTTCTCCATCAAAATCCCCTAAATTTGGGCCTTCTTAGGGCATGTTTTAGGTTTTTAACCTAAATTTGTGTACCCTGAACTGCAGTTTTCTGGTCCCAAATAAACATGCTTTGCATTTTAATGAATACATGGATTTTTAGGTTGACAGTAATCAGACAATGAATAGTCAAGATGGGGCCTTTGCTAGTGTGAACTTAAGGGAAAAATGTATGATGGAGACATTAAAATTTGAAATATAGCTGAGGCCCAAACATTAAAGGATGAGAAGACATTGGCAAGAACATACTAAGCAAAGAGAATGTCATTATAAGGCCCTGAGGCTGGGAAGAGTATGGGGTTTCTGAGAAAGTAAGTCAAGAGTGGTTAAGTAGAACACACACACATATTAAGAGAGAGAGAAAGAGAGAGTCTAGGGAAGGACAGAGGTAATATGACGAACCTCTTGGGCCACGGTGAAAACAAAGAATAATAACAAATCATTGGGAACAGGGGAACAACATGATCGGATGTGTGCTTTTAAAGACAACTTTTATGGAAACAGTTTGGTGGGGAAATAGGGAGGGAAAAGAGAAAATTTTCAGGGATTATGGATGCACTCCCACATCTTGCTCTAAGATGATAACCATGGATAAAGAAAACGCAGACACTGGCATGAGTAGCTGAGATAGTCTCAGCTATAAGCATTGAGTGTTGTTGTGCGGGTATAAAATGGGCCCCTGACACCACCTGCCAGTATCCAGGAAGCGCATGACCTCAGATGGGATGTCAGCCAAAAGCAACACAGGAGCAGCAGTGGGGGAAATTCAATGTTATCACAACCCAATATGAAGACTGAAGGTATGTAATTCCGATTCTAGCACATTCTTTGACTGATTTTCATTTGGTATAGTGAAAAGCTCCACTCAGGAGCTTGGAGAAGCTCTTCTACCAGGAGTCTAGCCCAGCCTGATCATCCTGCAGGTATTGTGACAAGAGGCTTGTGACCTAGGGAGCCTCCAACATGATGTGTTGTTCAGGGTTTTCATCCTCCCACTCATTTCTTAGCTCGAAAGCTTTTAGCAATGCCCCGTGACAAAGTCGTAGCTCTGTATTGTAGAGGTGTTTTTTTATTCTTTGCAGCCAAACTTATATAGTTTTCTCCTGAACTAGAAAGTCCCTGGTAGTCTATCACTTTTAGCACCCATGGTACTCAGTATTAGTGCACTTGAGGGTTCCACACTGATATCACAGTAAATGGGATTGATGCTGCTGGGTCTCAATAAAGCAACAGAGGCAAACTGAAAGCAGAGTGCTACTCCTATGATTATGGCAGCCCTATTTGCAACAGCTAAGAGGTAGAAAAACCTGAATGTCACGTAACAGATGAATGAATTGAGATGTGGGATACATACACAATGTAATACTATTCAGCCATCAAAAAAGATAAACTCATGCCATTTGCACAAATGTGGTTGGAGCTAGAAGGGATTCTGCTAAGCTAAATAAATCAAAGGAAAAAAGAAAAATATTGGATGGTTTCTCATATAGCTGGAATACAGTGAAATGGAACAAAGGATCAGGAAAAAGATAAAATTTGCAAGCTTGCCATAGACTTGAGCACACAGCAAGAGATCAGTAGGGAGAAGGGTCACAACAGGGGAGAGAAGAGCACAGGGACTATGATGCTAGACACGGGTGCTGAGGTGGTAGGAGAAATCTGGGGATTACAGCTGAGTAGAAATCAAATCCTTTACAAAAATGAACAATGATTTAAGAAAATAAATGAATAAATTTTAAAAGTAAAAGTTAATTAATTAAAAAAAAAAAAAAGAAAGACCCTCTCTGGTGGTGTAAGCAGTTAAAGACCACACTGTGAAGTATCCACAGCCACTGCAACACGAGTTTGATCCCTGGCCAGGGAGGTAACCCACATGGAACAGCAGATCTCTCCTGTCTTGCCTGCTCCTCTATTCAGCAGTGTGTTTCAGTCAGTCTGCCTGTTCTGTTCCCCACTCTGTCTCTGGTGAATCCTCTCACCCCCCGGACCTCTGACCCATATCCCAGTTCTCATATGCATAAATAAATCTTTTTAAAATAAAAATAAATAAGCAAACAAAGAAAGCAAAGAGTGCTACCTTACAGGAGCTCCTCAGTAGAAGAAACATGTACAAAGATAAGGGCTCTAACTTTTTTAGGACATAACTCACATGCTTATCCTAGGTGAGCCTTAATTCTCACCTAGTTCATTACTTCAATTATAATCTGACAATAGACAAATGTGTATTTCCAGCCTAGATTTCTCCTTTAACTCCAGAATCCTATGCCTACCAGTTTACTTGATACATACACACAGATTCCAACGGAAAGGTTAAACTTTAAAAAAGAGCAAATTCTCAGTAATTCCAACACCTTTTACCCCAGCCTACTTGTCCCCCCAGTCAAACCATTTCAGTTAATGGCAGCACCATTCTACCAACTGCTCAAAAGTTTAGTTATCTTTGACTTTATTCTCAAGCTTCACATTTGAAACATCAAGATATCTTGTGAACTCTATCACGAAGCATATCTTGAATTCTACCCCTGTTCCTCATCTGTTCTCCTGCCACTTTAGTGCAAATTGTCATCCCTTCTCATAGAACAATTTTCAATAACAATGTCATGGGTCTCTCTGATTCAATATTCCCTCCCCAAACCCCAAACTTCCCTAAAGTAATTCAGTCTTCCCTTATCAGCCTCAAGATATAGGTTCTTGTTAATCAAATTTCTGTGATGATTTTGCAGATTACTAAGGAAACATCTGAAGTTTTTGTCATGGTTCACTGGCTTCCTTGAAATGGTTCTCTATTTCCTATCTCAGTCCTTACTCTACCATTCTTTTCCACTCCAGAAATGCTGGTTTCCTTGCTCTTTCTTGTACACAGCAGACACCCTCCTACTTGAGGTTTCTTGTGTACTACTATTTCATCTTTCTAAATTGTCCATCTCCATATTAAAAACTGTAACTTCCTTAACTCCTTTCAACACCTTTCCTGACCCCTACATAAAACTTCATGCAATTAAGTTACAATGTACTCTCTCATTTTGCTTTATTTCCCTTTATCCCATTTACCTCCAGGCTTTTTACTTATTGTCTATTTTCCATTTTCTCTCACCAGATCCTACTTCATGTAAACAAACTCTATTTACTTCACCACTACTCCCCAATATGTATGCCCATTCATAATAAACTATTACTCTATATTTGTGGAATAAATAAGAAAAATATGGATAAATATCTCAATAGGGATCGCTGAAGGGAGTCACAATATTTGACGGTATAGGAAATAAAAATAAGAGAATTTTGTAAAGAAAAATGAGTAGTTGTCAAAGAGGAGGCAAATAAACCAGAAAAACTGATGTCACTAAGCCACAGGAAGCATCTATTTTAGGCAGGAGGAAGCGGTTAGCATTGAAAAATGCTACAAATAAGTGGCAAGTAAAGTGTGAAGAGAATGGAAAGAATCAGAGTTACAAAAAAAAAAAAAAAATATGCTGATCAATGTTAAAATTGTTGAAGAATTAAGATCAAATGGTCATTGGGTTTATAAAACACACATCTCTGTGACTTTAATGAGAACAGTTTCAGGACATGAAAAACTGTTCACTTATGATCAGGAAAATGCAAATCAAAGCCACAATGACATACTTTTACTACCTCTCATTAGTGAGAATGGCCCATGTCAAAAAGACCAGAAAGGTCTGTTGGTAAAGGTAGAGAAAAATGAATCATTGTACACTGTTGACTGTAATGTAGACTAGTTCAACTCTAACAGAAAAGAGTATGCAGGTTTTCACTACTAAAAATAGATCTACCTCATTATCCAGCAATTCCACCCCTAAGGTATCTATCCAAAGAATACCAAACACTAATTCAAAGAGATATTTGCAATCCTGTATTCATTGCAGCTCTAGTACAATAGAATAAGAATAGAAACAACTTTAGTGCCTTAAGATGGATGAGTGGATTAAGATATGGTGTGTGTGTATATATACATATGTATGTATGCATGTATGTATATGTATGTACATACATACATATATATATACACCATGGAATAGTATTCAACTACATTTTTAAAAATGAAATTTTACCATTTAAAACAACATGGATGGAACTGGAGGATTATAAAATATGTCAGAAGGAAAAAGACAAATACAGATGATTTCACTTATGTGCGAACTATGGAGAAACAAAACAAAGGATGAGACATAACCAAACTAAAAAAAAATCCTAGAAATTGTATATTTGAAGCTGGGGGAGGGTAGAAGAGAAGCTGGAGAGTAACGGTGGGAAGCACTAATGGATGATTATGGGTACTTCGGTGGTAGGTGTGGTACAGTAACATACATCTGCAGAAGTGAGATTCTATGCCCCTAAGTCATATACAATGCTATAAAGCAACAGTACCTCACTAAAAAAAAAAAAATTACAGTTTTCAAATTAATGTCACTAAGGCCACAGGTAAGTGTGAGAATACGACTGTAATGAGCACCAAAAGCTTCAAAGAAAGAAAGGAAATAAAGAGTACGAAGAAAAATTTTGGAGAGAAGTTCCTATAATAGGAAACAGAAATGAAGCAGTTAGAGTAGGCTGTAGAGACAGAAGATTTTATACCATCTTCTTTCAGACAGAGGATTTTATACTATCTCTGTATGTGGATGAAAGTAGGCAAGGAAAATTGATCAGTGTAGGCATAGAGCACAGTAAAAATATCATTTTGTGTACTATATTCTATTCTCACTTGCCTACTCAGAAATAGCATTCTTGTGTTTGTGTCATTTCTGAAGATCTTACTTTTTAAATAACTGAGAATTTAAAGTACTCCCACCCAAACTTGTTGTCTTTCTTTTAATCTGCCTTTTTCCTCTTACAGTATGTTAAAATTGTAAATTCTGTATACAATTCAGTAGGATCAATACATAAGCCAGTTTGTAAACTCACCATCTACTTTGCGTGCTGATGGTTTCTTTTACATTTCATTTCAAAGACTTGCTGTTTATGACAACTTCATTGATTGCAGGTCCTACTAACAGATCATGATTAAAAAAAAAAAACACCAATTCAGGGTGTGACAATATGATGAGTGGCTGATATGTGGTAAATAACAACATCTTTGGAAATGAGAAGACCCACATGATAGAAAAACACTCAGTAGAAGCATATTGAAACCACTGAGAGTTTGGCAGCATTGAGTCAAGTGCTATATTTTAAAGTACTAAAGTGACATGGCCCATAGATCTCAGGTTGGCTTCTACAGCCAGGTATCTGGGGAACTGAACCTAAGGCTCTGAACCTCCATGGTATGAGTTCTTGCTCTCTATTCCAGCCCGCCGTGATCACAATAACTCTGCCCTTCTAGTATCATTTTATGTCAGTAGTTCAAAAACTACATCTCCAGGTATGTTCTGTCCTCTCAACCCAGCTTCACATATCCATCTACTTAAACACAATCTCCATGACTCTTCCACAAGTCCAGAATTTAAGTACACCCCAAGTTAAAGGAATCTCAAGAAAGAAATCTCAATGTCAACCATTATTTTTCTCTTTTTCATCTCATCCCATACATCTGTAAATTTCAAATCCCTGTTGATTCTAGAACTGTCTAGAACTCTTAGAGTGGCTCATCCCACACACACCTCTGTTACACCTCACATACCTCACAAAGGCATAATTGTGTGCCTGGGTCTCTGCAGCCCACTTACTCACAAGTACCACTGCTTGCCCTGGATTTCTCCAAGGTAGACTGACTGGGGAGGGAAATGACTAGAAGAAGCCACTTAATGAGAATTTCTTTTTGTTATTATTTTTGCTGTCCATTTTTTCAGTATTGTTGATGTTTGAGAAATGCCCTACTCTGTGAAGCTTAGGGAAACAAAGCCCCCTATCCACCATAGCAACTGAGAGAGGACCCTTTTTTTCCTCCCCATATCCTAGCACCTAAGGCATGCACATACAGTTTTGCATGTACAATTTGGGACTTGCACTTAGGACTTTGAACCTGGAAAACACAATGCAAGGAGACATTTAGCTGCAGCCCTTAGCCTTAGCACCAAGGACTAGAGTGTTAGTGGGGCCGATGGTGAGCATGCTCCCTTTTACAGCAGAGCTCACAATGACGGTGGCCTCCTACACAGATTGTTCTGACACAATACCTTGCTAGGCCCCAACCAACTAAACTCCACTGGTTCCCCCCCCCCCCCACTTTCTGAACCTGGTTCTCCAGCTAGTCTCTTGGTTCTATAAATGTTCCAAAATCTGTATGAAGAATTTTCTTCAGCTTAAACTAGCCAAAATCCTTCTCAATTGCTTCCAGTGAAAATTCTGACTAACCTACACCACTTGGGAGGTGGTTGTGATCATGTAAGATAACAGAAGATAGCAATTTGAATTAAAGCAAGGGTATCAAGATGGGAAGGAGAAGAATGGAAAGACAGCTAGAAGTTTATGTCCGTAGAAATTTACTGGATACTGGGATGTAGAGAGGATGAGAGGATGGATTTTAGGCCAGGTAAATGAAGTGCTATTAGTACTTCCAGACAAAACAAAGAACAGAGAATAACAATGAAGGAGTAAGTCAGATAGGGAGAAGGACAGATTTGTGGTGTGGGGGTAATTACTTTATAAAAGTTGAGGTTGAGATTTTAAAATGATGTTATAGGAGGCATAGAGTAGACAGATGGATAGAAGTATGAATCTGTGGGAAAATGTCAAGGATAAAGATAGAGAGTTGAAGTCATCAGGAACTGAAATCACAAGAGGAAATGAGTTCACTCTGGAAGAGTTCACAGAATGAAAGAAGTGGGGCGAGGGTGGACATCTGGAGAATACCATGATTTAAGACATGAGCTTAGGAAGAAAAGCCTAGAAAATAAATCACAACATTCTGGACCACAGTTCCTTTCCTGATGAGATGGTTTGACTTTAATTACTCTTTCTATCTTCCTTAGACATTTAGAGCCACTTGAAAATCATTTTCTTATCTTTGGAAGCCACTTTGTGATGAGCAACAATTTCAAATAATTATTACCTGCCTCAGTTTTCTAACCCAAGGTCCAGGCCCCACATTCATTTCTGGAAATCTCTACTCACAAGCTTTGAAAATAATAAGCCCTAACTTTATTCCAATTCTTTCAAGGGGAAATCTCTAATGCACCACAATGAAGGCACTAATTACCTATTGTGAAGAGTCCTGCATAGATTTCATGTATATGGGATATCCCATTCCCTCTCCGAACCACTCAAAGTGTTTGGGTCTTAAAGACACAGAGCCTTAACTTGCCATTTCATGAAGATGTTCATGATCCACCAGAGGCTCCAAACCCTCCCTAGACTTTTAACTTTTCTCTTTAAGACTTTAAGTTTTCTCTCCTTGTCTCAAACCAAACCAATATAACTGGTTGAAGATATGGACTGTGTTGAAATAAAAATTTCCTACACTTATGAAACCACATTTCCTTCCGTCAGTTCCCAGTAATTCCTGGAATTTAAATGTTAGTCCAACTTTAATTTATGTGCAAAAGTTAATAAAATTAAAAATGAATGTATATTCAATCCTTGCTTCTTTCCCTTGTTCTGGAATGAGGGCATAAATAAGGGTTGTGCTCTATGTACCTTTGATGGTTAATCTTATGTGTCACTTTCACTAGGCTAAGAAATACCAAAATAACTGAAAGTTTTCTCTTTTTTTGGCTGATCAGTTACGTTGTTTTCAGAAGAGATCAGCATATGAGCTAATAGGCTGAATAAAGATCACTCTCACCAACACAGATGGATATTGCCCAATTCACTGAGGGCCTGAGTAGAATGAATATGCAGCAGAAGTGCAAGCTTGCTCTCTGCTCAAGCTGGGACAACCCTTCTCTTGGGGCACATACTCCTGGGGCTCAAATCATTAGATTCAGCTTTTCCTGGTTCTCAGGCCTTCAGGTTTCAACTGGGAGTACGCCACTGATTTTCCTGGGCTTTCAGATTGTGAGTAGACACTCATGGAGCTTTCCCTTTTCATAATCATAAAAGCAAGCCCTAATAACATTTATAGAGTGATTAATGTATATAATATATGGAGATAGATATAATAGAGAGAGAGAAAAAACTGTTGGTTGTTTCTCTAGAGAAACTTGACTATGACAAGGCCCCAAGATAGGAACAATAACTGGGAATTCCTAACCAATACAACATGGAAAAGTGAGGAAACCAATATAATCAAAGCAATAGAAATGGTTTGAGATATGGAGTGTGTTGAAGTGAAAATTGCCTAAGTTATGAAACCAAATAATACAACAGGGAATTCCTAACCAATACAACATAGAAAAGTGAGAAAATGATAAGCCACATGTAAATTCATAGGACTATGCTAAGATTAGATAAAGCAAACAAGTCAGAATTTCAAGTTGAGTGCTCAGAGATTAAAATAATGGTTCAAGACACAGAGGCAAGAGTTTAGGTTAGAAACAAGCAGATGGAAGTCAAAGGAATCTTGGAGATTGCCACAAATTAGGAAAATACTTATAATTTATAAGTGAATATAAAGGAAGTTTTTCTGGCTTAAAAGTTAAGGGAATGGATAATGAATGGAAAATAACATCAATAAAACCTTGGTAAAGACAGGCAGAAAAGAGAAAACAAAAATATTGAGCAGAAGCTATTTTATATTTAAAATGGTATGGGGGGGTGAAAGACATGAGTGAAAAAGAAAAGAAAGGTTGAAAAAAGAGAACACGGCCCAGCACAAGCAGCACTCTTTACAATACGTAAGACCTGGAAACAACCTAAACGCCCAAAAACAGATGAGTGGATCGGGAAGCTGTGGTACATATACACGATGGAATACTATTCAGCAATCAAAAAAGAAAAACTAGACGCATTCATAGGAACATGGATGGAACTGGAAGGGATTATGCTCAGCGAAGTAAGTCACAAGGCAAAAGAAAAATATCAGATGGTTCCTCCCCTAGGAGGAATATAAGGGAACCAAATAAGGATCAAGGAAAGAAATAAGAACAACAATAATAATAACAATAAAGACACAAAAACCAAAAATTAAATGACAAGGACAAATTGGGGACACTTGGTGGGGAGGGGGAAGGAGGAGGGTTGAGGGAAGATGGGAGCACAGGGACTGAGGTGATGATGCACTGGTGATATGGTGATGGGGAATACATGGGGATTACAATTGATGTCAAATATATATAAATTAAAGGGAAAAAAATAGAATAAAAAAAGAACATTTGTATCAACCGACACCAATGGAAAAAGACTGAATAAGAACAGAAATAGAGTCACTGATTTGATAATTAACAAACTATTTATATCCTTGTCAATAGCTGTTTTGTGCAGTGATGAGGATGAAAAGCAGAAATCAGTGGGTTGTCAAAAAATTGAGAAAAGAGGAATGGCAGAGATCAGGCAAACTACATTTTCAACAACTGTCATTGCAAAGAGAAAAATAATAAAATGATATCTAGAAAGACATAGAAGCTAATGAAGGCCATTTTTTTCCTCAGAAAGAGATTTTAGTCTTAAATATGTTTAGCTTTTATATTGCAAACATAATATCCAACCAGAAATACGAAACAGAAAAGGAATGTACTGACTCCTTAAAGCAAAAAGATACAGAAGTAGAGTAAGCTCCCCGTTTACAGATTGTTGGTGAGATGAGGGGAAAGGAGATGACAGATACCAGGGAAGTAACCAGGTAGTTAACCACTGTAGTCCATACCTTTGGGTAAAACATCCAACATCTAAACAAGTCTCTTATCCCAGTGACACACTATTTAAAATGTTTGTGCCTGTTTGAAAAATACATACCCCATTCCAAAGGGAGTGAAAGGAAACAATTTCCTGTTATAGGTCTAGCACAAAACTAGGGTCTCTGTATCATGGGCAACTTTCTCCAAGAATAGATCAGTTACTTCTAGCTAATGCAGAAATTTTCCACCATACACTGTTTGACATCTACTAGTAGAGGAACAGGATCATTGCAGTAAAACCATCCTCTTACAAAAAAAAAAAAAGAGAATCGACATAAACAGACCCTTCTAATCATTCCCAAGTAGAACAGCTTCTAGAAAGCCCTAGATATGTTGGTGGGAAGGGGAGGGAGAGGAGGAACTTTCATTGTTCATTCCCCAAACTGACACATCAACAACGGACAATGACATGGCTGCCTTGGGAACTGACACCTTTAGCAGTCAACTTTCTGATAATGTAAATTTAGAATCTAGGAAAAGATCATAGAGGTTAACAGATGGTAGTTATTTTTAGTCAGTTTGGGTTTTATTGACAATACTGTTTTCTTAGAAAATTAAGAAAGATTCTTATCTATTTGTTTCCATATGATAATAAGTAGTTCAAGCCACAGATGTTATGTGGTAAGAGTGGTTAAGCCCAGATCTGGGCCTAGTCATTTCTGTTTTTGGGTAACCTGTTTGGCTTCTCTTATACTCTAGTCCTCAGTATGATAGCTGCATCCAAAATCATATGATTTACAAGGCAAATATAATGCTTTTTGCCCCCAGGTTGCATTCCAGGTGTTTCACCAAAGCAGGAGTGATTTACTTGATTCTCACAGGCAGAGAACAGTCAACAGAACACTTGAGAAGTGTGGGAAATTAGGCCCCTTTGTACCTTCATGTGGTCTCTCCCGATGTGCTCTCCCCCTGCTTTTACTTCTGTTAACCTCAGCAAGGGCCTAGAAATTTGGCATTCCCAACCTTACAAGAAAACAAATAGCCAGATTTCAAGCCATTTTTTATAGCAATATGCAGGCAGAAGATATTTCTTAACCAAGCATATTTCTCTCCTCTCAATTTTCAGAGGAGGCCTAATTTCAAATGAAGCATATCCCTTTATCATAGCACATTACTAAACATTAAAAGAAGACTTCAACACACTTTAGTGTTCTGACCTTTCTTACATGATCCTTATCCCAAAGTTAAACAGTCTAAGCTTCAGCAAACTACAAATAAGGACCTACTCACAACTAAGGAAAGCTAACATCACAATAAGAAACAAAACAATTCTCTAGGTTCTAACTCCTTCCTAGGTTCAGCATGTTCCACATTTGTACTCAAAACATCCTATTTTTCATCTGAAATCAGTATAAGTCTAGTTCAGTAAGAAGTATAGTTGTAGTTATAAAGATGAATTTGAAAAAGTAATGATAATAGAGTGTTCAGTTAATTTTTAAAATTTATTTATTTATGCATACAAGAACTGGGGTACAGGCCAGAGTTGGGGGTGCAGTATGGGTAGATCCACCAGAGAGAGAGTGGGGAACAGAACAGGCAGATTGACTGAAATACATTGCTGAGAAGAGCAGTGGGCGAGGCAGGAGAGGTCTGCCGTGCCATGTGGGTCACCTCCCTGGTAGGCTGGCGGTAGGGATCGCACTTGTGCTACAGTGGCTGCGGTTTGCTTCATAGTGCGTTGCTTAACCCATTGCACCACCAGGGAGTCTCCCAGTTAATTTTTTTTTAAGATTTTTATTTTATATATGCATACAAGAGCTGGGGTACAGGCCAGAGATGCTGGAGGGTGTGAGGATTCACCAGGGACAGAGTGGAGAGCAGAAGAGGCAGATCTACTGAAATACACTGCTGAGGGGAGCAGCAGGAAAGGCAGGAGAGGTCTGCTGTGCCATGTGGGTCCCCTCCCTGGCCAGGGATTGAACTCACACAGCAGTGGCTGTGGAAGCCCCACAATGTTGTGCTCAACCCGTTGCAGTGGCTGCGGAAGCCCCACAATGTTGTGCTCAACCCCTTGGGCCACCAGGGAGGTTCAAGTTCAGTTAATTTTTGATCAGGGCTCCATTTTGCTGGCTCTCCCCCAGGTCTGCTCAGGAGCTTCCTGCGCAGACATCATTTCCACATGCCACAAAGACCTTGAATTCCCTGCAATTCAGTTGAGTCTGGGATTGTCTCCTATCTACCATTGAACCAGTCCCTAAGTGCAGATGAGTAACATCAGCTGAATAATCAGGCCTCAGCAACATTCTTCAGAACTGAATCCTACTACTTGTGGAAAGCTGCAATAAAATAATGAATGTAGGGAACAATACCATTATAACAATGCCATTATAATAATTAAAAAAGAAAATATAAAGACATAGTAAAGCAGGAATTACTAAAAGGAAGAGGACCACAGAGAGAGAAATCAAAAGTAAAGTGGGAGGAAATGCCTTCGGGTAGGATAAAGACACCTCATATTGCAACTGACTAATCGGCTAATACTCCAGATTGAATTGTATAGTAACTATCACCACTGTCATCTGCATTTCTAAAGTCAAACTTTTATTCTGGAAATAGAATTCTTTTGGATTTTATTTTAACTGAAATCTTCAATCAGCCATTGTAGGTTCACATGCAGTTGTAAAAATTAATACAGATGTATGTAGTGTATTCTTTACTCAGTTCCCCCACTAATAACATTTTTTAAAAAGCATAGAAGCGCCAAAGCAAGACACTGACATCCACCGCCTCTCTTGGATTTTAAAACCAATATGACAACAATGGTTCATGATTTAGAAGGGAAAAGCAAAAATTAGACCTGAGGAAATTTTTGCCTGATATGCTCCATTGTTTTTGAGCAAACTATGGTCATCTTTAGATAATGAAGTAGGAAATAGAGAAAACCGGGGAGGAAGGAGGTTGCTGTCAATCAGAGTGAGAAATACCAGGGCTTTTTACAAAGAAAATGTTTGCATATTTAGTAGTCCATATTAAGATATTAAAAACCTTTTATTTGAAGTATGTATATCTCTTGTGCTTTTCTCAAAAGAATCCTGAGAATATGTGATAAAAGCAATTATGACATTTGGTTTTAAATCAAGGCAGCTAAAAAGATTATTTTCAAATTCTGATATTTATAATTGCTTACAGTTACTTAACATCTTGTATTTAAAATTCATTAAAAATAGCATTTGATGTGGTCAGAGAACCTGAATACATCTTTCACCAAAGAACATTCATAGATGGCTAGCAGGCACATGAAAATATGTTTATCATTGTCACTTATTATTAGGGAAATTCAAATATAAATGAGATATCACTACACTTCTGCTGAAACAGCCATTATCAATAACCCAACAAGTGCTGTTGAGGATGTGGAGAAAAGGAATCCCTCATATAACTCATACACTGTTGGTGGGAATGTAAAATGTATGACCATTATGGAATGGAATGACATTAAGAAGTACCTTTTGAGGGCCTCCCTGGTGGTGCAGTGGGTTGAGCGGCACACTATGAAGCAAACCGCAGCCACTGCAGCATAGGTTCGATCCCTGCTGCTGGCCAGGGAGGTGACCCACATGATACAGCAGGCCTCTCCTGCCTCGCCCACTGCTCCCCTCAGCAGTGTATTTCAGTTAATCTGCCTGTTCTGTTCCCCACTCTGTCTCTGGTAGATCCTCTCACCCCCCTCACCTCTGGCCTGTGCCCGAGAGCTTGTATGCATAAATAAATAAATCTTTTTAAAAAAAGAGTACCATTTGATCCAGCTATTCTACTTCTAGTTATTTCCCTGAAGAATTTAGAAATAGTAACGTGAAAAGACATAGGAAACCTTATGTTCATTACACGATAATTTACATTAGCCAAAATATGGAAGCAACCTAAGTGGTTATTTATGTATGACTAGATAATGGGGAGTAGCATATACACACATTGTAATACTACTGTACTCATCTATTAAAAAGTAGATGAAATCTTGCCATTTACAATAACATGGAACTTGAGAACATTACTGCTTAATGAAATAAGTCACACAGGGAAATCATGGGACAAGGAAACAAAGTGAATGACTAGACAACAAAATTAATCCTTCTTACTCTTTCAAAAGATGTGAAAAATACATTTTAAAAAATAACTTAAGAAACTAATTTTTTAAATATGTGCAAGTAAAATATGCCATCAATTTAAAATCTAGAAATAAAAGTAACATGCATTCAGTAACATATTTTTATGAATTGTAATCTTAAACATAATTTTATTAGATACAATCATTTATAAATAATAAAGACTTAGAGCTTCCCTGGTGGCCTAGGGGTTAAGTATCAGCGCTAACACTGCTACAGAGTTCCATCCCCAACTAGAGAGCTGACTGACATACATATAGTGCAGCAGATCTCTTCTGTCTCCCCTGCTGCTCCCCTTAACAGTGTATTTCAGCAAATCTGACATTTCTGCTCCTCGCTTTCTCTGATGAATCCTCTTACCCCATCCGCCTCACCTGTCCTACACCCCAGTTCTTCTATGTAAAAATAATTACATCTTTTTTTAAAATCATAAAGTTTCTCAATATCATTATTTTATTTAATATAATTTATTAAATGAACTTATTTTCTATAATTTTAACTGGATAACTAAATGATTAATTATATATTTTTATAAAACAATTAGGAAAAAAATCTATATTTCCCCAGTCCTATGCCATATATCGTGGATATAGATACACACATATACACTTGACCACTCCTGTACATCATAAACTGAAGCTTCTGTTGCCGTAACTTAATATACCAAAAGGAAGAGAATATGTAGTGACTATTTATTTATTGAAGACTCAAATATACATGCGTGACTAAACCAAGATCAAGATACTGTAAATGTGTAAAGAAAACCTTTAGCAAATTTCTTAATGTTTATTTTCTCCTGTATCTCTTTGGAATTATTTGCTATTTAGGCTTAAGTATGTGAGGACTTAATGCAGGAAAGTAGTTAAATTGGGATTGAAAAGAAATATTTCTCTTATTCCATTTTTCGAAAACCAAAGGCTCACTCCTAAAACTAGATTTCCAAACTCTAGATCTAGATTAATAAATGATATGTTATCCTTCATGGCTAAGCACAGACTTTGGTATAACTCAGTTTAACAAAACCAAAAACTAGTATCTTGGAGTTAACTGCAGAGAAGCAACAAATTTGTGCAGCCTTTGAAGCTGAAAGATTATACATCAGGAGGCACTTGGGAAAACCTGTTTGGTGATTCCCTGTGTAAGCAAGTAAATTGATAAGCGTTTTTCATTTTTTATCTATTTCAGAAAGAGAAAACTTTTTCTGTAAAGGGCCATATAGTAAATATGTCAGACTTCATGGGCCATATGTTCTTTGTCACAACTATTCAACTCATTGTGAGTATGTGGAGAAATAGCTAAGAAAACATTTGGAACCAGGTTCTTGGCAAAGACTATTTAGTGCTAGAGGCTCAATTCTGAGACTGGATCTGTGGTAACTTTCTTCACACTTTTGGAGAATGCAAGATTCCTGACACAGAGCTACTTATTTTTCTAAATTGAATGAATTCGCTATGAAAGACAGTATAGAGTCTCTCGAAACTGGATCTATACTGTATGCTCAATAAAGAGACTTCAAAGGAAATCTTGACCTACTAATTTGTTAGACGTACTTGTACAATATATCTAACCTCTCTGTGGTTAGAGTTTCAGAGCTTCTTGATCTTTGATGAGAGGGGTGAGGAAAAGGAGAGTAGGAAAAGGCAAAGTATTAAGCAATCCACATGCAGACATTGCTTAAACCCCAGGTTTTGCTCATATCACCTCAAGTTCTATTTAGTAATAGATCTTATCAGCAACCCTTCTAAATGTTAGGAAGGAGTGGGTTGAAGAAAAGCACATTTACAGGGATATTTTTAAATGAGTTTTTCATAAAGGCTAATGAGGAAAAAAATCATCAACCTAGTACATGAAGAGATAGTCAAACAGGTACTACACTCTTATCATCATCATTCTCCTTACTATTGGGCAGTGGTAAATCTTAGGTTTCATCACATTCAAGCAGAGGGGACTAATCAAACATGAATAACCAGAGGTGGCCATCATGGGTGGGGAGGACACCATAAATGCTGTCACCAGACTCTGCTCCATTACTTTCAATGCTCTGAATATCTTACATTAAGATATATAAAGATAGATAGATTGTCAATGCTTCAAATATCTCACATTAAGACATATATATGTATATATGTATGTATATTCAGTTCAATGTCCAAAATCTTATCTAAATAAGACCAGAGGACTCTCCTAGGTATAAATCCTTAAGTACAGCTATTAGGACAGAATTTCTCTCCACTTTGGTACCTATAAAGACACAAATTATCTGCCCCCAGCATGCTCAAAATATGCTGGTGTGATAGGCATAGAATAACAGTTACAGATTTTCAAATTTAAAAGGGGGGAATGAAAATAGAAAGGCGTTACTGATCCATAGCAGATCTGAAATTCAGTTGGTAAAATTGGAGGTCCTTTATGATGTTTGAAGCCTTGTAATGACTGGTAGTATTCATTTTGCATATAAAAACAAACTCTCAGGGCCTCCCTAGTGGCACAGTGGGTTAAGCACTGCACTATGAAGCAAACCACAGGTACTACAGCACGAGTTCAATCCCCACCTATGGCCAGGGAGGTTACCCACATGATGCAGCAGACCTCTCCTGTCTCACTGTCTTCTCTCCTATTTCCTTTCCTACTGCTCTCCTCAGCAGTGTGTTTCAGTCAGTCTGCCTGTTCTGTTCCCCACTCTGTCTCTGGTGAATCCTCTCACCCCCAACACCTCTGGCCTATACCCCAGTTCTTGTTTGCATAAATAAATAAATCTTTAAATTAAAAAAAAAAAACTCTCTGGGCTCATTTCCCTTTCCTTTTTAAGAAAATCAATATACATCTAGAGTTCAGTTGTCATATCAGTCTGCTTCCTGCTGTGGAATTTTTGGGGCTTTGACAGATTACTATCATGTGTTCATGGTCCAAGTTGACAGTGTTCTGCTCAAATAATTTTCGCAAGAACTTTATGCATTCCCTGTGGATTTCAATGGGGTTCAGTCCACTAGAGGAAAGTTACACCCACAGGTCATTATGAGATTCATCTTCTATTGAGATAATTGAGGGGCAATACCCTTTAGCTTCCTAGGCGCTCTGTTTTGAATGGGAGAATCTGTGAGGTACACCCTTAAATTCCTGAAAGGACTCTTGGGTCCATGCTTTTGATCTGAGTTTTAGAAAAAGATTGTGACGTCACATTTTTGGTCTTTCTCTACTGTACATTTTCCTGAAACTACTGGCAAGTCTTGTTTTAATTTAGAAAATTGGTATGAAAAGTTGAGAATTTTCAAGAACATCAAGTCCTGTTGCCTTTGATTTACAGTTCTCTAAATTTACTCTTTCCTCTACTTTTTTACTATTAACAGGGAGGAGAAACCAGATGATTCCTTCAATACTCTGTTTTAAATATCCTTAGCTTTATAACAAAATTCATCATTTACAAGTTCTGATTTACACACAGTCATGAGACAATTTTGCTAAGTTTTCTGATATTACATATCAAGGGTCCCCTTTTCTCCAGTTTCTAATGACGTGTTCCTCACTTCATTTTCAATCCGTGCTGGGAAGATTCTTACAACCCAGATTTTCATTAATAACTTATTAAAGGAGGCCTCCCTGGTGGCGCAGTGGGTTAAACAACGCATTATGTGGCAGACCGCAGCCGCTGCAGCACCGCAGCCGCTGCAGCACGAGTTCAATCCCTGCTGCCGGCCGGGATGGGGACCCACATGGCGCAGCAGACCTCTCCTGCTGTGCCCACTGCTCCCCTCAGCAGTGTGCTTCCATTGATCTGCTTGTTCTGCTCCCCGCTCTCTGTGGTGCATCCTCTCACCTCCCCCCCACACTTCTGACCTGTACCCCAGTGCTTGTATGCATAAATAAATAAATCTTTTTAAAAAATAAATAAAGAGCTTATTAAAGGAAATTCAGACTTTCTCTGTCATAGTCCTCAAAATTCTTCCAGCCTCCACCCACTTTCTGGCATATTTCAGTTACTTGTACAGTAAAATTCTATTTTCAGGTGCCAATTATATTAACTCTATAGCTGTATATACAAAATTGCAAATGTATAATCCAAGAGTTAATGCAATAGAGTTGATACAAAGGCAAAGCACAAGCAAAATTTCTCAGTTTACTAGTATGACTCCCAGAAAGTTTCTATGCTATCTCTTAAAAGTAATTAAAGAATTAAATCATGAAAAAAATAGTTTTCAATAAAAATACTCTATTAATCATTGTGAAGATTATGCAGCAGGCCAACATCAGACTCATCAATACACTAGATAAAGGAAAAACCGCAATGAAACTATGACCAAAACACAGTAATATATTAAATGACAGGCATGTGATTAATCCATCACTGCCAATCAATTATTATGGCCTCTCCAAAAAAACATGCCAAAATTACACAGATAATAACACAAATCCTTAAGTATACAGTGATCAGATAATAAGAACCAAATATTGTAAATCAGGTCTTGGGGTATTTCTTTCAATATATGACCCACATTCTATTCTGCAAAATGTAGCCAAGCATCACTAATAAAACTACTGCTAATGTCAATAGTGCATGGTTACTTCAACCAAACTTTTAATTCTCCTTCCAAGTGATTATTTACTAGATAGTTCAGGGCAAAAATATTAAATGCTTTTTGGCATTAACTAAGCCATATCAAGAATTTTTTTTTAAAGATTTATTTATTTATGCATACAAGCACTGGGGCACAGACCAGAGGTGTCGGGGGGCGAGAGGATTCACCACAGAAAGCGGGGAGCAGAATAGGCAGATAACAGAAGTACACTGCTGAGGGGAGCAGCGGGCACAGCAGGAGAGGTCTGCCACGCCATGTGGGTCCCCCTCCCTGGCCGGCAGCAGGGATCGAACTTGCGCTGCAATGGCTGTGGTCTGCTTCATAGTGCGCTGCTTAACCCACTGCGCCACCAGGGGAGGCCCCATATCAAGAATTTTATTGCCAGCTGACAAATAGTGCTTAACTGCACAAAATACATACGTATGTCCTCATCAAAAGTCATCTACTTCTAAAGAACAAACAATTATTTAAGCTACTATAGATTCACTATCTAGCAGATCTAGTACCCCCAGTCTTTGTACACCAATCTCATAATAGACATTTGCTTACAGTAGATACTGATAATAATTATATTCCAAAGTGTACCCTCTGAGAACATTTAAGCTAGTAGCTCACATCTGTAAAAACATCAGTGTTGCCACACCTGACATTCAAAATGTTCTGATTAATCCTTTATTAATTTGACTATCTTTCTTGCCACTAAAGAGGTATCATCACAAAATGTTGCTAACAAATCATCAAAACATTCAAAAGAAAGCATGAAGGTAATAGTGAGGCTGCCAGTTCTGATGATGATCTCCATCTGGACTTGATCCCTGTAAAAGTGTATTTTGTCTTAAATTCTATATAATGAAACAAAGTACTCACACAGTGTCTTCTCAAGTTGGATTTTAGAAGACAAAGTGAAGGCCAATGAGTAAGTGCTGAAATTGCTATGCTTTTTCAGGTGACAAGTTGGATTTTCTTTAATAAAACAGTAAAGGTTTTGCTATTATTACTTCAGGTAGAAGAAATAAAGTTATTATTTATTAATTTAAATATACTTATATTCTCACTGTTTATCATTGCAGCTAACACAAAATTGATTGTTACCAGCACCATTTCTATTGCATATACCACTGAGGGGGGAAAAATGCTTCCAATGAAACAATGATGCAATGCACTTTTATCCCCAAGAATTTTTTTTATTTCTTAGGAGAGCTTTTTCGACTTGATTAAATTTAAATTTTTGTTGTGTGTTAGTCTTAGGCATATATAAAAAGGAATATATCAACAAAGTACATCAGTAAAGGTATTCCCAAACTACTTTGTATTCAGATACTGCTCTTTTAAGTCACGTTTTGATTTGACTTCATTGGCATCTGTGGTTTCCCATACAAGATTCAGCAGGTATCCTGAAAACTCCTTAAAAGAGCACTCTGTCATTTTCTCAAGTTTTTTTTTTTTTTCATGACACTGACCTTCAAACTGTAATTTTTCACTTTCTTAAGATAAGGTTCCAAGAGAGATGTTTCAGACCAATCTCATGCAGATAATTACAACTGTTCCATGACTACAACCACATGTAACATATTTTCCATCACTGAAGATCCCTGATTTCAAATTTGGGGGGACTGCATCTTAGAACTGATGAAATATGTAAAATGGATTTCCTTATTTAATACAATTAGCACATTTAGGAAGCACATAAAGATTGGGCCCAAAGTTATTTTTTAGAGCTACCTAATAAATCCTTAAAATAAAGGGATATAATGAAAATATTAAAAGTTATATTGTAAATGTAATCTGCTACTTGAAGGACTTCCAAGTGTTTATTTCATGAAAAGTTTCAAGTTTCAACTGAGACATATTTCAAATGTCAAGTAATAACAGCATACCACATGACTGTGAGGATTACAAATACAGATTTGCTCACAATATGTTGCCAGTAATCATTGTTTCCCAGAAGGAAAACAGGTAAAAATGTACATGTGCTCAGGTCTGTGAAATACATTTGATTCCATGGCTTTATATCAGATTTTCATTTCAATCCATGCTATTTTCATTCTTGAAGAGTCTTTTAACATCATAAAATATACAGTGAATCTGTGCTTTTCTAGAATGGAAATAGGTTAACTGTGGTTAAATTTTACTTAATATCTATTATTTTAAACATATATCTTTATATTTAAAATGTATAGCCAGTGGCCACCAGGAACTTTCCCCCGCTTCAGGCTCTCAATTTGTGGGCAGTAGTTTTTCCGGGAGGACCATTCCAGCAATCAACGGGGCAGGGAAAATGCATGCTGCTGAGGTTAGGGGGTTTGAAAAATGAGCAAACAAGAGCCTCTTCTGTTTTATGATAACCAAATGGAGGTCTCAACTGCCATCCTCTGCATTTGAGTACCCAGAAAACCTGTTCTTATCAATTACTGAAGATATAAGGAAAGGTTTTATAAAACTGTCCATAATGAGGTGTTAACTACCTCTACAAACTTCCAGGAAGAGGAATGGGGTTTTGAGTTCTTAGTCTTTGTTATTACTGGTAGATGGGGGTTTGACCACTTTACTTTCTACTATCAAAGAAGATAAGATTATCACTTTATATAGGGAAATAAAATCCTTGGCAAGTCCAACCTGGATCCCTTTACTCTTGTAATACAGAGTTAGAACAGATCTCTTACTGAGATTTTACATCATTATAAGGCAATATCACAATGTGATTGTGGTGTAAAACAATACTGGGGAGAAGAGACCAGAGAAATGTGGAATTCTCTAACACCTCACCCTGTCCCTGTAATCACCAACTTACAGACAACCAACAGGATGAGAAATCAACACCAGGTCTTTCCTGAACTGGAGACTGATGCAGTGTTAATGGTAGATGGTGACACACTAATAAGTGCCCATGATCTTGACTTTGATTTCTCAGTTTGGTAGCAACTTCCTGTTCAAATTGTAGGATTGGCTCCTAGAAAGCAGGTCTCCTCTTCATCTGGTGTATACAATTATGGAGGTTTGCAAACACTAGTGTTTGGAAATGGTGACTGTGATTCTGTGGTGCTTATCAGAGTCTCATTTTTCAACAGTAAATACCTTAAACTCTCTCAGAGGCAACCTGCAACTGTCCAGGCTTTGATAGATGAAGTGCAAAACTGTGATGACGTTGCCATGAATTTTATCACTGCCAAACATATTGCAAAGACTTCTGGGATATCTGTGAAACCTGTAAACATGGGCAATTTAGACAAAGAACCCCATGATGGCTATTCTGGGATGTGGCATCAAGCCGAACACTTTCTGCAGAGGTCTTATTGTATAAACAAGCTTGTTAATATTTATGATAGCATGCCCTTAAAATCCTCCAACATTATGATTTCCCAGTTTGGTTTTCCATATGCCAGCCACAAAAGCAAAATGTGAAAGTAAAACAAGCAAACAAAAACAAACCTCAAAACTGCTTAATATCTGAGTATCTTCTCCATGCAATGGCTGTTATTTTTGGTTTTTTGAAGCAACATCAGGAAATTTTATCCTCTTTAGAAGACTCTATACTGAGAAAACTGCATAACACTTCTAGGATATAAAATTCACATGAACTTCAAAAACCAGGACACTGGTATTGTGAGGCGTCTTCACCCATGAATGTAACCCCTTGATCAGCAATGCTATTGTTTACATTCTGAGGCTGTTCCCCAATTTCTTTGACTCTTGGAATTTGCTTTAAGGATCTATAGCAAGCTGTTTCCAGGATGATGAACTCCAGAGAAGTATTTCTCAGATTTCTCATGAAAGGATTATTTTATTTAAAGCCTGAAATGTCCATTTCTGTAGCAAAAGCCCATGGTATCCAGAAAAGCAATGTATGGAGGGATAGTCTCAATCCCATATAAGAACAAGTATAAAACTCGTGGCTACTGGTACTTCCCTTGTGATCTTCCCATCACATCCTTTTTCAGAACTAATTGAGCCCAGCAAGGTTTTGACACAGCCATTGGGTGTTATTCCTGTTGATAAGTCTGTCGTGACTCAGAGGATTAATTTCAGCCAAAGGTTGTCTAGCTGTTTGCTTGAATTTTGTGCCACCTATGTTTCATATATGCAATTTATATGCATTAGGTAGTAAATTTATTACTAGATTTGTACACTTTGTCACTAAAACTGACCTTGAGATCATACATTAATTCTTACATTTTACATAAAGTATGTGTTTTAAAAACATAAAGTTTATAGCCAATCTTTAGATCGATTTAACTGTAATTCTACTCCTAGGTCACTCAAGAGCTCCCAAATGTAAGTGTGGCATAATGAGTCACTTCACACATTTCAGAAGTAGGATATTGTATATGTCAGAGTCAACAAACTAACACTGCCCACACCCTCTATTTGCAAATGAAGTTGTATTGAAAAACAACCTCATCTGTTAATTTGCACATTGTCTACGACCACTGTTCCACTTCTAGAACACAGTTGTATAGTTAAAGTACAGTCCATATGCTCTGCAAAGCCAAAATATTTATTATCAGCCATTTACAGAAAAAGTGTGCTGAACCTTGTTCGGGAGTAAGGTGACAATGGTGCTCTCCTCTATGCCCCACCCACTACAAAGCTCCCACCCAGGCCAACTTGTATTCCACTTTGATAATCAGAAAAAATAGATTTTGTTTGATAGTAATATACTATTCCCTCACAGGATGACTCTCAAATGTTCTGAGAGTCAAAGGGGAACTTCCACACAATTATAAAATTTCTTTGAGCTCTTACATCAGATCAAAGGATACAAACACCCTATTCTTCACAATTCAATTGACTCCCCCCCAATCCCACAATGTTACTGTTGAGCTCTAGTTGGTATATTAACTTCTACACTATGTTCAGAGGAGAGAGAACCACACCCCCATGACATTTCCAAATATCAAATACACTTCTTAAGTGGTTAAGCCAAGGAACAAAGAAATTTCTAGTGGCTGTTATTTTTGTCTGTTCAGCTTACCTTTCTTTTTCTTCTACTGGAAAGGTAGCCCAGGTCCTTGACCTCAGTGTCAAAAATGGGTTTGTGACCTAGGCTGGACCAGTTATAGTGGTGCCTTACCCCAATGCCCAGAGCGGTTGGTCCAAAAGGAAAGAAACACCCCAAGTCACAGCACTTCCCTGCACTACCTTGAATCTGAGAAGAGAGTACTTTTTTAACACTCTGATCTCAGATCTATATTCAAGGCTTAAAATTTCATTAGTTATTGCCAAATTAATTAAACAGGGGGACCTTCAGACTGAGGTGGCTCTATGACCCACATCAAGGCCACCATGGAATATAAAATGGAAACCTAAGGACAGCCCATCACAAATAACCAACGATGTTAATCAATATTTTCCTTATTTTGCTCCTGTCTTTTCGCTATAGAAGATTCCTTCCTCAGCTCCTATCTGTGGGGCATGTCTATCCACTTCTAGTTTAGCACTGTGATTCAAGTGGATTTTTGTTCAAATATTTTAAAATATTTTTCATACACTTCTGTTTATCTTTTAACAACACAATTCTAGCAGTTGTTCCAGGTGACTCAGAAAAATAATAAAATGATAACAATAATAATCAGACCAAAGGAAAAAAAGAGATGAAAGGAAAAGAGACACTCCAGATAAGGGTGGATCAGCACCTCCAAACACCTCTTCTACCTTTCTACATTATACATCGGGTAGACAAAGAACATCTCTCTTTTCCTTCAAGAAGATCAGGTTATACCACTTGCCACCAAGACTCCTGATGAACAGCTCCAGACAATTTCCAGAAAATGGCACAAACACAGCCCATCATGCTGTATCCTCGAGGCAGCAGTAACAACAGAACCTGAAACAGCATTCCTGTACTCTTGGAGACGCTTCCCTCTCTTCCTGTGAGTAGTTTAGGAAGCAGGAAAAAAAGGTAGACTAGAGAAAGGAAAGCCCAGCACAATAATCCATGGCCCCATTTATCCCATGGTCATTTTATCTGCTACACCACAAGCTTTTCAAAGCAGGTTGACTCCATCATGCCTTTCCGCTCCCTACTTGCTTTTCCTGTCTTTCTGTCTCTTCTCATAACTTTTCTGTTCACTTCTCATAACATTTTTATGTCTGGGAGTTTAAAAAGTAATTTAGGTAAGATCTGCTATAAGCATTCAGCTGGAGTATCAAATTCATTTGTGTGCTGTTAGCTATAAGAGTAAAAGCTTCTTCAGGCTTAGAAAGGCAAGGTTCTAAAGAGAAGAAAAAGATAATCAGCCTGAGAATCAAGTCGGGATTTGTTTTTAGTTTTGGTTTTTGTTTTTGTGTTTTTGTAGTCTCACTGATCCTCCCTGCGAAGTGCATCTCGTGTTTTGCCTCTGAGAATAGAACTTATTAGCAGCCCTAAAGTAAAAAAACAGAATATTTTTCAACAAGAGCCTTCGCTTTGCCAAACATCCCAGAGTTTCTCTCCAAGGACTTGAAAAGAAAGGAAAGAATGAAGAACGGAAACCATGAAGCACGCAGAACGGCTATCATCTCATTACTGGATGAATGGCACGGTTGTTTTGTCTGATTGCACTAAGCTAGTTATCCACCGCTAGCTTCATTGACAAAAAAGGGAATCTACACAAATTATAGGGAAATTCAAGCACTGAAGGAATGTTTTGGTTCAGAGGTTTGCAATGACTATTGGCTTCAGTTTTTGGCAAGGTCTGTCTTTGCCGTATGAACTCGGCTGTGCTCGGTCAGCCTGAAGCGTTCCCAAAAGCCGACAAGAGAACAGATTTTCTTGTCATCTGTATCCCATCAATAAATTAAAGTGATGTTCTCCAGCTCATGTTTGTTTCTTGGCAGGCTAATCTACAATCAGAAAAAGAAAAGCCTTTCATTTGTGGACTCCAGTTAAAGGAAGGAAGCTTTTGTATGTAGATTCACCGGAGACCAAAATATCAGAAAGTAGAAGAGGAATACCATCTACTAGTGGTCCTCCTCAGCTAGCAGTCCAAGATCTGGTTAAAGAAATGTTGGCACTCATTATAGAGGAAAGAAAATAGTTTACCAGAAGAAGGCATGCACGTAATGACACTGATATCTATGAATGCTGCGAGCATTATTATTTTAAGTAATAGTCCTTTTTTTTTTCTGATTTTCATTTCCAAAAAAAATCTAAAAATTAGATATTTCAAACATTTTAGCATAATTCTTTAAATGTGCACTTCATTTAGAAGGACGTGAGGAACCTAATGGTTTGGAATGTTCATGTTTAATGTTCATAAACTCAAAACTTCCTCTCTTACAACTAGTCAGAGCCAAGCTAGTGGCTACTGCAGTCAAATCAAAGTAAAAGTGGAGGAAATTACTGCAACGATTAGCTGAATCTTGTTTCATTGTCTCTTGAAAAATAAGTGTTGAGAACTGTTCTCTCTCTCTCTTGGCTCCAGAGGGGTAAGTTTGTCCTCTTCTCATTCCTGTAGTCAAACAGGAATGAGAATAGAGCTGGTTTGGTCCTTCCTACGCCTACCGGAGAGAAAGCATGGACATCTTTCAATCCTGTTAACTTGATCACATTTGTGTTTGCTACCCACCCCCCTTTTCTTATTTCTTTGAGCAGTGAAGAAGAAACCTGCTTTTAACAATGGCAGCCTTTAAAAGATGACTTCTTGCACAAATGTTCAGAACCTTATGTGTCCATGTACCAGCAGTTCTGCTCCTTCTAAGAAGAAATTGGTTTTGTTTTTGTTTTTGTTTTCCATTTTGCAGTAAAGACATTTGTAAAGACTAGCAATGAGTCTAAATGATAAGAATGCTTGATGAAAACTTGATGGAGGAGGTCCCTTAAACAGAAATGTGGATCTGGTTTTGGTTATTCAACAGAAAACTGGATGGGTACTTACCTAGTTTACTTGTAGAAGGACTAAACTACCAGTCAGGAGATTCTGTTTCTCCTTCTGTTGAACAATACAGTCTCTGGAGCCAGACTGCCTGATTTTGAATCCTGGCTCTGCCATTTATCAGCTTCTTACCCTCTCTGAGCCTCAGCTTCCTCATCTTTAAACCAGAATATAAATACCACTTTATAGGAATGTATATGACACATAATAACCAGTATTTGTTCAATAAAATAAAGGTCTGATCTTATTCTATTTATGCTCAGGGTTTTTTTGTTTGTTTGTAAAAAGAAATAATAACATGTTTTCTTACATCAGAGGTCTCCAATGAGTAAATTATCTTATCTTTTGCCCCATCCTGTTTCCAGATACAGGAAATACAGGCATGAAGCAACAGCACTCGAGGTGGAATTTACAGTGGTTGTAACAAAATTCCATCAGGAGCTGCTTCAGATTGTGGATAATTGAGTACTATTCTCAACTGAAGAAATGTTTGTACCTCACTAAGAGAAAAAAATTCATTAGAGAACCAAAAAAACCATCTCTCCAAATGCACGGATGATACACCCTTAGCCTCTACTTTGTGGCAAATCAAATGGTAGGGGATATGAAAAGCATTTCAAACACTAACATCAGATCAAATATAAGATTTTGATTTGTGACCTTAGGTAGGTTACTTCTTTTTGAAAGAAAATTGCTTTCTAGTAAAAGCAATCATTAGTTTAGATTTCCTATTAAATTAGCTTTCATCACAATACTTTGCTATTAGTCATCTGGACAGCAATGAAGACTTTTTTCTTCTTAGGAGATGTCCCATAAATAAGAAATAGACACATTTCATTTCCCTTCTAAACTCATCTTTTTTCTGTACCTCTAGTCTGTGTTCTTAAAACATCTTCCAATTCAACCCATTTGAAATTTGATACCCACAATAGGACAAGGACCGGCTGAGTATATTATGTCCTCTGGGAATAGAAAATCACTCAATTACTAGACAGCACCGATTATTATAAAAATATTTCATAGTATTAATGCTTAGAAATTTGGCAAAAAACAAAATGCAGCAATATATATCATAGTAAGCAACAAAAAAGCATTATTTATTACGTTGTCTTGTAAAAACTCAAAAGAATCATAGGAAACTCAAAGAAGAGAATCATAGGAAACTAAACTGAAAGAAAAAAATAATTTTTGTCATGTCTTTGTAAAGGTGATAATTTTTAAGTTAAAACTAATTAGCATATTTAAATATATAAAAAGTTATATTTTTGGGGAATGATAACCAAAAATTAAGATAACAAGGCAGACAGATAAATGCCCCAAAATATGGATAGGCAATTAATATAAAAGGAAATACAATCAATCAAGAAATAGTAAAGGTCTCACAGTTGACACAAAAATGTGAAATATTTTAAAACAATAAGATATTTTATACCTAATAATTATTTTACCTTTTAAATGGTGTAATTGTATAATAAATTGTCTTTAAAATTAGGTAATGCAGGCCTCCCTGGTGACGCAGTGAGTTAATCAACGCAGTATGAGGCAAACTGCAGCCACTGCAGCATGAGTTTGATCCCTGCCGCTGGCCAGGGAGGGGACCCACATGGCACAACAGACCTCTCCTGCCTCACCTACTGCTGCCCTTAGCAGTGTGTTTCAGTCAGTCTGCCTGCTCTGCTCCCCACTCTGTCTCTGGTGAATCCTCTCACCCCCAACACCTCTGGACTGTACCCCAGTTCTTGTACGCATAAATAAATAAATCTTTAAAATTAGGTAATGCCATGCTGACAACATATGCACACACTGAGGTGCTGGCAACATAAACTATATAACCATATAAAGAACAATTTAAAGTGGCAAAATATTAAAAACGGCCTCCCTGGTGGCACAGTGGGATAAGCAACGCACTATGAAGCAAACCGTAGCCACTGCTGTATAGGTTCGATCCCTGCCACCGGCCAGGGAGGGGACCCACATGGCACAACAGACCTCTCCTGCCTCGCCCACTGCTCCCCTCAGCAGTGTGTTTCAGCCTTGCCTATTCTGCTCTCCACTCTGTCTCTGGTGAATCCTCTCACCTCCCTGGACTCTGGCCTGTACCCCAGCTCTTGTATGCATAAATAAATCTTTAAAAAATATATTAAAAACTACTTAGTGTCCAATCATATAGCCCCTCAAGAGAATATTTGAAAGTCAGTTTTAAAGATAAGTATAGGGACTACACTGTAACTGGAATCAGCTATTAATATTTCTTAAAACTGAGTCCTCAAGATCCTAACAAAAGTCATATCTATGCATTGTTCCAAGATTTAAGAAGTAATTATTTCTCCAATTTCTTTTTCTTTTACTCAAGTAGACCTTTTTTCTTTTTTTCATTCTTTTCATTCCTCTCAGGAAGATTCCACTGAAGCTGTTAAAATCTAGAAGGCCCATTTTCCACTCGGGCCTCAGACTTATATAGGCCAAAATCTCAGCTGTCTTGCAGTTCAAGTAAAACAATTGTGAGAGTAGAGAGATAGTCAAAACTGAGTTTAAAACTCCCAAAGAAACTCTTATTTTTACTTTTGGAACTTTGATTCATTTATCAATAAAAGATCACTGTGTAACAAATTCTAAAATTGAGTCTTGAAACAAAAGTGAATTTGTTCTTATGAGTTTATTTATCAGTAGACTGTCTTAATGACTTGAGCAGTGGCTGGGTACTTTCATTTGGGTTCCTCCATACTTGTGACCAACTGAAGGAGTAAGACAGAGGTCAGGTGAGATATGCTACCAGCTTGGAATGACGCATTTCCATTTCATGTAGGCCCACATCACATAGCCTTGTTTCTGTGGTGACAGCAAGCTTCCAAGAGAGGAAGTCCAATCACTCAAGGATTTTGTTCCTATCTCTGCTTGTATCACATCTGTTTCTGTTCCATTGGGCAAAGAAAGTCATGTGAATGAGCCCACTCAGTGGGAGCACACAATCAAAGGGCACTGCCGCATATGGCATGAAAAGTAGGAACCATTAGTGCTTTTAACATAGCACACCTGGGCAAATGTGCTTAGGAAAAGCTAAGTTTGCATTACATATCAGTTGTATTCTAAATCTACTCCTGAAACCTGCTGACTGGTATGGTCCTAGCCACCTACATGGTTGTTATTTGATAAGAGTTCTCAGCCCACCTGCCAGGAGCTGTACACCTTCTTTGCCCCTATGTGCTCTTTCCAAGATCTCCAGCTCCCACAAATTTTTTTTCAGTAGTCTCATAACCCTCCACAGCTGGGCACCTACAGTCTCTCTGTACACTCTTGATAAAGGAGAAGACAACCCCTAGGCAGGTTTTTTTAAAATACAAAATATCCCTAGAATATATAGAAACTGTCACATGTGCACCCACTCCCCATAAACTACAGTTTATAGAGTGTCATGGACTGAATGGTTGTGTATCCCCACAATTTCATATAGTGAAACCTTACTCCCGGCATGATGCTATTAGAAGATAGGAACTTAGGGTGTTAAATAGGTTTAGATGAAGTCATGATGGTGCAGTGTTCATGATGGAACTAGTGCCCATGTAAGAGGAGGAAGAGACTACAGAGCTGCGCCTCTGTGCCATGTAAGGATGCAACCAGAAGGCCATCTGCAAGCCAGGAATAGTGCCCTTGCCACAAATTATATATGTCAGTACCTTGATCTTGGACTTCCCACCCTCCAGAACGATGAAAAATAAATGTCCTTTCTTTAAGCCCCCACCCATAGTATTTTATTATAGAAACCCGATCTAAGATACAGACCAAAGTCAAATAACATGTGCCTAAAGCCATTAGTGATAGAAAGTTACTGCAACATAAACTTCTACAAAATGCCAACATCAAAATAATCTACACTCACATTAAAATCAAATGTACAATGCCAGATCAAAAGATTCTTTTTGTATAACTGTTATCTACACATTCTTTTCTCTGATATTTCTAAAAAGGTTTCTGACTTATACACTAAACTCTAAGATTCCCAAAGGACCGGAATCAGTATACCCTTCTCTCCTACAGAGATTATCAAAAAGTGTAAATAAAGGAAGACATCATCAGCAGGTGGGCAACCAAATTAACACCTTGACTGTTGATAAAGGCAAGGCTATTTAGTACAAAAGTCAAATGTGCCTGCTAATTGAACCTGAGAATCAGGCAGCCTCTTATTCAGGAATCAGCAGTTCTGATGAGAGATAGACTCTTCTTGTAGGGAGGTAGGTGGTCTGATCCAAAAGAGAATTACCACATGGAAAGCAGAAGTTATCCTGCTTCCTGGGTCTCCCTTCCCTTAGGCTTTTATTGCCTACAAAAAGAGAAAGAGTGAAGACCAAGCCAAGCAGGTTGATTTAGTCACCCTAAATGGAGAGTTCAGAGGCATCACTGACTGCTCTCTATTTGAACAGAGGAGTGAAATTACTCTAACTGAACTACTTCTACTTTAAAGAAAATTTCAGAAATTGATAATATGCTCATCTCACTAAAATCAAAATTGAATAAAAAATATTTAAAGATATTATAATGGGAAAAATACATTGAAGTAAAAAGAAAATAAGCCTATTAAAATGCAAGACTATGAATTCCACTCTACCCAAGACCTTTCTTATTCTCAATAAGGGATAAACAGCCTTTGCAACAAATTGTACTGGAACAATGGATAGTTGTAAAAAAAAAAAATACAATTGGTAAAAAAATGAACCTTAGCCTAAACTTCCCAAATTCTATAAAAATATATTCAAAATGAATTCATTGTATTTAAATATGAAACAAAAAATATATAACTTTTCTTAAAAAGGAGAAAATCTTAAGACTCTAGAAGTAGACAAAGAGTACTTAGACTTGACACCAAAATCATGATCCGTAATGGAATAATTGACAAATTGAATTTCATCAAAGTTCAAAACTGTGAGCAATCTTATTAAGAGAATGAAAGACTGGAAGGAAATATTTGCAAACCACTTATCTGACAAGGACTAATATCTCAAATATAAAAAGAACTTTCAAAACTCAGTAGTAACATATCAAACAACCCAATTTAGAAAAGTGATAAAAATTCAAATAGACATTTACCAAAGTGGATAAACAAATACCAAAATAAATATGTTTTTTCAAATATATATTAATATATATCAAATATATATTACAAAAATATTTTTTCAAACATGTGAAAAAATATATGAAATAGTAACAACACTAAATATTAGCAAAGATTCAAAATAAACTCAAATTGCCCATGAGTTTGCAATTGGCATAATCCCCCTCAAAATAGTTTGGTAGTTTCTTTAAGAAGAATATGTACAACTATGCTGTGACCCAGCAACTTCACTTTGGGGATTTAGCCTAGAATAATGAAATTTTCAGCTCATGCAGCTTTATTTGTACAGTTAGAAACTGGAAATAACCCAAATTTCCCTCAAAGGTTAAGCAAATTGTGGTTTACTCATGCCATGTAATGCTATTCAGAAATAAAAAGGAAAAAATTATTGATATAAATAGAAATTTAGTTAAATCTCCAGAGAATTAGGATGAGTAAAAAAGGCAATCCTAAGGGATTCCATGTGATTATATTTGTATAACATTTAAGAAATAACAGAAGTGTAGAAATAGAAAGGAGATTAATCGTTTCCAGAATTTATAGACAAGAAGAAGGATGTTACCCTTAGATAAGCTATATGTACTTCTCTGTACTATAACTGCACGTGAATCAATAGTTATCACAAATTAAAAGGTTACTTTTTAAAAGCATATCTAATTGTACATTCTATGTGATTTTAAGTAAGTGTAGAAGATTGGAAGGAATTGCACCAACATGTTACATATTTTAGTTGCTTCTATATATTTTGATATATATGGTGCTTTCATTTTCCGTTGGATAAAATTCTTTTAAAATTTCTCTTGAAATGTCTTCTTTGACCCACAGTATATCTTTAAATCAATTTTTATTGATTTGCCATTTATTCCCAAAACTGTGTAACTTTGGGATTATAATTTCATGATTTTAACATGTGTGCATGCCTCAGTCTACTCGACCAAGGCTCCAGGATCATTATAGTATCCACATTACTCCTTCCAGCTCCGCCTTCCTCCAACATCCCATAACCACCATATTTTCCAGAGTCAGTCTACAGTTATTTGGGGGAATGGTGTTGCCAATTTGTTTCCTTTTGTTATTTATGTTTCAGGAATGAGTGAAGCCATCTAGTAATTGCCACCTCCAGATCATCCATTATCCTAAAAAGTCACTATTTCATCTTGTTTTAACAGCTGAGTAGTGTTCTATTTAGTACATAATAGGGCACAATATCTTTTTTTTGTCATGAAAAGATACATTTTATTCATTCATTTATTTTATATGTTATTATTTCATATATTATTCATTTCATTCATTCATTTATTTATGTATTTATTTTTGCTTTTACAACAAAGTGAAAAGCAAAATTAGCATTCAGTATTTGTTTATCAGCGTTGTTCTAGAGATTGCACCAATCCAGAGCTTCTTGCACAGAGAGCTGCTTTAAGCAGACTCTGTGGTTATCATATCTCTGCTTTTCCTGTCTTTGGTCTTATGTGTTACTTAGTGTGATTGGTAAATTATTTCGGGGTCTGGGAACACTCAAAACATTTTTCCTTATAAATCAACAATAATTGCTTCCTCACTTTATACATTTCCACTTAGGAAATGTTTCATAGGAAACTCCTATAACCCGGAAATCTTTAACTTTGGGCTTGCACAGTTTCTTCCCATATGGTAAATTCTAGGAGAACCAGATTTAGTCTGCCTGCTTTGCAACTTCAGCAAAATAAGCTTATCTCCCTACCTACAAGTTCTAGAGAGAGTGCTGGGTTTGTTTTCAGTTAGGCTGACTAGATTCGTATGCACGTTTCTGAGGCGATCACTTGGTCATGGAATGTCAGTATTCTGACTGGTGAGGACTGAAGTCACACACCCCAAGCATCAACCACTCGGTCCAAATGGGCTGATGGGGTGAGTGGGGAAGGCAAAGATTCCCTCAAAGGACATTAAAATGCCATTACCAGAAGATGGGACAATGGTCATTAAGCAAAACTAACAGTTGAAGAAAGGGCTTAATAGTGACTGCTTTGGACGTGTCTTTCTGAGTCAGAAGAAGCAATGCTTTGGCATTGTTCATTATTCATTCATTTGTGTAACTCTTCACAGGGAAGTTCAAAACATCACAAAATAAAGCACTTCTCCTCTCTCCGCATTACAAAGGCTTCTCTTTGTCTATGTTGCCTTTTTTATCTGCCAAAAGAGGTAATAGGAAGCCTCAGATGACAGCCTCTCTCTGGACCCCATGCAAGGACACCCTGCACCCCACATTGGCTGAATCATGGCATTAGGAGGCAGATGTGCTCTGGCTAGTAGCCCGACACCTTCAGAGATAGATAGGACTTCCGAATCTTTGGGTTCTTTGTCATTCTACTCTCACTTTAGTCATGTTTAGCAGAAATAACACTGAGAGAAAATGGAAAAAAGACAATAGCGATAGTATGTTCACAGCCATAAAAGGCTATCTCATTGAAGGTCTTCTGACTCTTTCCCTGCTTCCTATTGCCAAACAGTTCAGCATTTACTAAAACATACCAAAAGCCAAATAGGCTCACTGCTGGCAGCAAAGTTAATTTAAAGAGCTGGAATAAAAAGATTATAGAACCGGAGAGCCATGAGAACTAGTTTCTGAAGAAAACTTAGCAGCCAGGAAAGCCACGAGAGTTTTTAAGTGTCTGAAATCAGCACAAACTTAGGCAGCTGCTCCAGCATATCTGACACATGTTCCCCTTCAAATGTGCTGTATAAAAAGGCAGTATTGGCCATATTAACAATAGTTTACTATAAAAGAGCAATGAGATCTTAACAATGAATTATGAATAATTCGATTTAAGTTATATTGACTGTTTCTATCAACAAGTATATATTCTGTTTCATAGGAATCATTTTTATTGAGTTCTTACAGTCTGTTTTAGAGGATTTACACTTACATGTTCATTGTCCTCTAAATCATCTATTAATAATTAGATTTGACTCCTTCGTAAAAGAAATTATAGATTCTTCTGCCTGACTTTCAGTGAAGGATCCCAGAATCAGCACAAAGGGAGTCGGTGACCCATCAGTTAATGTCCCACCTTTCTCCCTCCTGTTCCTGAATAAGGACTATGGACATTTGCTCATTCTCAGGCAATATTCTATGTAGATGCTATTTCAGGCCTAGTTTATCCTATAGAAGTCAGGGGCTGTCCGCAAGAAGATTTACCATTCACTGGTACCTTTACAGTGCATAAGCACTCCTTTTTTATTATTATTATTGTTTTTACAGTCTAAAAAACACCATGACTGCTGTACATTACCTCTTAAACAAATTTGCTCTCTAATTGCATTTGTGTCAGTGTTTATAGCAGTCTTCCATATAGGATAAAATTCCATATATTTTGAACTTTGGAGACTTTATATATTATAAATTTATAGATTATACATGTGAAGGAGGTGTTTTTACTGCCCCTCCCCTATTTTTTTCAAAAGGCTAGATGAAAGTCCACCAATATTCTCAAGTAATATGTAAAAAACTTGAAATGTGGACTCAGTTTTTCTGAGCAAGTCCACCAAACTTTTCACATTTACTCAAAAAATAGTAACTACGTATATATTCATAACATTGAAAATACTAAATGCGTTTCACATATTGTAATCTCATTTGATTCTAGAAGTCTACTATGAAGCAAGCAGAACAAAGATTTAAGTCTCTATTTTGCAGCTGCAAGAACAAAGGCCCTGGGGGTGAGGGTTAAATGATTTATAAAAGATCACAAAACATTCAGACTAGAAATCCAGATCTAGAAGCCAGGCACTGGGATTACTTATTCATACTGTATTCCAGCTCTCCTATGTGAGTTTGTACATTGTCTCTCATTAAAATTCTGTTTATCTAATTATATTTGTGATAAACATTTTTGTCTCCGTGTATGAGTTGGGGATAGTTTTATTTTATTTTTATAAGGAGAGCGTGTCACTTGAAAAATTCTGCCCAACAAGACCTAGAATGATGGATGATGATGGTGGTGGTGGTGGTGATGATGGAGATAAAGATAACGTTCAGTTATTACCAATGTATTTCTGTAATTCTATCCAGTTTTCCAATGATGAGAATTCCTGTCCAACCTTCTTAAAATACTATTTATGTATTATTAAATATTTTTTCACAGAAAAAAATATTGCACTGTGAGCATTTATAGATCAACATTTGAGAGCTGTCTTTAAATGGTAATAAAATGCTTTATAGGCAGAAGAAAATTCTTAACAGACTTATGCTAGCTAGGGTCATTAAATTTACATATTCACCTCTTTTTTGATATGGAGAAAGTAAAATAGCAGTTATTTGAAAAAATAAATGTCTCTAGACCTTGGGTGGTGGGTGTGGTGTGGCATATATAGACAGGTGTTCAAGGTAAAGCAGTGCACCTGAAATATATGCCCTCTTGCAACCAGCTTTACTTCAGTAAAGAAAAAGATTGTATGAAAACAGTTCCCTCCATTTAATTTTCCATTATAACAAAATGAGCACAAAAAAAAATCTGTACTTTGACTCTGGTATCACGTGAAAATCTAAACATCCTTGAGATTTGTTTGACTTACTAGGAAGAGTACAGATAGCCTGCTTTGTTGACTAAGAACACAACTGTCACTCAGGGGGTTAAAAGACGTGCTCAGAACATTACTATCAGTGAAATGAGGATATTTATAGAATGATCATGACGGGATAACATTCCTCTGTTTTGTTAGCAAGGAAGCTTTATTTCTGTCAGAAGGAGAAAGACAAATACCAGATGGTTTCACTTGTATGTGGAATATAGAGAAACAACATAATGGATCAGTCAAAACCAAACAAATAACAGACCCTAGAAATCTGTCTATGAGATTAAGGCTACCAGAGGGGTGAGGAAAGAAAGAGAGCAAAGTATAGAGGGGACCCAAAGGACTATGCTGAAAGGTTATGGGGGGGGGGTGTGGTGTGGTCCTGCACCTCTGAATCACATACAGTATTATAAACCAATACTATCTCAATAAAAATAAAATGAAATATAATGAATTATTTCTACCCAAAAGTTGTGTGTTGTGTGTGTGTGTGTGTGTGTGTGTGTGTGTACAAAAGCACTTTACCAGCTACTGGGCTCTGTAAAGTATTTTTTATCATTATCCCACTAGGAAGTTAAAAGTAGATCTTCTATGTCGTTCCCTTTAATCTTCAGTGTCTGATCACTAAGCAATAGAGCTTCATGGACCATAAAGGTGAAATCTTCAATAAAAATTTTTGTAAGAAAAAAGAACTCTAGCTATGCCAAAGTACTAAGAGCTCCATGTGATGCAACAGAGCCACTGGCTTTGGAACAGTGCCAGAACTCTAACACCTCGTGCCAGATACTGCATCAACTCAGGGTCATTTGGGCAAAAGTAATGAAGGATACAAAAGCCATGTTTACACAGCACATACGCTATATCAACCATGCTATGTACATTGGTGATAAGAGAAAGGATTGGGGAAAAAGTGCCATTTTCTCTTATGTAGTAGAGAATTACTGGTAGACTGTGAGTTTGAGTTCTCTGCTTTACTTAACTCTGGTATAGAGCCCCACTCTAAACCAATAGGAGAAAAAAAGAATAATTTCACCAGAAATATTTTCTAGGTATGAGTAACAAAGAAACATGGGATAAACTATAAATTCCATGATACTTGGTCTATTATTTCAATGATGTACTAAATGGGATGTCTGTGAGCAGTAGTTTTGCTCAGAAAATGTTCATTAGGTACGTCAAATGGCAGCTCACTACCTGGATCCTATCATTGCCCTTAACTCTGATGATAAATTCTCAAAGGTTACAAATGCCAGTGAACACCCTGTGGTTCAGCTTAGCAATGTCTCGATCAGTGCTACCTGGCTATGTTAGTCCTAAATCAACGCCTAAGCCAATCTCCATATTGAGGAGTGTGGTATCTCCTGCCCATTCGTGTAATGAGGAGTTGTCTTCAGACCACAATCAAACAATGCAATTCATTTTCTCTAGACTTGAAGTCAGATTTCTAAAGAGACTTCTATATGCACCAAATCAGTCTAAGTTCTCTTAGGTCTTCAGCTTTCTTCTTTCTTTTCTAAATTATTATATTATTTTTTATTGAGGTAAGGATCACACCTCTTCAGATGTGTATTATCTCAGCACTCCCATCATCAAGGTACCTATAGACTTCTACCACACTCTGTTCGGCCCCCTCCTTCCTGTGCTCTTCATCCTCACCCACCCCTTTCAAGTATTTTCTTTAGGCTCAGGAGAAAGCATCAATGTATATGTGGAACTGGAGACAGGAATATAAAACAAACATGGCAGAGACATGCACAAACATAGCAGACAAACATGGCGGAGACATGCACAAAACACAAAAACCAATCTTCTCATTATGATTGGCAGCCTCTCAGCCTGTGAGAGTAATCAGCTTGTCCCTCAAAGGTGAGAGCAGGGAGGCTAGAGAATAAGCTCTATAAAAACTCCTGAGCAAGAAAACGTGAGAAGTTTTGGGACTGGTGAATACTTGGAAGTGCTGGGAGGGTGGTACCCCAGCAGAACTGGAAACTCCGGGGCCCTTTCTCCACACTCTGCAATGCTCCCATCTAGTAGTTCCTGAATTATATCCCGCATCACTTAAAAGTAAGTAGATATAAGCAACTATTTCCCTGGGTTCTGTGAACCACTATAGCAATTAAAAAAAACCTGAGGAAGGGGTCTTGGGAACCCCAGTCCATCAAATATATTGATGAAAATTTGGACTTCCAACTCTTATCCAAAGCGGAGTCAGTCTCACGGGATTGAGCCCCTCATCCGCAGGAGCTAATACTATCTCCAGGTAGACAGGATCAGAATCGAGTTAAATTTAAAGGGCATACAGAGAGAATCTGTTGAGAATTAAGATAGTTGCTTGATACTGGAGACGGGGAGGGAGAGAAACTCACACATCAAGTATCAGAAAAAAATGGGGATTTTATTTATATTACCTAAGAAGGCTCTAAACTTCAGATACGTCTCAGAACCTCATCGGCCTCTCATTGCTCTCTAGAAAGTTAATGACCTACAGGCAAACAAGGATAAAACGCTTCAGGATAGACCCACACTCCCAAAGAAGAGAGTCTATCTCAGGACAGGGCAAAGTCCCAGGGTCCTGCTTGGGGCTACCCATGTCACTATGGAGAGCCTCAGAAATACACACGCTTCTACCTCATCTGCAACCCTTGTGTAGTAGGTAAGACACAGGATGAAATATGTAATTAATACTCCAACACTTGTTGCCTTCTTCTCTATCATTTTTCTCCACGCGCCTGATGACTTTATATTAGCACAAGGGCTTATTTTCTCTAATGCACATAGAAGTTGACCCCCCTCATTCACCCATTCTAATCCTCTGGGGTGATCAAAGCATGGTGCTACCATTATTACTGTGTGTTTTAAATTTGTCTCCAAAACTGGGGTTAGGGCAAATCATTATTTACATATCAAAGAATGTCTAAATCCCAGTCTCCTCCCCAACTGTTTGGTAAGGGGCTGTTTGGTAAGGACTGGACTTAGAAGGACCCATGCTGGGTCCCCACCACATACAAGCATTGTCTCTGTCTGCCCATCACCAGACCACTCACTAGAAACATGAGCATGAAGAGGATCCCAGAGGAAAGGCAGAAAAGACAAGAGGGAGATGAGGAAGAAAGTCAGAGATAAAAGTCAGTCCTGCATCTCAATTACCAACTTGTCCTTGTCAAGAGTAGCATTTGCTAATACTCCATTTTCCTGGACCCTGGTTCCCTGGATGAGCTCTGATATCACATATACAAGACCACTAACTTTGTTTACCAAAACTCAAACTTTTATCACAAATGATCAGAATCTTATTTTTCAGAAAAGTGTGTTTCTTTATTAAAGATTAGCTCCCACCTGCCACTCTTTCTTTTTTTTTTTTCACCCATGAACTTGTGAGATGACTAAGTTCCCTTCAGGCCCTCGGGGCAGGCAGCTATCACTGAGGTGGGGAGGGAGTCTCTCCTCATCCTCCTTTCTCTTCCTTGGCCCATAGCCAATGCTGCTGGCAGGAGCACCCAGTTACGCTCCTGAGAAGCCATGTAGGAATATTTCCTCCGGGGTTGCTGAGCAGTAGCCAGTCCTGCAGGGGAGAGCAGCTGCACAGAACAGCTTCCCCTGAGCGCTCCCAGACATACCATCTCTCAGGAAAGTGCGGCCAAGAACATTCAGAGAGCCAGGTAAGGCAATACAAGAGCACACAGGGTTATTTCTCTAGGGAAATCTAAAGAGGAATGCGAGGAAGAGAGAGAGTGACTCACAGGCACTTATGACCCAATAATAGAAGAAAATGTGCACCAATTGGGATTCTAACAAAAAGTTCCTTAGGGAAATCTCATTTGTAAATGTGCATTCCTATTTCCTCTCATATAACTGAGAGCAGAGAGAAAGGTGGTGAAATGATACACCCAGAGTCATGTCAAATCTGAAACTGGGAACTCAAAGGGTTGGGATAGGTGAGGGAGAAACGGTCCTCTCTCTAATATCGCCCATTGCTACTCCACTAGCAAGAACCATGCATCTGGAAAAATAAGAGGTTTATAAAACAAGGTATTAACCATCGCTCCTTGCAAAAAAAAATTCTTGTTTAAAAATAGATTTAGACAAATATCTTACTATATAGTGTTAGGAATTAAAATATAACTCAAAGATAATAAAAGGAAAAATAATTTTCACAAAACTTTAACTTGGAGTTTTAGAATAAGTAGTAGCTTGGTCCTGCAGGGGTTAATTTTCAGTACTATCAAACCAGCCACTACAGCATGAGTTGGATCCCTGGCCAAGGAGGTGACCCACATGGAGCAGCAGACCTCTCCTATCTCCCCCACTGCTCCCTTCTGCACTGTATTTCAGTCTATCCTCCTGTTCTGTTCACCACTCTGTCTCTGGTGAATCCTCTCACCACCACCCCACACATACCTCTGACCTGTACCCTGATTCTTATATGCATAAATAAATAAATCTTTAAATATATATTATATATATCATATATTATATATCTTATATATTACATATCTTATATATTATATGCCTTATATATTATATATCTTATATTATTTTTATATATTATATATCTTATATATTATATACCTTATATGTATTTTATATCTTATATATTATTTATTTATATATTATATATATAATGTGGTAGCTTGGTAAAGCATAATATCATCTCATCAGGCACACAAGAAAACTTAACTGAACATGTGAGACAATGATTAATCCCATTTTACTAGCCTAATATCAAAGTACATGGTCTTTGTAAAAAGATGAGGTTACATTAGTGAAGGAATGATGAAAAGTATTGCAGAATTATAGTTTCTCCTACAAGTCTTAAAAGGTGAATACGATTTCAAGATGTAAATATTTCTTCTAGTTCTTCTATTCTAGCAGTTTTAAACTGATTATATTGTCCACTGTTACTAAGATTGACGGTTAACAATCATGTAGGTTTGGTAGCAAAGGCAGTTAGTTCCCAGGTAATACACACACACATAGCCCAACCCCTGCACATGTGTTCAAAATAATAACATTTTAAATGAATGCTCCCCCATTGCTTATATTATAAAACATTACATGTGCAATTAAAAGTTGATTTTCATGTTTTCAATCTAGTGTATATATTTATTTTAGATTTCCCCTTTAAATTCTGGGTTCTGGGACCTCCCTGGTGGCAAAATGGGTTAAGCAACACACTATGAAGCAAAACTTAGCCACTGAAGCACGAGTTCAACCCCTGCTGCCAGCCAGGGAGGTGACCCACATGGCATAACAGACCTCTCCTGTCTTGCCCGCTGCTCCCCTCAGCAGTGTACTTCACTCTGTCTGCCTGTCCTGTTCCCCACTTGTCTCTGGTGAATCCTCTCATGCCCCCATACACACACCTCTGGCCTGCACCTCAGTTCTTGTATGCATAAATAAATAAAGTCTTCATTAAAAAAAATCTGCTGTGAGATACCTGCCACTGGAGGTATTTTTCTCCTATTTTAAAAAACAATATTAGCAATAGAAATTCATTGCACAAATTTAAACAGTACAGGTATATACAATGGTAGACAACAAGAAGCCCAAGTAACACCATTAATAAGGTCAAAGAATCCAGTGATTTCCAGACAAACACTGGTTGTAAACTGTGTGTGTTCAAGACCCAGCTCAGTGACTTACTATCAATGCAATATTGAGTTATTTCTCTCCCTAAAAGGTGATAACAATAAAACCTATCTTGGAATGATATGAAAAATAAATCAAATCATTTGCATAAGTCACATAGAATTCCCAATATATACTAACAGCCCAATAAATATTAGCTTATCCTCATCACTGTCATTAGCATAATTTTTATGGTTACTGGGCAGTCACCTTTTATGGTTTGACCAAATTTTCAAATTTACTTCAGTCTTCTTATGCCTTGAAGATTCTCTCAGTTCACTTCCCTTCGACAAATATAATAGATCTGTTGCTGTGAGATACAGGAACCAAATTCTGTGAATTGCAACTAAATCCCAAAATGAATAGAAGCAGAAAATCAAGAGAGCATCTGAACTTTTTTCTGTTACCTACAGTGGAATGTCCTAGCTCACCAAGTATGCTAGCCTCCTATTCAAAGTGGACTTTCCAGGACAACTTGGCATAGAAAAGGGGAAAAAGAAAAGTGCAGAGAAATCATTTTAGTCTATACTAAAGGGAATCTAGGGCCCTCCCTGTTGGTGCAAGGGGTTAAGGCACAGCACTATGAAGTTACCCACAGCCACTGAAGCATGAGTTCAATCCCCGGCCACGAAGGTGACCCACATGGTAGAGCAGACTTCTGTCTAGCCTGCTGCTCCCCTCAGCAGTGTATTTCAGTAGATCCGCCTGTTCTGCTCCCTACTCTGCCCCTGACTCCTCTCACCCACCGTGCCTCTGACCTGTACCCCAGTTCTTGTATGAACAATAAATAAATCTTTTTTAAAAATAAAATAAAAAATAAAAGGAATCTAACTTCTCTGCTGGTCAAACTCAACTTATCTCCTCCACTCTCAGGGGTCCCTATCCATTAGTACATTCACTCCCCAAATCCTTCTTGGGGCTCCACATCAGGCTTCCCTTCTCCTAATCCCTTGTGACTACACAATCTTGAAAAGAACCCTCGTACTGGCTTCCGGTGCCAACACCCAAGGCTGCCCTGACACTCCTCTGATTGGGAAGGTGCCCATTCACACTGCTTGTATCTAGTCTGTTCTGCTACAATGCCTATTTTGAAACATGAATCCCTTCCAACTGAGATATAAGGGGAAATTTCAGAATGACGCTGATTTTGTATTTGCTCCTGGTTATAAAATGCATGTGTTTGGTGTGTGAGTTTAATCACCAGGCCAACACAGAAAACTGCTCCCTGCAAAACTGAGCTGCATGTAAATCCATAAAATCCTCAGGCACACACCTGCGAGGACAAAGAGTGGCCACACCCTTCTATATCTGCAGTTCCAATTTTCCATCCCTTCCTAGGAGCCTGTCCTTCTCTTTTGTTCTCTTGCTCTGCCACATAGGGGAATGGCCATGGGACCAGGGCAGGCATGCATATGAGAACAGTTATGAAGCATCCACCCCTCTTGGACACATGAGACTTTTAAAAGCAATGTCACAGTCATTGTAATATTGGTATATTTCTTCACTGTTTACCATGGATAAACTGCGCTGCCATCTTTGGTACATTACTATCTTTTTTTGCATTTTTTAAAATTTATTTTTGTATATATGAACTGGGGTATAGGTCAGAGGTATGGGGGGTGAGAGAATTCACCAGAGACAAAGTGGGGAGCAGAACTAGGCAAATTTACTGAAATACACTGCTGAGGGGTGCATCGAGCAAGACAGGAGAGGTCTCCCTGTGCCATGTGGGTTAGCTTCCTGGCCATAGATCAAACTCAGGCCTTCATGGTCAGAATGGTGAGAATTAACCCCTAGGCCAGGGAGGCCCCATTACTATCTCTTTTTTTGTAGCACTGACTAAATGTTAATATTTTACTGAAATTTCAGTCCTACAGTTTCAATTGCAAGGTTTTGCACAGTACTGAATCTTAAAAATACTCATGTTGGCTATAACTGAACTATCATCTATCTCCATCTACCATTTATTGAATATTATCAGATTCTCAAAGGAGACTGTGATAATTCAAAGTGTCTAAGAAGAACTACTCTTCTAAGGAAGTTTAGTCCAATACAAAGGAAAACGACATACATCATTTTTTTTATCTATTTTTTTCTCTATGAGGTAACACTGGGAATAGGTTCACACCTGCTCAGATGTCTATCACCACCCACCACCACAGCACTCATATCCCTTTACAATATACCATTGGGCCTCCCACCCTATCTGTGCTTTCACCTCATCCTCCCTCCCCCTGTGATAGCCTCCATTTTGCAATCATATTTCTAGGCTCTATTTCAGTTTTGGCTTAATTTTATCAGTTCCTTTGTTTTCCTTCTCTAATTTCATATATAAAAAAGATCATCTGGTACTTGTCTTTCTGCTCCTTACATTTCATTTTGCATAATCCCCTCAGGTCCAGCCATGTTGTAAAAAATGATGAGTTCATCTTTTTTTCCTTTTATATAGTTGAGTAGTATTCCTTTGCGTATACATACTACATCTTCTTAATTTGATATGGTATATATGCTTTGTCATTGGGCATTTAGTTTGTATAACAACATTCTTGAGCGGCAAAGGTAAAAAGAAATGGGAAATTAATCTAAAGAATTCTTTATTTAACTAAACTATCATCTTGACATTTCATTAATATAAAAAATTTAAATGTGAGACTTCGCTTTTTTTGTACTAAGCCTTTGAAATCTAGTATACATATTACAGCACATCAAGCTCTCAGTGACCATATCTGGCTAATGGTTATTGTTTACAGCACAGATCTAAAGGATTCTTCTCTGTCTGGCCTGAAGAAGATAGGAGGCAGAGAAGCAGCAGCTTAATTCACAATTTTCTCTGAGATAATATAAATATAGCTAATAGATAACTTTGGTAAAGAAGACCTGAAATAAATCTGTCATTCCTTAGATGCTTAATGTCAGATTTGAAGTGATCGAAGAGTAAGGAAAAATGTGTATCCATCTCAACAAATAGGCTAGTCTGTGTCTAACTCCTGGAAATAGGAGTTTTCTTTTTCCAAATCCTCCTGTGCTTTCAGACTTACAAACATATGAGAACTCTGTCCATTAATAGTTCTAACAAGAAACAGTTTTAACAACAGCTTTTGTGAACAAAAAGGAAAAAAGGCATTCAAAGAATGCTTGTTAAGTTGATTAATATAGAGTTAATTATAAAGCTATCAATTCAAGAAGAGCCCAGGTCATTAATGATAAGATTCCTGCATTTAATTGCTTTTAATTATCAATTTTAGGGTCTCAGTGGTGGCATAAGGTGTTAAGTTGCAGCACTATGATGCTGTCCGCAGTCGCTGCACCACAAGTTCCATCCCCAGCCAGGGGCGTGACCCACATGGTGCAGCAGACCTCTCCTGTCTAGCCCGCTGCTCCCCTCAGCAGTGTGTTTCAGTCTATCCTTCTTTTCTGTTCCCCATTGTGTCTCTAGTGACTCTTCTCACCACCCCCACCCCGCACCTCTAGCCTGTACCCCAATTCTTGTATACATAAATAAATTGTTAAAAAATATCAATTTTATCATCAACATCAAAACATTTTCATAGTTGTCTGCCTTTAAGTCAAAACTCTATACGGGAAATACTATACAAGCCAAAAATGTTAAATCGAAGCATCCCTTCCCTGCTCACCCTCCTCTCTACCCTCATTCACTAACTCAGTGGATTCGCATAGCTAACTCTATGGATCATTATTGAAAAACATCTGCTAACAACTCGGTCATCTAAAATAATCTGGGTTAAAAAATAAAATTCAGCACTTGGGGAAATGAAAAGACTCTGAAAATAAAACAAACAGTCTTGCTTGCATTTAAAAAACTTAAAATAGGGCCTCCCTGGTGTCTCTGGGGGTAAAGTCTCAAAACTATCAAACTATCTCCAGCTGCAAGATGAGCTCCATCCCCAGACAGGGAGCCAACCCACATGACGCAGCAGACCTCTCCCATCTCACACTGCTCCCCTTAGCAATGTATTTCAGTAGATCTACCTGTTCTGCTCCTCACTCTCTCTTTGGTAAATTTTTACACATATACTCCCCCATTCCCCTGCACCTCTGGCCTACACCCCATTTCTTGGTGCATAAATAAAAATAAATGTTTAATTAAATTAATTAAAATATTTAATAAAATATTTTTAATAAAATTATTCTTTTTTAAATTATTTTTAAAAAAGAAACTTAAAATATGCCATCCAAAAAGACAGAACTAAAGAAAGAAAAATACATGAAAAAATAGAGAACAATTATGCAGTACTAATAGTAAATGTAAAAATTGTTTGAAGAAGGGGTAAGTTGGTCTCTTTAATGCCCAACCACTAATGCAGAATGACTTTATAAGTCAGCTAAGTAAGCAATAGCCCATATGTCACAGTTTGAGAGGCAAAGGGCATGAACTGCCCCCTCCTGCATCCAGTAACATCTCCTAAAATTGTCCCTTTAGGTGCAGTTATCTGTGTGACCTATCTGTGCACAGATGTTTGTGTGCACAAACCTACTCTGGACTCAGGACAAAGAATGTAACCGAAAAAGGAATGTAGGGGTCAGGTTCAAATGAGCCTTTAGCCTACTTATTACATCCTAGGACTCAGAACTGGAATCCTGCCTGACTCCTCTCCACCTCAACACCCAGCCACAGGAACTGAGTCTTGTCTTTTCTTTATACTCCCAGTCCTCCAGCACTGGGGTCCTAGAACTTACACTCCCTCCATATATGCACACCCCCAATATTCATCAACTTCCTACTCTGTCCACAGCCTGGAACTCCAACAGCTAAACTGCTATAGCTGTGGCTAGAGCCCTACTATTTGGATCTGCCTGTCTCGGGGTACTTGTCACTCACCTAAGTCTCCTCCCTCTATTACCATGGTGTCAGGATGGTCCGCCTATGAAATCTGACTCCTCCATAATGGAGAAAGCTGATATATGTGGTCTGATGTTATAGCTTGTTATTTCCTTCACTTTTCCCTGGCCAGTCTTCACAAAGATGAACTCTTCAGTGAAAAGCAGTACTCTATGGAACAAATAAGGTTCCTATTATTCTTTGCCAAGCAGCTCTTCCCCCATTCTTCATGTTCTACTCCACTGCCATAGGCCTATCCATTTTCTGGAGGTGACTCCTCTTCAGTCTCTTACTACAAATCCTCTCCCTGACACCTGTCATTAAAAATGCCTTTTTGACAGCTTATATACTCTTCGGACCTCCCCATTAAATACATATACCACTGTGAGAAATGTTTCCCTATATTCTATCAGCTAATGTATTACATGCCATGTACCTAAAGGAAAAAGGTCAGTAGGAATTGAATACGTACAGATAGAATCTTCACACTGAGCAGCCTTAAGGCACAGAAAAAATACTATAGTACAAAATATGATAAAGATTTGTAATTGTTTAATGCAAACATTTGTTTAATGAACAGTTGTGTGGCTCAATATACTCTGTTCCACAATAGTCAGAATTCCCAGAAAACAAATGGATGAAGTCAAGGACTTCAGTCATAGTTTGGATATCAATTTTCATTAAAAATCTTCAGTCATAGTTTGGATATCAATTTTCATTAACTTAAGGAATTTTCAGGTATCTCATATATATATATTTATAAAGGTATAGATTACAATAGTGATTTTATATTTTGTTTAATAAAAAATTCAGCTGTCCAGCAACATTATCTCTACCCCATCAATTTGGCTTACTAGTGTAAAGATGCTCCAATAGCCATCTTACTACCAGGTACAGTTACTTAAGAGTGCATCATATAATATTAATTCCCACCTGAAGAAATCCCAATTAACTAAAAATACCTGTTTTATTTCCTACTCTTTCTTTTTAAGATTATTTATGTATACAAGAGCTGGGGTGCAGGCCAGAGGTTGGGGGGGCTGGGTGGGGGAGGGGGAGTAAGCAGATACACCAGATAGTGGGAGCGAAACAGGCAGATCTATTAAAGTACACTGCTGAGGGGAGCAGCAGGCAAGACAGGAGAGGTCTGCTGCACCATGTGGGTCACCTCCCTGGCCCAGGATAGTTTCATAGTGCTGTGAGTTAACCCCTTATGCCACCAGAAAAGCCCTATTTCCTACTCCAATAAGGAAATAAAAATTAATTTTTAAAGTGATTAATTATCTAGCCCAATTTCAGGATCACTGTTAAAATGTCAGGAAAGAATCCATTTTCAGACACTATATTGACTCTGCCAGTCGGGGATAAAACTTTTATGGAGAAAAGGTGTTTAAAGATGAGAATCATCTCATATGCTGCCTTTCAACCACCCCGTTGGCGGGTTAATTGTTTCAGAGAGACCAGCAGAGGGAGCACTAATCATTGTTTTTTTAATCTGCTTTAAAAACAAAGGGAAGGTCCTTTCCTTGTTGACTTTTAGACAATATCAAGACAAGCAAAATACTTGTAAAATATACATAGTGTTTGTTACTGCTAAATTTTCTCTTTATTCATTTTTATTAAATCAGTAATAAATATATTTTCTTTATTAATGTTTTCATTAAGTAATACAAGTTTCACTACAAAGTGAAACAAATCAAAAGTTTTAAAGGTTGTTAAACTCCTACCTCCCCTTTACCTAGTGTATTATAAACAGGCTGGTATATATCTTTTTATATCCTTCTTATTCAAGCAAATAAACATTTTTCTATTTTTCACATTTAAGTAAATTAACAGAAATATATATTTTTATATTATATGTGTATTATATTACATTATTTACCCTACCTAGGGGTTTTTTGCATGTATGCTTTTTGTTTAGTGGGTTCATATTTTTAAAAAACTACCTGTTGGTAGCAAAATAGAAACATACATGAATCTACAGTGAATTCAACAGGAAATGTCAAATAAACATTTGTCAGACTGTATAAAAACCACGTATATACAGGTCAAAAGCATGTAACACCAAAATGATACCACTGCTTTCAGAAGGAAAAAGTATAAACACATTTAAATGGATGTGTGGATCCAGAAAAACAAAGAAGCTAGACAAAGCATACAATGCCCTTCTTAAAATGTCAGGAGGAATAAACACTAAGTGAATTCATTTCTAAGTGAAATCTTTGGAACTGATCTCTTCACAAATCTTTAGTATTGATCTCTTTACAAATCAAGATGAAAACAAAACAATAAATCTCAACCACTCAGATTTCTAAAAAGTAAAATGGATTAAAATGGTTTTCTTTAAAATGCACACATATAATGTAACTGAAAAAGAGAAAGTGTGTAGCAATGATATGGCAGGAGAGGGAATCCCTGATTCACCATTGGTTCCTACCCTTATTCAACCCCCGCTCCTTAAGCAAAAAGAAACTTCTCCTTAAGCAAAAAGAAACTTCTAAATAAATGTCCCAAGGCCTACAAACCCATGTAGTAAACAGTTGACAGTCTCTAAGGATTTATCTTTCTGAGCCTGATACACTTACAAGCCATTCCATACCCTTTCTGGCACTCCCATCCAGTCAGCTCAGAGTGTCCTTGCCTTCTTCTGTGTCTCTGAGTAAACTTTGCTCATACCCTACTAGCGGGCTCTTCATCTTTGCTGTTTTCTATGCACTATGCTTTCATCACATGCTGTTATTAAGAAAATTTTGCAGAGGTAAAAGGGGGAGAAAGAAGAAAATGAGGAAAAAACTGATTAGGGTAGGAGGGGAAATTCCCTACTTATAGGATTATAGCAAAAATTATTTCTGGGAGTGAGGAGTAATTAGTCAGTCGTGGTTTCCTTTTCATCAGCCCAGAGCAGAAAGAGGTCATTTTATCTGATTTTTTTTTTCCCTTTTGCTAAGGGCATTAAGCATTTAGAAAAATTGTTACTAAAAAGTTGTTGATAAAATAAGAGAACAGCCCATGGATCCTTATTTGATAGAGGAGGAAAACTGAGGAATGGAGAGGTCAAAAGCCTGGCTCAATGTCACAGTAAAGACAGTTGCAAAGTTAGGATAAGACTCAGGGTTCTTGACTCCAGCCCTTTACTTTATCCACAAAGTCAACACATGCAGTCTAGATTTGTTATCTCGCCCCCTTCTGTCTCAAAGGCTGAGTGACAAAGAGTGCTTAGTGTGATACTGAGTGTAAATGACAGCACAGGAAGTCCATTCTCAGGGCAAGCTGTGAGACTGGCAGCTGAACAGGAGGCCAAAAAGCAAGTCGGCACAGAGCACATCCAGTCTACACTGGCTACCCAGCTTCTGCTGTTGCCTGAAGTCCACGGGGCCAAGGGGAGGAGGCGTGAGGCTAAGGAAGACACCAGCAGGTTCAAAGTCCACTGAGCTCACTTCCTGAGCTTCTCTTAGCAAAACAAAAGCCTGTGACCTAATGAGGAAGAAAGAAGTCCCCTACAAAACTGGGTATTTCATAGTCTCTAAAGTACAAGATTCATAATTCACTGATGAATTATATGAGTCTCTTATGAAGCGTACAAATAATTCTGTGCAAATGTTCAAGAAGCTGTTTTCTGACATAGTATTAGCCTCAGAATGCATCTCTCTGAAACATGTTAATACAGTTCTCAAGGAATTCCATCCAGTCACTTATCACGTTTGGAGCTTAAAATGCTGAAAGTGAAGAAATGTTACATCACAAGAGCTTCAGTGTGAATATCAGCCATATATGGAAGAAACATTTATATGGAAGCCCCACCCACTGCTGGATTCACAGTTTGTTTCTGCCAAGATGTTATATATATACAACCTGCATTAGTCAAGCTGTGTAGCACAAAGCTGAATCTGTTTGTGCTGTTACAGCGTTGTCATTCCCTGCAAATACAAAAGCTTCCAATGACCTTATTCTACTGTAAATTATTTTATTATCTTCCTGTAGCCATACCTTCATTACAAGTGTTTTATTACAAATGGTTAATCTATTCATTAAGTGGAGGAAAATTGTTTTTATCATACATGTGCATTTTTACCTGATATATAGGACAATCAACCAAAAATAATTTATAATTGTTCCCATAGTGCTTAGTGCTGACTTGTGCTCCACAATTCTTTTTAGCATATTAAAAATGATCAAAATAGCCAATTAAAGATGCTTTGCATAATCTTAATATCTAATCTTGAGATTGTTTCATTATATTTAAATTGGTTTCTTTCATAACTCTAGAGGTCCACAACTCTGTGAAAAGCTAATCTCTAAGACACATGCTCCAGTAGAATATAAAATATGTCCATTTACCAGGGATAGCTGTTTAAATAGGTACCTATAAATAAAGATAAGCAGTAATCATCCCAGAAGGAATTTGTTTTGTGCCTTTTACTTATGCGTATATTTCCAATTATCAGTAAGGTCAATGAGAAATTCAGAGAATTTTCCAGACTTTGGACTGCAAATATTCAGGAGGGAAGGACGCACACAAAAAAAGAGACAGAAAAAGGCCCAATGTACTTTCTTAAAATACCAGAGTACTTCAGTTACAACATAGGCATTAGCTTGGGATTCCTAAATCAACAAATGGAGGAAACTACCTTGTCACCAGAATTCTGAAATATGTGGATCTCACGAGAAACAGATACATGGAGCTGGAGATCTACAGACAAGCTCCGTGGGGACGAAAACAAATGGTAGCTGAATAATGCATCTCACTCCTTGACCCATACATACGTTGGAAATACCGAAATATTCCAAAGACAGGGTCTTCGACCCATTCTCCTCTCAGAAATGGGGCAGGGAGAGAAAAGGGACCCTCACTATAGCAACAGAATGCAAAAATGAAAAGCCTAAATAAAAAATTTTTAAAGCCTGATGAAAGCAGAACATTAAAAAGAGAAGTGTTTAGCTGCTAAATCATCCAAATTGCTTTGCCAGATTTTGACATGGTTGATTTCCTGTAGTAAAAATCTCTTTTTTTTTTCTTTTTTGTCTTTGAAAAAAAAAGTGAGGAAAAATAACCAGCTGTTCCTTGTATAGTTCAGGAAACAAGTTTGATTTATTACTTTAAGGTTATTTTTGAATGAGCTGCTTGTGGCAGCAGAGTGCAAGGAAAGTCACTGAGGCCTGTCCACTTGAAGGACTCAAACTGTTTCCTGAACAGTCCTTCACTCGGCACCTCCGACGGCTGTTATTGACAACGTGTGACTGGGGCCTTCCAGGATTTTAAAACAGCAAGGGTCCGGGCCAAACAATCGGGCTGTCAATTACCTTTTCCCCTGTTGTGAAAAGGGGGCCCAAAACAATGCAACTTCTCAGCAGGGAGCTGTGCAGCACGGAGTTTGTAACCCACTCTTGCACGGAGCCGCATTCAAACCGCAGTAAATGGTTCGTGCCTTCACTTTTGTCTGTGTGTGTCAGTCCAAACCAGAATTACTGCAAGGTAGATGTCTCCATGGAAGGATTTTTTTGAGTTCTTACTCGGGCAAAATTGTCTCTGTACATTGTTGTCTCTGGCCTTCCAGGGCTTCCCCCCACCCCACCAGATCCAAAGGGACACAAAGCGCACCCCGTTCCCAGCCCCCTTCTGTAGGCTTGTCCTCCGGGAACGCCCAGCCCTCTCTACCTATATTGTGTCTTAAAAAACTTCCTGTGAGCACTGATGACTTGCTGTGAGGACTGTCCATCACCCCACCGCTTTGTCCGGCAGTCACTGCCATTCGAATTTGACTGACTGAGGAAGCCTGAGTTATTTGTAAAGAACAACAAGGCTTTTCATTCATAATTTTAGTAGGGGGACAGGGTGCTAATGACTGAGCTTGAATAACTAGGGAATGTGGTATTCAAGGCAGGAAGAAGCCCAACGGGCTGCCAAATGAGGGAAGGAGAGGATGTAGGTGAAAAGTGCCTGGGTAAAAAGCCAAACAATGACACGAGGATCACACAAGTATACAAATACAAATCGAGTTTTAAGAAGGTGAGACAATCAAAAAATGCAAGCAGGAAGGAGAGCAGGGAAAATCTAAGAATATTTCAATAGCTTTGCGGCCAAGTTACCTGGCAGAGTTTACAGAATCTGAAACACACAAAGTGTCTGCAGAGGAAGTGATCTTTTCTTCCATGGCTAGTTCTCCTACAAAAGCAAAAAGTCTCTAAAAAAAAAAAAAAGTAAAACTTGTTTTCACTATCTTTTGGTACCTTTCCTATGTTCAGAACAAGGAGAGTTTGTTTTCTAGAGGTACTCAGCCTGGCCATTCAGCCTGGGCTTCAAAGACCTTATTTTGGGGGTCTCTCCTCAATTTTATGTGCATGCAACTTAAACACAATGTGTGGTAATTTTACATACCCACTGCTTCCAAAGAGGGGAATTTGTAAAATTTGTAAATTTCTAGTTGAGGTTAACTATTTAGCTAAGTATTATGAGATTTCTTTTTCTTATTAAAAATAAGAAAATTGTGATTGCATGTGTTGTTTTAATTATGAAGTAAAGTGTCATATTGAAAAATATAATTATTTTATACATAGATGAATATAAAATAGCCCAAAATAATAATGTTGCACATTTTTAAGCCATCATGAATTAGGAAGTTAATAATGACCTGATTTTTTTTCGAACTTAATAAAATTCCATAAATGGAAACTTTGAATCATTATTAGAAAATGTTTACTATGTCTCTCTTGTTAATGCAAATCATATAAAGATAAAATTAATCAATAACAAATGCTGATTTATGTAGAGATAAACAAAAATAATTTGTCAAGCAATATGATTCCTTAGCTCTAACTTGGTTGAGTCTTTTAGGACTTTTGGTCTTACAGAGTAGTTAGGGTTTCTAAGGCCCAACTTCAAAATTCATACTTTTTACTAGATGCTAACTTCTTTAAAAAACAACATTATCAAACAATAAACATTCTTGAAAACTGAGGAGCTAACTACAGCCTCTATAAGGTTAAAATCCAGTCTCTTGGGCCTCCCTGGTGGTGCAGTGGGTTAAGCAATGCACTATGAAGCAAACCGCAGCCACTGTAGCACGAGTTCAATCCCTGCTGCCGGCCTCATGGCACAGCAGATCTCTCCTGCTGTGCCCGCTGCTGCCCTCAGCAGTGTACTTCTGTTGATCTGCCTGTTCTGTTCCCCACTCTGTCTCTGGTGGATCCTCTCACACCCCACACCTCTGGCCTGTACCCCAGTGCTTGCATGCATAAACAAATAAATCTTTAAAAAAAAATCCAGTCTCTTTTCATTATGGCAATGATGAAATGGATACATTAAGAGACTCTAGTATTTTCTGTTTCCACCTGAGTACTCAACAGAGGCACATGCTTCTGGATTATTCCAAAACTAACTTAAAGTAGATCTAGTAAGATTTCATCAATATTATCATCCTCCTCCTCTTGAGCTTGTTTTCGAACACTGTATATAAATTATAATACTTATGTGAACCACATACTTATGACTTCCTGTGCTTTCAGTATATCCCTGCAAATCCAGGTATGCTTGCTCTATTCTTGTTTTCAGTATAATTGACAAATAAAAGTATAATATATTTAAAGGGTACAGTGACTTGATCTAGGTACACATTATGAAATTATTCCCATGACTTAGTTAATTAACACATCTATCACCTCATATAGTTAGTTACCTTTTGGGGGAATAAGAATAGTTAAGATCTAATCTCGGTGTATTTCAAGTATACAGTACTGTTAATTATAATCAAAGCCCTATACATCAGATCCTCAGAATTTACTCATCCTATAACTGAAAGTTTATATCCTTTAACCAACTACTCCCCATTACCCACATCCCCCAGTCTCCGGTAATCACTATTTTACCCTCTGTTCTTTTGAGAACAGTATTAATTCATTTGCCCCGATACTTAATTATTGGTTGAGAGTTCAATCACATTCTAGTGATTCTAGATTTGAAACCAGATGAGAACCACTTTGCTCTTCCATCTTCCACCCCTTAGAACTTGAAACACAGACTCCATGCCTATGAATGACATGGCCAACCCAAGTCCAGGCCAAATCATGAAGCAGGTGTTTGTTGTTTTTTACCCCACACTTTCATGTCAACTGCCTTAATCCTCTTGTGTAATGGTAAATATTAATAACTCAATCTCTGATGTATAAAACACAGCCTTGATTTCAGCCTTACAGATATATTCCTCATGGCTGGTATGTGGAGAAGAAATTCCCATAATTAGCTCTTATAAGCAGGTTTGAACCTGTTTTACCATCTTTTCCAGTTCATCTATTCCATTTTTTATTCTTGTTTTCAATGAGCTACGCATCTCTATTTTGTTTTCCTTATAATATGGTTTTCACTTGTTGAAGAGTTACTACAAGTCAGACCACTTCTAAAACTCCACGTGGGGCCTCCCTGGTGGCACAGAGGGTTAAGCAACGCACTATGAAGCAAACCGCAGCCACTGCAGCACGAGTTCGATCCCTGCTGCCGGCCAGGGGGGGACACCCACATGGTGCGGCAGACC
>JAGFMF010011611.1:2170289-2280532 GCA_019455555.1 Galemys pyrenaicus
CTGTGGTGAATCCTCTCACCCCCCCACACCTCTGGCCTGTACCCCAGTGCTTGTATGCATAAATAAATAAATCTTTAAAAAAAATAAAATAAAATAAAACTCCACGTGGATCATTTGGTTAACCCTTGTCATGATGCTTTGACACAGAATATATATATATATATATATATATTTTTTAAGGTCTATTTATTCATACAAGCACTGGGGTACAGGCCAGAGGTATGGAGAGGGGTGAGAGGATTCACCAGAGACAAAGCAGGGAGCAGAACAGGCAGATTAATTGAAGTACACTGCTGAGGGGAGCAGCAGGTGAGGCAGGAGAGGTCTGCCTTGTAGTAACTCTTCAACCCAGCTGGTGGCAGGGATAGAAACTGTGCCTGTGCTGCAGTGGCTGTGGTGACTGCAGTTTGCTTCATAGTGCGTTGCTTAACCCACTGTGCCACCAGGGAGGCCCTACACAGAATATATTTTTATCTCCAGTTTATGGGTAAGGAAACTAAGACAGTGGGAGCACTAGAAACTTATTCAAGTCCTTCCAAAAATAACCTAAATTAGACTCTATATAAAGGATCTTACCCCCTGAATTTTTTAATCTCCTATGTAATCCTAAATGCAGGCAGAGTTGAGAACCACTGACTTAGAAAGCAAAGCAAGAACCTAATTTTCCAATTAAATGTGTCTAAATATTTGTTAAATCTGATACATTTATTTAACTGTGTAGGCATACACCAAACATTTAACAATCTTTGTAAAGATGAATAAAGTAAGAATGTGGGTCATCTTTAGGATTCCATGCAGTTTTTCTAAAAAAGGATTCTAAAATAGCCTAGCTATCTCAATAAATATGATAGCAACAGATACTAAAATGACTGCTTTTTATTAATAAATATATTACTACTTACTTTGGCAGGGATCACCAGATAGACTACAGGAGACTTAACTTTTAACAAATATATGTATTTGTGTGTGTGTATATATAAAACTTATATATATATAAATAATATTATATGGGACACACTTAACCATTTGTTATTTATCTAAAGTGCAAAGGTAAATGAGTTTCCTATATTTTTATTTAACTTGGCAACTCTAATTTGAGACCAGAGTTTTCATGCTTTGAGTCAAAATTTCACACAAGATCATCTTCCTCCATTGCCTGTCACCACCCAAGCATATTCATCTCCCAGACTTAGTCTTATGAGTATATCAATAAGCAACATGGTTTCACTATTGACACCAAGTTACTTCCCAATGATTTTGATCATTACTATTGAATAATAATTTAGAAGTATGGTTACTGTACATATATTTTGGATGCCAAGAAGTTCATTTAAGCAAGTGAATACAGCCAGAAATTATAAGTGAAAAGACTGATATGCATGAATTTATATACAAAGTTTGAAAGTTAAATCGAATATGGGAGAAATGTTTGCATTTTAAAATAACATAGACCAATATAAATCAAAGACAAGCACCCCAATTAAAATGTGGACAAAGGATATGACAGTGAAATCATAGAAACAAAATTCAAATGTCCAAAAATATAAGAAGTATACAAAGAAGGGGCATCCCTGGTGGCGCAGTGGGTTAGGCAAAGCTCTATGTAGCAAACCGCACCACTGCAGCATGAGTTTGATCCCTGCCACCGGCCAGGGAGGGGACCCACATGGCGCAGCAGAAATCTCCTGCTTTGCCCGCTGCTCCCCTCAGCAGTGTATTTCAGTCAGTCTGCCTGTTCTGCTTCCCACTTTGTCTCTGGTAAATCCTTTCACCTCCCTGGACTCTGGCCTGTACCTCAGCTCTTATGTGTATAAACAAATAAATCTAAAAAAAAAGAAAAAGAAGTATACTAAGAAATACAAAATGAAACAATAGAATACCAGGATCATCTATCAGATAAGCACAGTTTAAAATTTTGAGAAAACTCACTATTGGTGAGGGTTTTGGAGAAATCATCCCTTCATAAATGGAGGTTAGAAATATAAACTAGAGAAATCTTTTAACAACCTTCTTAGCAATATATCAGAATATTAACATGTATAAATTGGACTCAAATTCTAATTCTATGAATGAGGTAGTTACAAAGTTAATTTGTATATTGCAACTCCAGTGGGCTGCCTTGCCACAGATCTAAGCCAACCTGCACCATGAGGAATGTGCACTGCCAAGGAAGCCAAACCTACACCAGTCACAACCCTCAGACTGCTTTAGTGAGCTTTCCTTAACTCAAAAATAAGCACTGCTAGCCACATAAGGAAATGCCTGAGTTCTAGCCAATCAAGCTATTTCCCAGTTACCTCTTCTAACATTCTATAAAACTCCCAAAATCACTTGAGAAGAATATTCTACCTCCTGTGAAGCACTGTACTCCACAATCTGTGAATTGTTTTTCCTGGAAAAGAGAACAAGCTCATTACTAATTTATTTTAGTTTTGCCATTTGATAATAGCCTAAGAAGGTTAGAAAGAAAATGTACAAATATATATTGCTCTACTGATTCCACATTATAGTCAGAGCACTAAAGAGAATATACCAGTCAGGTAAGCTTATCACAGCATTATTTATTCTACCGAAACAACCTGTTCCCAAGCCCTCATAATTGGAGAATACTAGCAATGAAGTATTGTTGCAAAATAGTCACAAAACATTAACCATGAGAATTTTTACTTCTTATAGTTTTATGAATTTATTTTCTTTTCTTTGAGTGAGCATGTAATTCAGAAAAAGAAAACAGCTTGTCATTTGGAACATAGTGATAGGGGGAAAACATTATAGCAAATCAGTTACCTGTAGAAAATTCTGGAACTCAACATAAGTTGATGGAAAGTAGTCATCAAAATACACTAGAGAATCTTGGTAATATGTAGATTCTATTACCAAACACATGCTAAATCTGTCCCGTCACAGCTGATTGGATTTATATTACCTGCTGAATCACAATGGTAATGACTGACCCCTGGAAGATGCCCACGGCCCCGTGGGTACCTCCATCCAGGATATTTATTTGGTTTTATCTTACATTTCAGAAGCATCATGATCTACTAAAAATTTGAAAAGTAGTTAAGTAGGCAGGGCATATAAGCAACTTGCTCTAACTGCATATATAAAGTTCTTGGAAAATGAATGCCAGATATGTAAAACAACTGTTTAATTATCATTAGCCAGTGATGACTGGAAAAGTAGTTATGTAGGTAAGGTATAACTCATGACTATTTTGTATAAATCCAGTTTATAATGGTATAAGCTTATAACAGTTGCATAAAGTTCTTGGGAAAAGCACACCAAATACATAAAACATTTGTTTGATGCCACAAACCATGACCCTAAGTGATGTTGAAATGTTCCACGACATCTTGAGTATACTTATAGGATTCTTTAATGAAGTTCAAATATTTTGGTCTTGTTAGAACTATCTTAGCTGAATTCCATTACTGAAGTTACGATACGTAAACATAAAGGTATTTTTCCTCCTCATTCTCACTATACAGGGTGAACCCCTACTTTTCAAAAGTTTGCAGCAGGACACTTGTATGAGAGACCTATGTCATTGCCTGTTCCCAACGATCTTTGTTTCACAACGGACGTCAAAAACAAAAACAGCACCAGCGTTTGTCTTGCAGCAGTCCTCAGAGGCCACCTGTGCCCTGGGCAGCAAGTGTGGCACCGCAGCTCCTTCGCCAGGAACGGCTCCAAACAGACTGTATTTATCACAGCATCCCTGACTTTACCGTAGTGAGGGTTGGTTCAGACTTTATATGTGTTATTTACAGGTTATTTGGGGGGGTCCAGGAACTTCCAAAAAAAAATTTCCATGTAGATGAATTATAACTGTTTCTCTACACCATTTCAGCCTTTGAAAGTTTTCACAGGAATGCTCTACTGTCAGTTAGAGTAGTGGAGAGACTGTATATTAGAGAGAATTTTAGTTTCCTAACAAACAATTGTGAATGTGTGCTGCCAACATGAGAGAATGACAAATCAGTGAATCGGGGACCAAAGAAATCAAACAATTAGCCCGCTCTGTGTTCAGAGGCTGCATCCTTCACAAACCTCCTTCACTTCACTGGGCCAACAGATCCTCAAGCAGCAATGGCACCCAGTTGAAAACTGATGTGGTCAATTCACTTGAATGGCTTTCTAGTATTTTCATAGCTACTTGGCTCATGTCCCGATTTAAATTGTCAGCTACTGGCAGTCAGAAATAGCTATTTCTCATCCCAAACCCTTTAACACAGTGATAGAATCAGCAGTTCTCAGACCAACACTAGGAATTCTACCCCCTAGAAGACCATGCCACATTGATATTTTTTTAAAAAGATTTTATTTATGCATACAAGAATTGGGGTACTGGCCAGAAACATGGGGGAGGGGGGGTGAGAGGATTCACCAGAGAGAGTATGGGGAGTAGAACAGGCAGATCAACTGAAATACACTGCTGAGGGGAGCAGCAGGCCAGGTCTGCTGGGTCATGTGGGTCACCTCCTTGTCCGGAGATCGAACTCCAGCCACAGTGGCTGTGGAAGCCCCACAGTGCATCACTCAAAGCACTGCGCCACCATGGAGGCCCCACACTGATATTAAGTAACAGAGATACTTAATACATGTTTACCCCAGAATGTTGGAAAATAGGGTATGTTCCATAGTACAAAACAGTTAACCTAGGAATTGTGTTTGATTTTTATTCTGAGTCACATGCAAATTCACCTTTACACAATCATAAGAATTTGGAACAATGAAATATCATAACATTTGAGTGTGCAACTGCCTCTGCTAAATATAAATTGATGTAAGTGAATGTATATTTTCTTTCTAACACCATTTCAAATACAAGACTCCATCCTAAAAATACACAGTTAAAGTCAGTGTTGGATAAAAGCCTAAATGTTGAAGCCACTCTCAAAGGAGGAGAAACTCATATTTCTCAAGCCTCCAGATTTCTTGAACAAGTAATTTAATGAGTAGATATTCCAGTCAGAAACAAACACATCAGCTAAATAGGTCCCTTCTTCCCTAAAGTGCTTTACCTACTTTGTGAAGGTCACACATGAAAACAAAAATCAATGCAAGGTTAAGATTTCTATAGGAACTATTAATAGCTGGATACAGCTAGTAACAGTCATTAAAGCTAGTTCTAAATCTCTATTTTTATTCCCATGAAAGTACAACCAAGTAAGATACATAAAACAAATCGTGCTTACTAACTTTAAAACTTTTTGAAAATATGGTGGCAAAACAACTAATTTTACAGAACTACCAAACCCAAGTTAACTGAAATTATCACTACTACATAAGTAGCAGAACACCCTTATGCAGACTTTGTAGGTACTTCCTTTCATCCAATCCCCATAAATACCTTTCTGCAGATAGAAACTAAGGTTAATTACTTTATTCATTCATCCTACTTAAAAGGGTTTGAGATCTTTGAAAGTACCAGACCCTTCAGTGCTGGGAATGAAATGTCAGGATAAACCAAAACTTGAGTTGGATTCCAACCCACATGAAGCTTAGAAGGCAGAGAAGAGAGTTATTAATCAAATGATCACTCAATTACATGTATATTTACATCAATCAAGGCCAGGGGAAGAAAAAGAGGAAGGCTTGACCTGATACAGGGGTCAGAAAAAAAACTTTCTGACACCAGAAATTTAAAAGATATGTAGGAATTAATGTGGCAGAAGACCAGATAAGCAATTGGATAAAGAACATATTCCAAGGTTCTGTTGGAAGATAAAGGTACTTTTGAGAAACTGAAGAACAGTAGCCACAGCTGTAGTTCTGAAAGCAGGGGAATGTGATATATTAGGATACTGAAGAGGGGGAGAGGCTGGACTTTGGGACCTTGAGATATTGCTAAGGGCTTCTATTTGGGGTAAGTGGTGGAGGTGTGAAGGAAGAGAGTCAAATATCAGGGGATGGTGATCAGGCCAATCTAACTGGCCTAGATTAGATCCAAATCCTTATCTCTTGAACTCCCAATGTCTACGATGCTTACTATGATTTTGAAGAGTTCAACCTCTGTACCATATTCTTATATGAATTTCAGTTTAAAAATAACAAAGAAGAATTTTGAAGATCCAATTTGTTTGTATATGAATTTAACATCTTTTAGAATTAATGAAAGCATGGCTGTATAGTGAAAAGCCAGGATAAGAATATGTCTCAAAACGGTAATGAAATTTCACATAGAACATGAAAGGCAAAAACTGCACACTCTGCTGGTTTTCTTACAAGTGTTTTTTACATGTGTTCTTGAAAGCTAGCTTCCTCATTTGAAATACAGGTTAGCAGTTACTTTTAGTTGTTAATTAGTCATCCTTTTGCCAAATGCACTTCTCAAAGTTAGAAATTCATAAATTTACTTTTATTTAAATTCTCTAGTCATCAATCAAGAGCCTATTTATTAACTCCTTTTATATAGCTTAAAAATAGGTGTTCCCATGCAATCAAAACCATAATGAGGTACCCCCTTATACCAGTGAGAATGGCACATATTAAAAAAACTAGCAACAACAAATGTTGGTGAGGATATGGAGAAAAAGGAATTCTCCTACACTGCTGGTGGGAATGCAATATGGTCCAACCACTATGGAAAGTTGTATGGTGGGTCCTCAAACTACTAAAAGTGGAGCTACTATATGTCCCAGCAATTCTAGTCCTAGGAATCTATTCAGAGCACTCAAAAATATTAATTCAAAAGGATACCAGCATCCCTATGCTTATTGCAACACTATTTACAATAGGTAAGATATGGAAACAGGGCCATTCCTGGTGACACAGTGGATTAAGCAACACACTGAGGCAGACCACAGCCACTGAGCACGAGTTCTATCCCTACTACCGGCCAGGGATGGGACCCACATGGCACAGCAGACCTCTCCTGCTCCCCTCAGCAGTGTATTTCAGTTGATCTACCTGTTTTGTTCCCTGCTCTGTCTCTAGTGAATCCTGTCACCTCCCGCACGTCTGGCCTATACCCCAGCTCTTGTATGCATAAATAAATCTTATAAAAAAAAAAATTTGTAAACAACCCAAATGCTCAAAAACAGATGACTAGATCATAAGAAATGTTGTATATACACAATGTAATACTATTCAGCAATCAAAAATAGAGAAACTCATGCCATTCATAGCAATACGAATGAAGCTGGAAGGTATTATGCTCAGTAAAAAGCAGTCAGAAGGAAAAAGAAAAATATCAGATGGTTTCACTTATAGGAGGAATATAGGGGAACCAAATAAAGGATCAGGAAAAACAAACAAAATAAAATAACAGGCAACTATAAATAAGAGACATTCTGTAGGGGAGGGAAAGGAATCAAAACAGGAAAAGGAAGAGTGAAAGGGACTATGGTCATGGTGCACGGGTGAACTGGTGGGGGAAATATTACAGGGACTACACCTCTGGGGAGAAAGTAAATATTGTACAAAAATGAACAATGATGTAAAATACAAATAAATTTAAAAATAAAAATAGATGTTCCTTACAGTTTCCATTCAATCACATAAAATTTCTATAAATTTTTTTAATTTCTCATTATTTACTTTTTCAGTGATTAAGAATCATGACTTTTAGAAACTTGTTCCAATTATATCCTGATAATTATGCAAAACACAATGTCAATTTTCAGATTAACAGAATGAATGAAACTGTCATTAAAAAATTCAAAACCTCTATTTGCTTTTACAAAATTAAGATTAAAAATGCTTATCTTGATTACACTCATTAATTTCATTCATTCATTGAAAAGCATTTAGTGAATGTCTAATATTTACAGAGATTGGAGAATTTCCTTTTTCAAAGAATGAGATGATGAGGAAGCTTTCTATTTCAGTTCAGTCCCTAAACAAAGATCCAGGCAACCCTAAACAGACTCCTCAAATCCCTGAAGTAGTCTATCCTTTTGAAGAATCACACCCAAAACAGAATATGTAAAGAAAACCAATTTTACTTAACCCTACACTATTATCAAACTAATTCACCCTAACTTCAAAATACTTCCTTTCCAAAGAAAAAAAAATGAATTAAATCTGCATACACCCTCTTCCACTTATTAAGTTGAACATTTTCAGACTTGATCTGTTAACTGAGATTAATTCAGGGCTGGCCTGTGGACTGGCTATTGCAGCATCTGGACCATAAGAATAGTGTTTGTGTAATCTGTTTGATGACATCTTCTTTTGAGAACAGGTTGAACTTCCTTTGCCCTTTTGATCAAGTGTTCACATAATGGGAAATACAAAACCACAATCTCCTATTTATTCTAAGGCTAAAGTTTTCCTACTGCTGCTAACCTTGACCAGTACTATCCAAACACCAATTTCAATTTCTGATATCCACTTACACAAGACTTTAGCATCCAGGTTAAAAAGAAACCAGAATAAAGGGGATAAAATATTGAAAACAAACAGGAAAAACAAATAAACCTCGGGTTGTTTGGGGGGAAAGCAAAGCAACAAAGCAACGTTTTCACAGACTGGAACTTCTCTGCACACATCAGCCCTACAAAGGAAGAAGCCTGATTTTAAGGTTAAGGGATAAACATACCAGAAGTGTGATAAAATCATGGTGGCCAGCAGAGAAATTCTGTTTCACCATGTTACAGAATTTCAGTCCACAAAAATTATCATATAATACGCATGGGTCTAGCAGGACAATTGATTTACCAACAGAAACTACCAGGTAAGTTAGGGCTGAATAGGGGCCTCCCTGGTGGCGCAGTGGGTTAAGCAACGCACTGTGAAGCAAACCGCAACCACTGCGATCCCTGCTGCCGGCCAGAGAGGGGCCCCACATGGTGCGGCAGACCTCTCCTGCTGTGCCCACTGCTCCCCTCAGCAGTGTGTTTCCGTTGATCTGCCTGTTCTGCTCCCCGCTCTGTCTCTGGTGAATCCTCTCACCCCCCACACCTCTGGCCTGTACCCCAGTGCTTGTATGCATAAATAAATCTTTAAAAAAAAAAAAAGTTAGGGCTGAATATAAGATGTCTGATAAAGAACCATAGGAGCCTCTACCTCAGAGTCAACTCAACCAGTTCAGTCCCTTACCCACAATAACCCAGACCTTTCTCTCAGTTTAGTCAGGGATAAAGGACATTACCAAAGAAGGTAAGAAGTTGAGAAAAGGTAGTCCCAGTCCTTCATCTAGATAACTCAAGCAGTCTATTTTGAATTACTTGGTATCTTTCATTGCAGCCATTCTCAATTCCTTCTCAGAGGCAATATCAATATAACTCAGAAAATCAAAGCAATTCAAAAGTGAAATGACTACAGTCATGGCTACCAAATCAAAAGACCCATTATTGCAAAGCCTTGTCACTCAGGAAGGTCGCTCCCTAAAGAGTCCTGCATACATTGATTTTACTTTTGCAACTGGGATGAAAAGAGCAATAATGGTTCAAAGACCCAAATTGTTGCCCTTGTAGGCAGCATACACTGTTGTGTTCTGGGCCATTTTTAAATGTGAATACATAAATAAACCTTCCTGTAAAACTAACAAAATAAGCAAACACTCAATAGCTATCAATTTTTCCTTGTTTCAAGAGCGCAGCATATCACTGCAAGATTTCTCTTTGCTTATCCAATATGGGTCAGAATCCAGTCAGAACAAATAGTTTACTCAATCTCATAAAGGAAATGAACTAGACTTATTTAAATAATGAAATTTCTGCAATATAAGTTCAGAAGCTTAGACCAGTGAGCAGAGAAAACCTTGAAAATATCTAACTTTAGTTACCCAACAAATCACTGGCAAGATGTCTGTCTACACTGTTCCCATTAATGCCTTCCACCAGAGAATGGGAGAGATAATATTCAGATAGATTTATACACTGCCTCATCTTGAAAAAAGAAATTCCTGATAGTTGTAGTTATAACAGGAAGCAAGTAAAAATAAACACGGAAAATAAAGTTAGAGATGATATACCAAATCTACGACAGAATTCTGTTAGTGGCTAGGATTAGGAAGGTACAGTTAATCCAGGTAACTTGGAGGTGACTATTGGAGAAGCACAGGTTTCCAAAAATTAGATATTTTTCAACATTAGACAGGTGGTAACACCTATTCATGCATCGTGTTGCCTTTCTATAACACTCCACAATTTTGAAAACGGGCCTCCTTGAAGAATTTTTACATTCTTTCATAATTCTGAAGTTATCTCCCAAATGTAATCCCGGTCATAATTTTGGAATAAAAAAAGAACCAATTTGAGGACACAGTAGAGAAGTTGCACCAACCCCTATTGGGTGTGCACGCACACGTGTAGACTGAAACATATTTCCTCTTTGGCATTACAGCCCCAAAAGTAAATTTTGGAGTAAAGTAAATAAAGCACAAAGTAGTGCTTTATACACTTCATGTCTGAAAAATAATCATAATTGTACTAAATGTATAAATGATAATGAGTAAATTAGAAAAAAATCCAACAGATCTTGTTTTTACTTTGTGTTTGTCATGGTTTAAAAGTTATCTCAGTGAGCACGCTAGAGGTTGTGGGGAAAGAAAGGGTGAGTTAGGTTACAGGGTATCCCTTCTAATTCACAAGGATAAATATAAACTTTTATTCTTCCCTATTAAGTCAATGAAAGTGTAAGGTGCGCTAACCAGCCGGAATGTCCTAATTTAAATTCCATTTACGCTTTGATTCAGAACAACGTGTGTTCGCAGGATTCCTGCAGCGCCGGAAAAATAGCACAGGCACAAGTGTCTCCTTAGCAGCAGCCATTGGGTGCAGGGATTTGAGGAGGCAAAGAGAAGGCGTTCCTTTCACCTGCTTCGCCAGAGACTAGCAGGACACCGGCAGGGCGTTCCCGACTGCCTTGCACAACCCGGGTTTTGGCTCCCAACTCCTTCCTCTCTGTAAAAGCTGGGGTTCCTCAGAACCCAGGTGCTGATCTAATCTCGCATTCCAAAAAGACTGTGTCCGTGGAGAGGGCAGGGAAGGTTACCTGTTGTGTCTATAAATGTCTTTGTACTCATTCAGAACCAGACGGCCTAACGTACCTTTTGGAAGGCAATCCAGCCTGCCCTCGCTAAGTCCGGGGATAGAAAGCAGCCCCGGCCCCGTGCCCAGCGGGCGCCCCCTGGCGGCCGGAAGAGCCGCGAGTGCTGCGGCGCCAGCGTTCACTCGAGACTCAAAAGAACTCGGGCTTCGGGCAAACGGCCGGCGCGGGGTAGGCGCCTTGCTCGCGCCCCCTACTCCGGGGACTCTGTGGAGCAGGGCAGTGTAGTTTCGTCCACTCTCACGCGAGGGGTGGGGAGGACGTAGGCCAGCGCCCGGAAATAACGCATGCCACTTCCCCTGCCAGCTCTAGTTCCAAACCCCGGGCGAGGGGGGAGAGCGCTAGAGAAACGTGGAGAAGGCAGAGCGATCGCGCAGCGCGGCTGAGAACGCGCCTCGCACGTTCTAGAGCCAGAGCTGGGGAGCAGGCCAGCGCCAGGGTCTCTAGAACGGACGTGGGCTGGAGCTGCTCCCGGGAAATAGAGCACCACGTTTTCCTAGCACCATTTCAAGTACTCTAACCCCACACAGGGGCTCGACCGCAGGTGCCATTCGGAGGTTTTGGCCATACTTCCCTGCAAAGTAAAAACATTCTGTAAATCATTAGAATCTAATACTACGTGGTTGGGGGTGGGGAGTAATTTCCCACGGGAACTCCCACGTGCAAGCACGTTTCTTAGTAAGTGAAGGGCAGTTGGAGCAGTATATGCATTTTCAGGTTTTACATTTCGCTTTTCTAAGTAGGAAAATGCAGTCCACAACAGGCTCTTCCTGAGACCAGCTCCAGATGACAAGAAGAGTCGGACAAGGAGGCGGACATGTGCCTTGGACCCGTGAGCCCCCCTATTGCAGAAACGTGTGCTATCGCTGTGAGTAATCGTGCATGTATCAAAATAACATTTAAAAAAGGTTGAAGTTGTGAAATGCCTTCAACGAGCGTCAAACAAAAAAAAATCTCCAAAAAGCCTCTGGTTACAGGCTAACTCTCTTTCGAAAATAAAATCTAACAAACCCACACAATCAAAAGCAAATCCCGGCCAGAGCAGAAGGTACTTGAAACCCGAATCTGCATTCCGTTCCTCTCCTGCTCGGCTGTGAGGTGGGGGAGGCGGTTTGTGCCTGTGCCTGCTGTATAATCGGGTTAATCCAGTAGACAAAGAATAAACCAATAGCCCTCCCACCTCACTTCCCGCTCCCCTTCCCCTCCCCCTTCTTCTCCCCGTCGCCCCCTCGAGGGGGACCCGAAAAGGGGAGAGGTGGGCTGGAGATGGATTCCGAATAAAGTCTGAAAACCTGCAACTTGTTTTTCGTGCCAACACTTGCAGGGCCCGGATTAGCTCCAAGTGTTCATTCCCTTTTCCTAGTGGGGAGGAGAAAGTTCCATAAATCAGCCGAGCGCGGGGCTCGTCCTCGTGGCCTCTGGGGAAACCTTAAGGTCAGAGTTTCCTTGAAACTAGATAAACTGACCCCGCCGTGCCCAGCCCGGCCCCGGGCGCCCCGCGTGACGGCGCCCAGGCGGCAGGACCGGCCCGGGGACGCGCGGGGCGGCGCGGTTGCCCTTTTGAATGCCTCCTGCGGCTCGGAGCGCTGGCGGGCGCTGGAGTGTGAGTGAATGTAGCCCCGCGGAGCCAATGAGCTGGGACCGGATGCGATATATCCTCTGGGACAACAACTGCTCTGTTCCGCCTCGGATCCACATGACGCCATTTACTGCTGCCCCGGCCGCCGCAGAGCTCCCTGCCTCCTCCGGAAAGGCGAGGGCGCAGGCCAACGGCGAGCCCCCCCGGCTGGGCCCCAGACCCTCCTCCCTCTCCTCCTCCTCCGCACCCACCGCCCCCGCCTCGGCCTCGCCGCCGCGCCTCCACAACGCCCAGTCTGCACCGCCGAGAGCTGCGCGCCGCAGCGCGAGCTGAGGAGAGGGGCCGGCGGAGCGCGCAGCACCCAGGCCCCCGCGCCCGCCCGGCCCTGGACGCTCCTCCGCACGCCTCTGCTTGGGCGCTGCCGCCATCCGATCTGGCCATCTGGCTTTAGGTGCTCTGGAAGGCCATTTGCTTTTCTCATTTGCTCATCTGCCAGGATAAGAGATTCGCTGCTGGCGCTTCGGCCTCCAGTTCATTGAGAAAAAAGGAAATACTCTGCTGTGCATCTAGAAGGGGGGTCCCCCCCCTAGCCCCCAAACCGAAATATTCATCGACTGGGGACTTGGCTTCGGATTTTCCTTTTTTTTTTCCCTCCCACCGATTGCTTGGAAGTTGGACTGAAGCAGAGTTCGGAAAGAAGGGGGGAAAGTTTGCATCGGGGCTGGATTTATTTGCACGTCCTTCGCAGGAAGAACAGACTCCAAGGGAGAGGGATTGGTGCAAAGCTGCGATCACGGTGAGGCGCGTTTGGCTCTTCCTCTCCTGGCTGGTGCCGTTTGTGGGCGACAGGAATAGGTGTAGCCCGACAGGGAGTGGGGTTCTGTATCTCCCTGGCCTCTCTTTCTCTAGCCACTGCGTTCCCGCAGGGACCGGGCGGCAGCCTGTGGCTCTGCGCCCTCCAGGCTGCGGACTCGGCCTGCCTCGGCAGGGGCGGCGGGGCGCGCCAGCTGCAGTGTCCTCGGCCGGGACCCCACGCGCCCGGGCTGGGGGGGGGGGGGGGGGGGGGGCGGCNGGGGGGGGGGGGGTTGGGGTGGCGGACCGCTTGTCGCCGGTCTGCTCTTGGCTCTGCATCGGCGGTGAATTCGGCGCTAAGAAGGGGAGGAGGGAAAACACAAAGTGTTTTTTCCAGGTCGGTGTTGCAGGCGTCCACATTTCTAACCTGTTCCTCTCCTTGGCGAAGACTCCTGGGTGAGGCTGGGCGCCGAGACCCCGCGGGTGGAAAAAGGGCAAGGTACCGGGTGGCGGGAGTCCCCCGCCTCTGCCCCTGTGGACACAGGCGAGTCCGGCGGGGGTAGAAGCTTCGCCCTGCCTGGCGCCGGGACTCTGCGTTTCGGAAGTGTAGCTTTCTCCTTTTTCCGTTCCCCGTGGTCGGCCTGGGTCACGCTTTTTTTTTTTTTTTTGGAAGATTGGTCCGACTCAGCTAAGGAAAAAAGTCATCAAAGAGTCGCAATCATTTTTCCATTACCTGAAAATAGGTGGCAAAAGAGGCTTTTTTTTCTTTGATGAGGTAATTAACTTTTTTGTTGTTACTGTTTTTTAATTCAGAATCTTTTGCGTCTTTACAAAGCGGTTTCTGTATGGATTTGCCCCACCCTTGTGCTGAAATTACCTCCCCCCCTTGGTCAGATCACACACTGTTCTTGAAGGGGCTTTCAAAGCACTTTCAGGCAGTGCAGATGAGAGGGCGCAGGTGGCGGGCTGCAAAGGAGGCCGGGGATCAGCAGAGAAGATTATTAGTTTTTTTTTTTTAAGTCCCTCCATTCTCCCCAACGCGCACACACGCGTGCGCGCATACACACACACACACACGATGCTACTTTCCACTTGCAAGCAAATCTGCACGGAAAGTTTCCAGTCCAGGGATCTGGGTTTGCACGCTCCGCGCGTGCAGTGAGGCCATGCAAAAATGTTCTTTATTTAAAAAGCAACTTTTCTTTCACTTTCGGAAACGTATGTGTATTTATATATTTTAAAAATTTCGGTCGACCCCTTCGGTCGCTGCGTGGGGGAGTCGCCCAACGTGTGGATTAGACCGCGGCGTCCTGGTTTGTGTTTGAGACTGGGCTTCCTTGTCGCGTCGAGGCTGGAAACCCGAGCGCCCTGCGGTGGGCTGCGCGACCTCCACCGGGAGGTGGGGTGGTTCTCTCGGCGCTGGGAGGCAGTTCTTTGGGGTGGAGGAGATTTTAGCTGGGGAAGGGGTAAGTGTGCTCTGGCGGTCCCTGGCGGGTCCCTTTCCAAAACACCGGCGGCCCCCTCCTGTCTGTGGGTCCTGGAGATTGTGAGCGGGGCGGAAAGGGGGGGGGCATCCTCGCCCCTGGCTGCATAGTCCACCCGAGAAAAAGTACTGCCGCGCTCCCGCTGGGTCCCACCTGCTGGGGACGGGGTTGGGGCGCAGATGGAGCCGATAAACCAAGTGTAAAGCAAAGAGCAACGTTGTCTTGTGTGACTTTCTGTTGGCGGCGGGATCGGGTTTCCAGCTCTGCCTTATTCCGATTTGGGAGGCGTGTGTCACCTGCCTGTAGTCGCTCTTTTCTAAAAAGCTAGACTGCATAAAGATTCCCTTCTGCTCATTTTTATTCATTGTAAACTTGGCAAAGGTTTTGAAACTTAAGGAGGGTTTGCACTTTAAGCCATTACTTGTCAAATGATAAATTTGAGAGGCAACACTTGCATGTTCAAAACCACTGTTGTTGTCAATCGGTTTATGTTCCCAACCACTAAGTTTTCGGAAACAGGCAAAGTACTTAAGATCTTGCCATGATTTATTTTTAAAGTGGAAGGACAATCTTCTAACTACAGAATTTAAGTGTTCTTTTAGGCTACCAGACTGTAAAGTATTTGGTTCTCAACTTATTGAAATCAGTTCCTGTCTTCTGTAAATTTGCTTTCATGTGTTCCTGCTGCTTAATAGAATTTGAATTGTTTTTAATTCTATGGCTTTGCATCACCAGATAGTTAATAGATAATGCTTGATTGTGGTAATTTTCTATTCCTGGGGGAATGAAGGGTACGTTTTGCAGGCCATACTCATCCTACAGGCTTTTATAAAGAATATGCAGAATATTGGGTAAAACATAGCTCAAGGTGTTTGATGGTGAAAGCAGGCTTAAAGTAAGAACCGAGAACTTACAGGCTGCTTTATTGATTTTTGAGGCAAGATGACCATGATGAACTTACACTTAGTTCAAATTTTGCAGAGCCATTTAACTTTTGAAAACATCCTTGCAAATGTGATGTTCTAACATTACTTTCTTGCCATTTTTATGTTGAACTTGAACTTTACAAATTTGATGTTTGTTTGACTAAGGAATTGTTACTAGGGTGATTGAAACAAAAGATCAGCTTGTGTCACTGCACATCACTGGATTAAAGAATTGTGGGTGCCCAGCAGTATTTTTTCCTTTTTGCTACAGGCTCTTCTGATTGCCCCAACCCCCACACTGTTACTCCTTTGCATATCCTGCTTCTCTAGGGCAAGTGGGAAGTGAAGAGTTAACTCAGGTGGGTGGAGAGTGGGAAGCAGCCTGAAGAGTAAACTGTCTCTTTCCTCTTGGTTTCCGCAGGAATTCAGATGTGTTCTAAGCCTGCTGGAGTGACCATACTTCCGAGAGCTGATGGAGGCCAGAGCTCAGAGTGGCGGTGGGTCCCAGCCCTTGCTGCAGGCACCCCGTGACAGTAGCAGGCAGCGTGGGGAGCCCGACCCCAGAGAAGCCCTCACCCAGCAGGTACACGTGTTGTCTCTGGATCAGATCAGAGCCATCCGAAACACCAATGAGTACACAGAGGGACCCACTGTGGTCCCGCGACCTGGGCTTAAGCCTGCACCTCGCCCCTCCACTCAGCACAAACATGAGAGACTCCACGGTCTGCCTGAGCACCGCCAGCCTCCCAGGCTCCAGCACTCACAGGTCCATTCTTCTGCACGAGTCCCTCTGTCCAGGTCCATCAGCACCGTCAGCTCGGGGTCTCGGAGCAGTACGAGGACAAGTACCAGCAGCAGTTCTTCGGAACAGAGACTGCTGGGATCATCCTTCTCCTCCTCGGGGCCTGTTGCTGATGGGATAATCCGGGTGCAGCCCAAATCGGAGCTCAAACCAGGTGAGCTTAAGCCACTGAGCAAGGAAGATTTGGGCCTGCATGCCTACAGGTGTGAGGACTGCGGCAAATGTAAGTGTAAGGAGTGCACCTACCCGCGGCCTCTGCCATCAGACTGGATCTGCGACAAGCAGTGCCTTTGCTCAGCCCAGAACGTGATTGACTATGGGACTTGTGTGTGCTGTGTGAAAGGTCTCTTCTATCACTGTTCTAATGATGACGAGGACAACTGTGCTGACAACCCATGTTCTTGCAGCCAGTCTCACTGTTGTACACGTTGGTCGGCCATGGGTGTCATGTCCATCTTTTTGCCTTGTTTATGGTGTTACCTTCCAGCCAAGGGTTGCCTTAAATTGTGCCAGGGGTGTTATGACCGGGTTAACAGACCTGGATGCCGTTGTAAAAACTCAAACACAGTTTGCTGCAAAGTTCCCACTGTCCCACCCAGGAACTTTGAAAAACCAACATAGCATCATTAATCGGGAATATTACAGTAATAAGGATTGTTCTTTTTTTTTTTTTTAACACACATATGCAACCGACTAAACAGTTAGAATCTTGGCACTGTTAATAGAGGGTTGGGATATTCTTTGCTGTTTGCAGTGAAATGCTTTTTTGTCCGTGTGCCATTTTAACTGATATGCTTGTTAGAACTCAGCTAATGAAACTCTAAAGTGTGGGAATACAGAAGTTGGCAACCCATGTGTTGCATAAGCTACAGCAACAGACACTCCTAGGCAGTTTTTGTTTGTGAATAGTACCTGCAAAATTTGTAAATTAGCAAATGACTTTTTTTCCATTGTTTTCTCCAGAGATAATGTGCTATATTTTTGTATATACAATAATATTTGCAACTGTGAAAAACAAGTCGTGCCATACTATATGGCACAGTCACAAAATATTATACTAATATGTTGTACATTCGGAAGAATGTGAATCAATCAGTATGTTTTTAGATTGTATTTTGCCTTACAGAAAGCCTTTATTGTAAGACTCTGATTTCCCTTTGGACTTTATGTATATTGTACAGTTACAGTAAAATTCAACCTTTATTTTCTAATTTTTTCAACATATTGTTTAGTGTAAAGAATATTTATTTGAAGTTTTATTATTTTATAAAAAAGAATATTTATTTTAAGAGGCATCTTACAAATTTTGCCCCTTTTATGAGGATGTGATAGTTGCTGCAAATAAGGGGTTTACAGATGCATATGTTCAATATAAGATAGAAAATATATTAACGTTTGAAATTAAACTGAGCTGTTTTGTCTTATTTTATCTTTTTTTTAATGTTCCCCTCCCGAAGTGAAAGAAACCACATTTTGTTAGGGCTAGGGTTTCAATGAAATAGTTTCACTTATCTATAAAGTAGTTTTTATCTTACGGTTGCTGCTTTAAAAGATTTGGTGACATTCAAAGATAATTCTTGTAATCAGAAGATCTAAATATCACCATTTGGCTTATTTGTATTAACCATATAAGAGCTTCTTTTAGCTATTTCATTGCCCCTGGTTTTTCCTTCATTTTTGCAGATTGGCTGACTTGCCTTTGTTTTACAGAGTTTGGGTTTTGGTTTTGTTTTTTTCTTAATCTTAAACTGATTCAGTCAGGAGACTACCCTAAAAGATTAACAATTAGGCTTTTTTTTAAAAACATACAGTATTAAGAACGAATGCCATGAGGATAATTCCAGACCAGAGAAACAAGTTTAGTTCGACAGACATTTATTGAACGTTTTCTGTGGCAGATGTGTCTTACACGCAGATTATTACTTACAATTGAGGCAGAAATGTTTTCTTCACCAAGCTGATTATGGCTATGTTTGTATCCGATCTGTTTGATTTTAGACATGTAAGTGTGTCACCATCACACAGAAACCTTAGGTTAGAAAAGACATGAAACTTGTTTTGATTTAGGAACTGGGCATCAGGAAATTTCATTCTACATTGACAATAACTAAAGCCCAAGCAGGTCAGCTTGAGAGCCCTGTCACATTTAATCCAATTATCCAGAAAATTGTTAAATTTTATTCTAGAAAAAAGACACAGTGTGGCGAAAAAAAGGGTGTTTGTAATTGTCTTTTGGGAGCAAACAATGCAAGCTGCTACAAGACCCATTTTGACAAACACTAGATTTTCAATGTGTAATAAGTCACTTGATTAGTCACTTTGTGGCTGATGATTTTTGTTTCCCAAAGTACAACCTTTTGCTGCCAAGAATCACCGGAAGTCTAGGAGATGATTTACCTGTTATTATTGTTTAATCTCTTGTTTCCTGTTCTCTTAACATTGGTTAGGAGACCTTAGCATAGGTCTTACGTTTTCTAAAATTGACTTTCAAGGAACTATATGGTCTTCTTAACCAAGCATTTGTAATAAGGATCTTAAGTTTCCTCTCAACTTTCTCTAAAAAACAAGGAATAAATTCAGAAATCTAGGGATTATTAATTTGGGAACACTGAATGTTGCACTTTCAATTTTTCTAAATTTAACACTGGTCTACGGACAGTGGACGAATATGGCGAGGTTTCTTACTCAAACAGTTAATCAAGATTTGTAAAGCACAAAAAGTTTGACTTCATCAAAAACTCATACACTAGTATAGATAGACTGCCTGTGGTATAGAAATTGTCAATCTTTTCACTGCATAAGCAGTTTCAAAATATTTTCTAGACAACTGCATAAGATACAAGTGAGTTTATTAAGAAGTGGATTGTGTTCCCTCCCTCAGGCTTACTGACTCGGGGGTCTATGATGAAGTGACGTAGCAATTTGAGCTTTTGATCACTCCACTAGTGGTTATAGCGTGAGAACTACGGAGCTAGGAACGCTTGCTAATTTAATTTTTTTTCTTGTTCTAATGGGGTCCTGTGTAAAGCATAACACTAGTTTGTGAAACACAGTGGGAGCTAAATGATGCTAGAAGAGGACTTAGTGTAAATATGGACTGATGAAAAGAACTTATTTAAAGATAAATCGGAAAATGGGATTTCTTAAGATGCTTCCTATTAATGAAATGTTGAGTTTATCTATAAACCATTGTAGAATTCATTTTCAAAATAAGGAAAGTTAAATGTTTATATCTAGCCAGATTGAAAACAGCTGGTACTCACTCTTGAGCATGTGAGTCTTTAAATGTTGCAAGTCATTTCTCTCAGATGAGGAGGAATAATCTACTCAAATTCTTAATCTGTCATTTCTACTTACAGAAAATGATATGACCGTAAAATATACAATGCTGTAAACTGTTGCCTCAGTAAATATATTTTTAAAAGAAAAGGAAAGAAGAAGAAATGATAATGATTCTTCTTTTAGCAGATAAAAATTTGTGACAAAAAAGTGTCAATAAGCTAACCAAGATACTAAATAGGTAATGTTACAGATGATCTATAGATGTCACCAAAAAAAGCAACATGATGTAAATTAGGCCATTCCAGGATCCCTTACCCTTTATACTTCCTTCTACTTGTTCTTTTGAAAGGGATTCAGATGCCGAAAGATGCTAGATATAGCCCAGCGACATTTAAGAAATCAGGCAAACTACAGTAGTTTTACTTGTTCAAATCCTTACACCACCTTCTGATTTAACTAAAAGTTCCTGTCATTAATTTTGGTAGCATGAAACGTCAAAATGAGATGTAATTAGATTTGCGTTATATGTATAACGCAAGATATAAGATATAGGATATAGGATTTAAGAAACAGGATCGATTAGATGAATATAAGAATTCGTATTATAAACAATAAGTTTCTAATCTAATAGCCATTCACAAACTAAAAATATAATGATACCACAAATTTGTCAGTTGACTACTAAACTGCGCATTTAGAGAAATAACTATATTTTTTTCTGATTTCTTGCCTTTTTTTTTTTTTAGAAACCTGTGCATTCTCAGTATTGAGATTCATCTAAGAAATGACAACTTGATTGTTGTTACTTAAAACATTCATTTATGTGTTTTGAGATTTTTAAGGTTCTGCCAAATTTCTGCCATGTTGGAGCATGCTCTGGGGATTGTCTGTGAGAGAAGAAAGCCAAAAGCAAGTGCAGGTACTCCCAACCAAACTGCATAACTTCTTTCTCCAGCACACTTTTGTCTTCAGGACAACTGCCTCCAGGTTATAGAAGTTAAGATATTGATGATGTCAGATAAATGAATTAGCTCTTTGCACAGTGCCATGAGGCACTGGATAGGCAGTTGATACGATTTATTAACTTTTGAGCATTTAAGTTAAAATTTTAATGGGCGCCCCTCTTAAATATGCAAAAGGACCAGGGTATAGGTAAAAGTCACAACTTTGAAAATTGGTTGATTAAAAAAAAAAAAATCCTCTTAGAGAACATTTTAGTAAAGAAAAATAAAAATAGGGCATTAACTAGTTAAAATATTATGAGTTCATTCTTTTGTTTGCAATAATCAATGAGGTAGAAGTTATGTTAACTTCTCTTAGTTAGGGCAATTTCCTCCTTTCTCTGACATACCAAGGGTGGGTCTCTACTGATTGAAGAGCAGACAAAAATCTTAAAATAAGGTGTAATTGATATTCCATGTGTAGCTATACATCTGGATTATTTCATTATTGGTTTGACTATTCATGGGCAGATCAAGCAGACTATGTATATATCCTACACTCAGATTTTGTTTGGATGCTACATTATTACCTTCCTTATATCATGGAACAGCCATGATGTAAAAACTTAGAGACAAAATGTAAATAATATAATGCCATACCTCTGGTCTAAAGTAAACTTCATTTAATTTACATTCATTTAACTTAAAAAAAGAAAAAGGGAAGTTAGAAATATAGCAAATAAGGAAAAATGATTAGCACTTGAATTTTTATCTATGGTTACCAAGTGTTTCACATTTTTATTTAATACTGAACTTTGACCTAAGGAACTTTGGAAAACCAGTCTTAATGAAGATTAGAATAAAATCTGTTGGCTCTGGATTGCCTAGGAGCATGTAAGACTTCGGCCTTAAAGGAGTTTGTAAACTCAAAACAACTGTTAAGATAGAGAGAAGAATCTGGCTCACTACAGGAACAAGCTAGAAATGAATTTGGGCATCAAAATAATCTGGTGTTTCAGTTGAAGGAATTTTTTTTGGAGTGGCTATTTATGAATACATGAGCTGATAACCCAAAGAAAGGGTTAACAACTCAAATGCAGGACAGGACCTTAAGAGTAAAGTACACTCAAGTACAGAATTTGTTCTTATGTGGGTTTGGACTTCAGTTATCTGCAATAGTGAGTTACTTAATAGTTTTTTTGAAAGGAGAGGCAACAGAATTAGTGTGTTTCATTAAGTAAAACTGTTCACTATGCTCTTATTCTAAAACCTCAATGATACCTAGAGATGTTTGACTAATATTTGACGGCTATATTTTCTTATGTTTATTTTTAACATTACAACTCATGATTCACTGAAAGCTTCCCTTAAAAATGTGGGTTATCAGATGTTTTTATGATCTATAAGAAATAAGTTGGAAAGATTCATCCTCTTCCAAATCTTGCTGGAACTTATCTCTTGTCATCAACCCATAATTTTAGCTTGCTTCTATAGTTAGAGAAGTATGAATACTTGTAATAATCAAAAGAAGTGTCAGTGATGGTGTGAATGGAAGGGACTGAGCTTTGGAGACATTCCTCCCTGGCCAAAAACAATGCCTGAACCAGCCTCTCAGGGTCACGTGGCAATCAAAGCCTAGATGTCCTCCTCCAGCACCTAAGTTAGTACAACTTCCATTTTGAAATGGCTTTGTGCCCCAGATAACATCTGCTCTATTGACTTGCCTTACTAAGGCCTACAATCAAGCAGGGCTCTAGTGAAGACCCCATTTGTATCATCTCTCTGGCTGGTCTGCTGGCTTGCTGCTCCCTTCTGGGTCCCAAACTCAGTTTTCCTCCTCCAAAGCAGTCTTGACGGAGCCCTAATATGTAGGTCCAGTCATACCAGAAAACTGTTCCTAGAACAGCATTTAAGGTCTATATGTCTTTTTGAAAAATAAAATTCATAGATTTAGACAACTAGTTGACTCTATTAAGTGATTCATGACTAGGGCAGCATCTGATCTAGATACTAGAAGAGGGTATTCAAAATAAGCATGTTTAGAGATAAAGAGGGTGGGACAAAGTGTTTAGCAAACAATTCTTTCAGGTAAAGCCCTCTCCCCTCAAGGACAGGCAGGAGGTTTCTTATCTTGCATATTTCCTCACTGAGGCTGATGAGAAAACGCCTATTTGATTAGTTTAGGATTACATTCTTGGAGTAGGTTGAAACTGGAGGGAAATTACCTTTTAAATCTGATTGGAGACTCAGAATGAAGGACCCCATTTTGGGCCTAGTTCTTTCTATTTTTAAACAATGTAAAGGTCAGCGTGAACATGATAAAGATTAGTAACTTCATTGAATGCATCAAGCAGAAGCATCTATGGCATCCCAGGTTGCAATTTGTAGCTACTGTGTTGGCAAGCTAATTCCACAGACACCCGAAGACAGGTGTCCCTAAAACCCATCATTGTATGTGAGAAACTGAATCCAGGAGAGGCACCAACCCCATCATCAACATTTGTATTTAGGCCTAGATGTCACCTGATTCTGACCTATACAATTAGGATAGAACCTGAATGCTTTAGTTTCTAACACTCGTTCAACATTGTCAGCTTACATGTTAGAAATGCTGAAAATACAGATTTTTCTGCAGACTGTTTGACTTGTTTGTTCTAATCATCTATGAAAAATCCTAAGAAATCAATAATGTGTCTTCCAGGTCTTTGCTCTGCTATATAATCATAGAACCTGGATACAATTATTAGTTGCTGACAATACTTCTTGTATATCTTCAGTGTAAAAGTGTGTTGGGAGAGGGAAGATCATTAGATCTGTGATTATAGACAAGCAAATTAAGAATGGTACTCACAGCCCTTTGGAATCTAATAATCTAGGATTAGATTCTAAATCATAATGACCGGAGTTAACCACTTCCTGCTCTGGACAATTTGAACCCAGAAGGGGATATACAGCAAAGGCTGGAGAATTTCTTTTATTTTCACTACTGTGAGGAGAAGTTATTGGCATCCCACCAGTAGAGGCTGCAGATGCAGCTAGTCATCCTGCTATGCCTAGGGCCCCTTACAATTATTTTACATTTATATATTATCTTTGAATACAGTCATGTAATTATTATATTGTATATGCCCATAACAAAGAACTGTTTAGCCGCAAATACCAATAATGGCAAATTTACAAAACCCTACTAGAGAGGAAACTGGGGGAATATGTTTTTTTCTGACACTCTTAGTTGTATGAAAGAGAGTGAACTGTGACCATAACTCTGACATTTCCATTTCGAGTGCTAAGTCTCTGAAGTTTTGGTGGGAAATGCCCTACTTTCTATAAATAGCTACATGTGTCTTATTCGCCTCCTCTGTCCTAGTACTTTGACAAAGCTCATGAGCTTTGGAGACGAGCCCCTGTACAAATGCCCTCCTCTGTTACTTACTAGTTGTGTAGCCACAGGTACATTAGTTTCTCTATCCCTAACATCTTAATTTGAGAAATAATAGTAAATCTTGACACAAAAGTTGTGAAAATTGAAAAGATTTGTGTGAAATATTAACCCTGTGATTGCTACAAAGTAAGTATTAAATAAATATTAACTTTAATTTTCTATTTAGATGACATTTTCCACCCCCTTGGGCACAGTATTAAACGCTGGAGATATACTATCTCCTGCCCTTCTGGACTCTAAAACAAACACATATTTACTCTAAAGTATAATGATGTGAAAATAGATTTAAAACACATGAGAAATGTAAGTGAGTAACTCTATGCTGGATATAGTATGTGGAGTGAGAAAGTCTCTCAGAATGGTTAATATTTTCATAGGGAATGATCTCCAAAAATGAGATGCTGGCTAGGGATCAGAGATAACCAACTGACAGAAACGGATTCATTCTCCAATATAAAAGGAAAAAAAAAAATTCAGAATGAAACCAAAAGGATTGCTAAATTTCAGATAAATCTTCATAGGAGATTTTAGTTAGTGAATATTGGCTTCTAAAAAATTCTGTGTTGGGCCTCCCTGGTGGCTCAGCGGGTTGAGCACAGCACCGTGAAGCCTCCTCCGCACAGCAGCACAAGTTTGATCCCCAGCCAGGGAGGGGAGCCACATAGCGCAGCCCTTCCTGCTTCACCCACAGCTCCCCTCAGCAGTGTACTTCAGTCGATGCATGTTCTGCACCCCACCCTGTCTCTGGTGACTCCTCTCACCTCCCATGACTCTGGCCTGTACCCCAGCTCTTGTGTGCATAAATAAATCTTTAAAATAAAATAAATAATTGTGTGTGTATGCTAAAGAAATGTGCATCTTCAGAGTTTACTGATATTATTTCTAACATTTTTTTACAACTTTTTAAAAAAGATTTTATTTATGTATACAAAAGCTGGGGTACAGGCTGGAGGTGCAGGAGGAGGGGGTAAGACAGAGCAGGGGGCAGAAGAGGCAGATCTACTGAAATACACTGCTCTGGGGAGAGCGGCGGGTGAGGCAGGAGAGGTCTGCTGTACCGTGTGGGCCCTCTCCCTGGCCAGGGATCTAACTCATGCTGCAGCGGCTGCAGAAGCCCCACAGTGGGGTACTCAACCCGTTGTGCCACCAGGGAGACCCTGTTTCTAACAATTCTTAAAGGACATATATCTGTTTCATGTGACAGAACTTAGTTAGCTGTCTCAAAGTCACAAAGTCTATTTGTTTACCCCCAAACATACCAAGTGAAAATCCTAATTTGAAATTATTTGGTAAATAAAATTATTAGTTTAGCCTATTTTTAATTAATTTGTGGTATGTAGTCTCTCTTATATTAAGATATTTTTTAACTCTCAGAGAAAAGTTGAAATATAAATCATTGAAAATAATACTCTAGTTTTTATTAAAAATGTTAAGCCCTTTTTCTTCCTACTAATCTTTGATTTTTAATAGGTATTAAAATGCTATTTTCTGTTCCCTCACCTAAGTTGTTAACAGTTTCAAGCATATTTTAAGAAATAAGCTTCTACAGAAAAAACAAAGGTAAATCCCTTTGTAAAGCAATGAAAATTTTCATATGACAGCATTAAGTGAAACCATCCATAAGAAGTCTGAAAAGGAAAGTATGTAAAACTATTATTGGATATTAGCTACCCATATGATATTAAAGGTGTAAAACTCATAGCATGACTTAACAGGATGAACACTGGGTATAAAATTATAGCCCATGTAACTTCCTGGGCAAGTCACATAACCTCTCTGTGGTTTAGTTTCTCTCTGCAAATGATGAGCAATAGCACCTATCACTTAACAATTAAATGAAGTGCTACCCTTAAAGGAACTTGTTAGCAGGAAACTGTAAAGGAGAGTGTTAATAAAATATAGTTCTATGTTCAGTTTACAGTTTCTCCACAGAGTACATATGCAGGTATATATGTATGAGTTTGTGTGCACATATAGTTTTTTGCAATGCTTCTACTAAAACAAAACTTTATGTAGTCTTATTCAAAGGCAATCCATTTTGAAGGCACTATCAGAAAGAAGGACTTTGGGAATTATTTACAGTCCCAATTATTACATCTCTGTTGGTCATTTCCCAATTGTGTTGCAACCATAGTTCTAATTTGTGTGTGGTGGTTTTGTCTTACTCGGTTGGTTGGTTGGTTGGTTGGTTGGTTGATTGATTGATTTAATTGATTGATTTGGTGAAAAGAAAAGGGATTTAATGGCAGTCTGGCAGTTTGGGCAAAAACCAGCCCTTGGAAAGGATCAATAAACACTTGTTGAGTGACTAGATAAAAGAACAAGAAGCAAATACACTGAAGGTGTGTAAGAAAGGGTACGAAGAATAACACATGGCAAAATAACAATATCAACTGAGTGGCACTGATATAATACAATTCTTCAATTCCAAGAGGAACATTTTTATTCTCATCCCTGCACTGGTAGGATTAGGATGCACCTTACAAACAATGGCGTTTTACAATCACCCTTGACCTAGTCAGTCCATCCTTGTCATTTCAGTGTTTCAACTTGATCATGGTTATCCAGATGCCCCACTTCAATTGAGTGGCTCTTTGTTGTTCTACACATTTAATTGTTTAAAATGTCTTCGTGAAGTAGTATAGAAAAGTGATCTTGTACCCATAAGAATCTTAAATGTGGTATTATTTGGCTCAAACTTAGTAGAAAGCAAGGAAATATTTGTGATTGGAGAAATGGTTACAAATCATTTTTCTTACAAAAAACAAATACTTTGTAAGACATAACTAAGCAAGGGAGATATCCACAAGCAGATTAATTGAAAAATAAATTTGAAAGTAATGTTACTCTGGTATAAACAATTTCTATATTTCAATAGGCTACATCGAGATTGTGTTGTGAATTTATAAATATCGGTGCCTCTTACAGTCAATCATGTCTCAAATTTCTAGAAATACAGGGGCCTCCCTGGTGGTGCAAGGGGTCAAGGCAGAGCATTATGAAGCTATTCGACATGGCACAGCAGACCTCTTCTGTCTCACTCTCTGCTCCCCTAAGTGGTGTATTTTGATCCACCTGTTCTACTTCCTACTCTGTCTCTGCTGACTCCGTGCACCCCCCTAAATTCTGGCCTGTACCCCATATTTTATGTATGCATAAATCTTTAATTTTTTTCTTTATTTTTAGAAATACAGTAGTCATTTGGAATATTTAAAGACATGGGCAATGCCCAACCAGCATACTGAGGACAGATGAAATATTGCCTGACTCAAGCTTGAAAAACGGGTCATGAGCAGTGTTTTGGAAAGTCAAAAAATCAGAATTGAGGCAAGTCCTTTCAGCAGGGAAAGGACCAGCCTCACTGAAACACACTTTCATGAAAGGGAATGAGACTGGAAAGACAGATTAGCCTCTACCCTGAGGAATCTGAATGCCAAAATAAAGAACCTGGGTTTTATCAAAATATGTCTCCCCAAATCCATTTTTGGCCATTTTGTAACATTTTCTGATTGATAGTAAGAGTGATCCTTCAAAGCACATTCTAAACATTTTGATCCCTTTTTAAACAGATTTGATGACTTCCTTTTGCTCTGAACAAAGTTCCAGTTCTTTCAAGATGCTGAATGATCTGGTACTTCCCGTTCTAATACCTATCTTTCTGCATTCCATCCACTAAGGTCAGCTTTTTCCGTTTTCTCACCAAAGTTTCTTTCCTTCTAGTCAAAGGTCCTTCACAGATACTATTGCCTTTGCATGGAAGCATCTCCTTCCTTAACCTTCATCCCAGAGCATTCACCTAAGAAACCTTTATTCTTTCATGATTCATGAAAATGTCACCTCCTCAGGGAGCTCCTTTAAACCTGAGCTCACGTCTCATGATTTATTGTCATATATTGGGCTTTTTCTTTCACGGTATATATTATCAACGTAGTGATAGACTTATTTGTGTGATTATTTGTTTACTCTTTCACTCCATTCTTTTTTTAATTTACAGTTGGACTGAGCACCTCGTAAACAGAAGGTGCTCAATAAATATTTGATGAAGGGGCCCCCTCGGTGGCGCAATGGGTTAAGCAACGCACTATGAAGCAAACCATAGCCACTGCAGCATGAGTTCGATCCCTGCCACTAGCCAGGGAGATGACCCACATGGTGCGGTAGACCTCTCCTGCCTTGCCTGCTGCTCCCCTCATCAGTGTGTTTCAGTAGATCTGCCTTTTCTGCTCCTCGCTCTGTCTCTGGTGAATCCTCTCACCTCCCGCGATTCTGGCCTGTACCCCAGCTCTTGTATGCATAAATAAATCTTTAAAAATACATATTTGATGAATAATTCAATAGAAAGTAGAAATATATTGATGATGCATAAGAAAGAATATACATGACAATGTAGCCTCTTGGGAAAGATCAGCTGATTATTTTATGTGGAATGAATCAGAGGAGTAAGAATTCAGTTTAAAGCTTACCTCTTGCTCCTAACCCAGCCTTTTGGGGGAAGGGCAGCTGTATCATGTTATGGCTCCTACTTACACATCTATTCTTCTACTGAACTCATTGTAAGGTATTTAAAAGCAAGAATGAGAACTTCATTCTGTCTCCAGTGCTTATCATAATACCTGGCACAAAGTATATTCTCTCTAAATGTCATTCGAATTGAATGGGTTATTTTAACCACAATCCAACCATTATAGAGATGGGTCTATTATGATTTTATATGTATACATTTCTTATCTTAAATTCTCATGACCCCTTTACAATACTTTTTTTTTCTCTTTAGCTAAGCAGCCTCTGCATCTATTCCATCAATCCAAGCAGAAATGTGGACAAAATTTTCCTAGTGGCAATGAACTCAGTGACAAAATTAGAAAGCTTTATCATTTTTTTAAACTTTGCTAGTAATCAAATAGAATCAGCAAATGACCCCTGCACTACCGCCAGAACATTCAACTAGCCTGGAACAAAGGGCCCTCAGATTCCCTAAAGATAGATGCCAAGTCCAGAAGAGACATACCTATAAATAGGGAGGGATAAAAAGAGAATAAATCTCCTTGAATTTTTGATCACCTTGGACTTCTGCAACTCTATTGCATATATCAAACACTTGAAGATTTCCATTAAAAATGCATGTTTTGAACAATAAGTTAAGGGAGGGATATGGGATTTCTCATTTCTAACAAGCTCTGGATCCTTGTAGATTCTATAGATGTGCTGATAACCCTTTGGAAGTACTGTTTTAACTGAGGCTCTTCAGAAAATCAAAACCAGCAATAGCTGTGTATCTTTATCTTTGCCTAGATCTATGTCTATACTTTAAATTGTACCTTTTCCTATCCATCTACAAGACAGAGAGATTTATTTTAAAGAGCTTATTCATGTGATTACAGGCAGCTGGCAAGTCCAAAGCTGCAGGATGAACTTAGAGATCCAAAGAGTGGCTAGTGTTGCAGATCAAGTCCTAAGGTATCTGCTGAATTTCTTCCTTTTGGAGGACGTCAGACTTTATTAAGAATTTCAACTAACTGACTAAGGCACAACCACATATAGACCAGGAATCTGTTTTCCTCAATGACTTCCAATTTAAAAGGTAATCACATTATTTAAAAAAAAAAAAATCCTTACAGAAATACCCAGAGTAATGTTTGGTCAGATATCTGAGTTCCATGACCCAGTCAAATTGATATGAAAAGTTAACTGTCTCAGCAACAAGGATCTAGAGAAACATATGGTTCTAACACATGTCCTGGATTTGCAGTATTTGTGGCATGAATGCATGCCAGTAAACAAAGCACTTAATGAATGGCAGTTTTCAAGGTTAGCCAGTCGCTTTTCTTCCTTTATAGAGTGAAGCAGGATAGAAATAAAAACATTTTAGGATAGAAATAAAAGCATTTAGGTGTAACAGTATACTCTCTTTTCTTGCCTCCTGTGAGTTAACAATACAGAGCATAATATGAAAATTGAGCCCAGTCATGCAATGTAATACCTGGTTACATTTTACAGTCCCTTACTGTAGACTTACTGCTTTCACATACATTATCTCATTTGAACTTCCACCCTGACTGCCTACCTTTATCAGTATACTTGAAGGATATTAATATTGCTATTTTATGTTAGAGGAAATCAGAATCTTTATACATGAGAGAATTGGCAAAATCATATAGTAAACAGGTAAAAACACCTTTCACACCCAATGTGTTGAATTCAAGGGCCATGTTTGATCATATCATAGTTGTACCTAACAGTGCCTGCAGAGAAACGTTTCTTGAATTCATTCTATGTTAAGGATAATTATCTTTTTCATATTCAAACGTGGGCAACAAACTATTATTTTTTTTTTTATTTAGGTTATTTCAAACTGTCTTCTTACATGAAATCTAACACTATTTTTGTTGCTGTGATTGTCATCACCATTGCTACTATTCCTTCAAGTAAGTGATTTGTAATAGCTTTCACTGTAAGGTGGGTCCTCAGTTTATCAAAAATGGAGCTACCACATGACCCAGCAATCTCACTCCCACTAGGGACTTACCCAAAGAAAACAAAAAACTTAATTCAAAAGAATACATTTACCCCTATGTTTATGACAGCATTACTTATAATAGATAAGACTTGGAATCAACACAAATGCCCAAAAATAAATGACTGGATAAAAAAAAAATGTGGTCTATATACACAATGGAACATTATGCAGCAATCAAAAAAGATAAACTAGAGCCATTCATAGAAATATGCATGGAGGGTCCTCCCTGGTGGCACAGTGGGTTAAGCAACACACTATGAAGCATCCTCAGCCACTGCAGCACCAGTTTGATCCCCGTTCAGGGAGGGAACCCACATGGTGAGGCCTCTCCTGCCTCACCCGCTGCTCCCCTCAGCAGTGTGTTTCAGTAAATCTTCCTGTTATGTTCCCGGCTCTGTCTCTGGTGAATCCTCTCACCTCCCTGGATTCTGGCCTGTCCCCCAGCACTTATATGCATAAATAAATAAAATCTTAAAAAAAAAAAAAAGAAATATGCATGGAGCTGGAAGGATTATGCTCAGTGAAATAAATCAGAAGGAAAAAGAAAAATACCACATGGTTTCCCTTATAGGAGGAATATAGGGGATCAAGGTTAAAAAAAAAATAACATCAATAATACCAACAAAAACATGACAACAAAACAAAATGAAAATAGCTAAAAAACTGAGACATTCTGCAGGTTAGAGGGAGGGATTGGGATTAAGGCAGGGACAGGAAGAGCACAAGGGACTATGGTGATGGTGCACGGGTGAATTGGTGGTGGAAACTCTATGGGGACTACATCCAGAAAGGAAAACAAACATTGTAAGAAAAAATAAATAAAAGAGGGGAAAAAAGAGAACAAGAGTTTTTAAATACCTAAAAAAAAAAAAAAAAGTAATAGCTTTCATCCAATTACATCTCAGCCTTTCTAATTTATAAAATAATGAAAGAATATACAGACTTACATTTTGGACATGGCACATACTATTAAATGTTATGAAAATGAGCCCTCTTTGCCCAGCATACAAGCAAGCAAAGCCATCTGCAGAGGCTTGAACTCAGTGAAATAGCAATGCAATTCAGATAAAGCCAACATTTTTAACTTTGCTAATGACCAATATGCTGAATCAAGATTTAAACCATGGGCACCCATCCTTTGCCTCTCTACAGTGCTTTCTTTAGAAAGGAAAAGATTAAATCTCAGTATTGCTTTCCTTTGCATATAGATAGCATCAAGTTATCTTTATGTAAAAAAAAAAAAAAAACAGTACTCCTGTTGAGAATAGACATTTTTAAAGTAATGACTCACTCTTCCTACCTACATAAATTAAATTCAAACTTCATTGTTAGAGCAGTTCTCACAGAATAAAGTCTGTCGAACTCCCCCTAGGTTTGAACCCTCACTTTATCTAATATTGCTCTTTCTACTCTCATTCAGACTTTTAGTCCAGTTAATAGATATCTAGATAGTATACTTATCCTTTCTATGAGTTGTCTTTTAATGAACCAGAACTGATAATGTATTTGAATGATGTAAGAGTTCTCTCACATGCCATAAACTTAAGAACAATTTATAAAATGGTTTATTCAGAATTTGCCATTTACCTCCCTAGTCAGTTATCATTTGGAAATATACCATTCATTTTACTTTGATTTTCAAAATGACTATAGAATGCAGTTATTAAGTGGTCATTCTAATCATGATAATCTAAAAATAAAGTTCTGGAATCTCTGAACTGAAACACTAAATATCATATTTATTTGAATGTGATAGAACTCCTAAATACAAAGTTGCCCAAGGAATATGCTAGAGTAATAATTGTGAACTTCCCAAATTCTAGGTAGGTTACTACTGTAGCTTTCCTTTATTCCATATAGGAAATGAAAAGATGCTGATATACTGAGTGTGGCAAGTGCTCTTTTATTCTTATTGTCTGTCTCACATATTATTAAACCCTCAGATCCACATTTACAAATGTGTTTACCAAAAATAAATAAATAAAAAGAGAGAACAACTTAAACATTTTCCAAACTCAACAGATTTTCAGGAACATTTAGATATATAAAATAATCTACCTGCCTGGTCACCCCACATACCCTACCAAAAACAAATCTTCTTTCCTAGGATTTATATATGTTTGTATTTATATATTTATTTATTGCAAGAAAAGTTCTTACAGATATTTTGAAGGGAGATATGAAACAAGGATTTGACACAAAAGGCCAAATCTTGTCTTACATACCTGCTTAAATTCTTGGAACCAAGCCTAAACTTTAAGTAGCAATTTAAACAGTAAATAAATTCTGCTAATGGCTATTAGATTGTTAACTGGGGAGATTAGTATAGGGAGTAATTCTAATTAAATAGAGAACACTGAAAAGAGTTGAAACGTTTCAAGAGTAGATTTTGTCTCCCATGCCTCATTAGGAATATAAAATCAGCTTCCATTGTGAGAAGGACAACCTTTCAAAAGGCTGCTCTTTTGCTATAAAGAGGTTGTATAAACTTCATTTTCAAATTTTGCATTCCTTTTTCAGGAGCAAGGGGTATTTTTATTGCCCAAATCCAATTAAAACTAAGCTAAATCACCATGCTCTGTTTTAAGTTAACAATAATTTATGTCCCATTTAGATACATAAAAAGGTTGAATTCAGGCCCTGTAGCAGAATTAAAGAATTCACAGATTTTTGCCTCCCAGTGCTTCTTTATGGAGCAGTTGGAGGATGAGGCTTTGCTGACTCATTGCCTTCCTCACTCAGCGCTCACCTCTCACAGCTCAGGCAAGGTACAGTTAGCAAGCGAAGTGGAGAAGGACATGAAGGTAGAGTCGCTAAATACCGCCTGATGGTAAGTCTTCTCCACTTAAAGTTCAACTAAATAATTCTTCAAGTTAAAAAATAACTTTGCAGGGCCTCCCTGGCTGCCCAAGGGGTTGAGCACCAGACTGTGGGGCTTCCGCAGCCACTGCAGCACCAGTTCTAGTTCCATCCCCAGCCCTCCTACCCCCTGCCAGAAAGGGGACCCACATGGTGCAGCAGACCTCTCCTGTCTTGCCTGCTGCTCCCCCCTCAGCAGTGTGTTTCAGTGGATCTGCCTGTTCTGCTCCCCGCTCTGTCTCTGGTGATTTCTTTTACTCCTTACACCTCCAGCCTATACCCCAGCTCTTGTCTGTATAGATAAAGTCTTTTTTTAAAAAAATAACTGCAGTTTGCAGCTAGATAGAAGACACTCTTGTATTTGTTTAGCCCTTTTCTCTGCTAATATAAGTGAGTAAGGACTAGTTCTTCAGCTCTATTATTCTTTGATTCTTTGACCCTTATTTCATTTGCAGGTCATTAAAAATATTAAAAGCATTTCATCCAGGAGCGATTGTACTTTATCATTATTTAATGTAGTATTATCATGACAGTCAAAAAGAAAGAGAGTGAGAGAGATCACTTTCAATGTTGAGGCAAATGTCCGGGGCCTCTCAGAACACAACGGGAACAGCCCATGGCCTTAGCACTTGGAGCGTGAGGCAGCGCAAACCCACTGGTTACTTGAACCTGGTTACCTGGGCCTGGAGAAAGGGTCAGGTGGCTATTACATCTACCTCCCTCCTTCACTCATTAGTCCTCCCGTTCCTCCAGGTGGAAGCAAAACAAATTACACTACGCTGTGGTCTTAGACTGTGTCAACATCAACGTAGGCTGATGCTATGCAGGTAATAGATGTGTTATAACCGAGACTCCTCTGAGTCATTTTATTTGTTTATTTTACTAAGGGAGGCATTTCCTAAAAAAACAAATAACCTGATTTATTTATTCTACTTATTCACTGGTGCAGTAGTCCAGAAAGAACCTGAGCTTTGAAGTCTAGAATACCATAAATTGATTCCAGCTCTATCAGAAGAAGACTGTGTGACCTTGAGTGAGTATCTGAACTTCTCTGAATTGCTTCATCCTTTGGGAAAATTATAGCTCTCAAGTTTTATTTTTTTTTTTATTTTAAAGATTTTATTTATGTATGCATGCAAGAACTGGGGTTCAAGCCAGAGGTGTGAGGGATGAGTGAATTCACCAGAGACAGAGTGAGGAACAGAACAGGCAGATTAACTGAAGTACTCTGCTAAGGGGAGCGGCAGGAGAGGAGAGGTCTGCTGCATCATGTGGGTGCTCTCCCTGGCTGGGGAATAAACTTGCACTGCAGAGGTTGTGGAAGTTCCACGGTGCATGCTCAACCCCTTGTGCCACCAGGGAGACCAATACCTTTCAGGTTCTATAAGAATCTTTGGACATTTTTACACAGAGCACTCAGCCAGACCATACTTGATAAGTGTAAGTTCCTTTTTATCTCTGATTCCCTCTACATTTCTCAGTCATATCACTCTCTGATATGTCTGTCTGATAAGTCTGTCCTGATACCCACAGGTTTAGATGTGCAGTTAAACAAATACTGATAGAATCACTGTCTTTCAATTCTCTTCCTACTGTAGTGCTCCCCCCCCCCTTCCGAACCCCCCCCTCCCCCACACACACACTACTCGTGAGAAAGGACTGCAATGAAAATCAGTATCCCTACTGGGAAGCCAGATTGTTCCTTTCCCAGGGTGATCAGCATTTTTCTGAACTGCTCATATATCAGGGAGGTCACTAAGCATTATTCTCTGGATGGGTCATTGGGTGCTGGTTTTTGAGACTTTAGGACCTAGGTGTTATCTGAGGCATAATCAGCCTCATAAAGCAACACTAACGTCATGCATCGTCTCTGCAAATTCCAGTGCGTAGGAACCTTCCCCTTTCTGCATTGTAGTTACACTGCCATGTCCTTAAGGAACAAATTTAGTCTACACAGTAGCATGTTTCCTGACACTGGGGTAGAAACTGTGCCTTGACAAGAGGAGGAGCAGAGAATTAGCAAGGGCGCCCTCAGGACCACAGGGCATACAAAGCAAATGGAGGCACGGGCCTGAATGACAGGCAGGCACACAGCCGTGCTGCAGACAAAAAGTAAGCTGCAATAACTGCACTGCTTTGTCTGTTCCTTACACTCTCCCACACTTCACTCCTGGAGCTACCACTCATGCATGAGCACAGGGAGTAGCTGGATAATAGCACTTCCTAGAGCTTATCCTATCCCAAGGCACCACTGTATTGCTTATATTATTGCACCTTTGATCCTTTCCTTCCTCTCCTCCATGCTCCCCACTCCACCATCCCTCTCGCTGTCTTGCCTTGTCTCTCTCTCCCATCTCTCTTCCCTCTTCCCCAGTCATGCTCTGCTGTCTTGCCTTTTCTCTCTCTTTCTCCCATCTCCCTTCCCTCTTCCCCAATCATGCTCTCTGGAGTTTAAAGCTCCTGAGGGCCTCTCTGGTGGTACAAGGGGTTGAGTATCACACTTTGAAGCAACCTCAGTCACTGCAGCACAAACTCAATCCCCAGTCAGGGAGGTGACCGACATGGCACAGCAGACCCCTCCTGCTTCACCTGCTGCTCCCCTCTGCAGTATATTTCAGTCAATCTGTCTGTTCTGTTCTCCACACTGTCTCCAGTGAATCCTCTCACCCCCCGCCCTCTGGCCTGTACCCCAGCTCATGTATGCATAAAGAAATAAAATATTAAAAAAAAATAAAGCTTATGAGTCTTAAGTTCTTCACTGAAAGACAGTGATAAGATGTGTGTTAGGAAAAATCAGAGTTCCAAAGAGCAGTTCAGTAGGAACATATCTTAGAGATAAAATTCCAGGACAACAAGATCCACATCAACAAAGGTCATCTTAAAAAACAGAACTATTTTCAACTGCTTAATTGCTCAGAGAATGCCCTGTTCACATCTAACTAATACCATCACTTATTGGCAGAAAATAGTAGGCTCCTGTGGGCTATTCTTCCTCAGTGAAAAAATGTGGAGGCAACGGACCAACAGTGAGGAGAGGGTATCTTCCCGGTGGCGCAAGGACTTAAGTCCCAACACTATGATACCTGGCCAGGGTACGCACCTACACAGTGCAGCAGACCTCTTCTGTCTCACCTGTAGCTCCCTCAGCAGTGTATTTCAGTTGATCCACCTGTTCTGTGAATCCTCTCACTCTCCTCCCACCCCCACAACTCTGGCCTGTACCTCAGTTCTTGTATGAATAAACAAATCATAAAAACAAACAAAGAGTGAAGAAAACTAGATTCTGATCCTGATTCTCAATAATGGTAGCAGCAGGCCTATCACTTAAACCTCCTGTGAGGCAGGAGAACTGCAGCAGTGCAATGTCACTGGAGTCCTTTATAAGGACAACGGGTTCTAACTTAGTAAAGGAGAACTAGGTCTTGGCAATAGCTAAAGTCTTCCATCATTTTTCTATCTAGCATCCAAGAAGCCATTGTCCTTCCATTTATTTAACCATGCCTAAAATACAAAATGCATGCTCAACCCCTCATGTTATCCTTGAATGAATTAAACTGAATATTTGACAGAAAATGAACAGAGATATCAGGGAATCCACTCTACTGGATTTATATAAAAAAGATTAAGACAAGCTGGTTATCAAAGGACATTCACTTAAGGAAACAGTTCTGGATTAGAACATAAATAAGGTGAATAAATAAAATATGACTCTACTACTCCAAAGTATTAATATTTAAGAGGTAACAAAATTGTTTCTCTCATCTATAAGGTGTTTTGCTTATTGATGTCTGTTTTGCTTTTATTGAAACATATTTCTATTTAGGTTTCCTCTGTTAGCCTGAATGGTCTGAAGGTCTCCAAAACTGGGGGGAGGAGCCACTGTAGTGTAGAAAGCTTATACTTACATTTTACTTTAAAGTAACAGGAATTGTTCTTTCTCATTCATTATTTAACACAGGACACATACTAGTGACTTCAAAGGTCCTCTTCAAGTTAGACACTTATATCGTGTCTGGTCAGTAAGATGCTGAGAGAGAATGGAGTAGTTCACAGTAGCGTTAACCAACATTTGACAGTTGTGTTCTGACTTCAGTACATTTTCCCATTATAGTATCTAGTTTGAACTAACCTAATTTTAGTGCAAGCACAAGTGAGCAGTAAGAAAATGATAGAATTGATATTTCTATTCCAAGTTCTCCATCACTCAAGATACAAGGAAAAAGCAAATATAATCTGAAAGAAAATCAGAATAAAAAAATGTAAAATATGGACTTATCTTTCATAACATTAGTAATGAAACACATCTGTTTATTTCATAGAACTTCACGACAACTTTTTCCATTATTCAATTGCCAATTATTAAAGTTAATTGAATTTAACCTAAAATCAGATTTTCAAATCACTGTATCACAAGATATTAATTTAAAAATTTAGTACATTCAGAGATGGTGGTTTTATAATTTGAAATAAAGGCCAATTTGTTTAATGTAATGTTCATTATATAATAAACAATTATTTTTAAACATTCATTAATCTAGACCATATCCTTTAAATTATTAACATTTTATAATAGACAACACATTAATATAGCAATACTTGCATATTTATAAATTATGACATTGTACAGTCTAACCTTTTACTATAATTCATGAACAAGTATGTTCAGTTACGACTAAGAGAAATTTAGAACATGAGTTGGAGGAGCCCTCTTTCTTTTTAAATCTAGAGGATGCTGCATTTCCTACTTGTACAATGGGGAAAATGCTGGTACCTATTACATATGATTTTTGTGAGGATTGTGTGTGTATGTGTATCTTTTAAAAATTGCTGACAAGTAGTATGTTCAATGTTAGTATGGCCTTCTTTTTTTCCTCCCTCCCTCTCTTTCCTCCTTCACGTTATTACTATAACATTTCCCAAGTTTTGTTCCAGTGTACTTTTCTAGAAAGATAACTGATAAATACGAGCAGTCCTAATCTTTTCTTGGAGATTTACTAAAAAGATTAGTTTTAGAAAGTTGTAGAACTTCCTAAAGGATCCTGTTTATATTTAATTCTCCATTTCTTAGGTATATTTTATCTCAGAAAAAAATTTTTTAAAGAAACATATATGAATATATCTCAAACCACAGGTTGGGAAACCACCTTTCTGATTATTGTCTTTTCTTAATAATTTTTATGTCAAGACTCTTAAAGTTTCAAGTTCACTAATACAAACCCTTAGAGTCTAGGTTCAAGGCTAGAGAAAACTCGTATTTCAGCAAATTCTCACTCTGATTAGAGCATCTCTCCTTACAGTTGTGCTTCACATGAATGAATGAATTAATTAATTAATGGATGGGGCCTCCCTGGTGGCACAGTGGGTTAAGCAACGCATTATGAAGCAAACCGCAACCACTGCAGCACGAGTTCGATCCCTGCTGCCAGCCAGGGAGGGGACCCACATGGCACAACAGACCTCTCCTGCTGTGCCCACTGCTCCCCTCAGCAGTGTACTTCCGTTGATCTGCCTGTTCTGCTCTCCGCTCTGTCTGTGGTGAATCCTCTCACCCCCCACACCTCTGGCCTGTACCCCAGTGCTTGTATGCATAAATAAATAAATCTTTAAAAAAAATTAATGGATGGATGGATGGATGCATAAATAAACAAATACATAAATACCAGGGTAAGTCACACAAATCACAGCTTAGTGACTTCATTACAGTGGAGAGGGGATTCTAGCCCCATTAACCCAAATTCTTAGACTGCTAAAATAAACAAACATAAACCTCTCTTGACACCTCTATTGTAGAGCATTCATCAGGTCTGAATATTGTCTAGCACAAATTTGGCAAAATGACTCTTCAGGGAGAGTTTGTAAAGTAGTTTCTATTTCCATCTCCTGTACTTGAGGTTAAGTCTGCCCAGTAGAATTGCTGCTTCCCTTCCCTCATGGGAAGTCACATTTCCTTCCAGTCTCCTGTGAAACTCTTCTAAACAACTGTCAGCATTAGCTATAACATTTCTAACCCTTCCTGCTAACAATGAAGTGCACTGAAAAAATTTTAAATGTTCTTATTTAAAATGCTATTGGAATAGTTTCTGGTTCTTTGTTTCTTTCTCCTTGGTTGCTTTTATTTGTTTTTTCATAAGTCTACCTCTATATTCCCCTGCAAATCTACAACCAAAATCATTTCACTATCAGTGTTTGGTGGAAAAAATAGATGTTATATATCAAATTAGAAGCAAAATATACAAGAGCCTTTTAAAAAAGCTTTAAAAAAAACTGGGGCCACCCTGCTGGCACAAGGGGTTCAACACCACACTATGAAGCATCTACAGCCACTGTAGTACAGGGAGCTGACCCACTGGTGCAGCAGACCTCTCCTGTCTTACCCACTGCTCCCCTCAGTAGTGTATTAAGGTCAGTCTGCCTGTTCTGTTCCCCACTCTGTCTCTGGTGACTCCTCTCACCTCCTGCACCTCTGGCCTGTACCCCAGTTCCTGTATGCAAAAACAAATCTTAAAAAAAAAAAAAAAGCTTAATGGCCTTGAATAACTATTTTCAGGAATAACAATTCTTAAAGTATTTTCCGCTTTTTTAAAAAGTAAAACACAGCACTAAAATGTTTACTAAATCACTGAGAGATGTAAATAAAGGGATGTTATGTAACTTCCTGAATCAGAAAAAAAATATCTTTTAAAAAAATAATTGATATACTTGTAAGAACAAAAGTATATCTGAAGAATCAACAGCTATAAAGTCACAAATAATTTATTCTTTTGCGTGGTGAACTTTTGAACAATTTCCAGATTTTCAACACTGTAAATAATATATAATTTAAGACTGTTCTGTAAGTTACAGGGATGATGAAAGATATTTTTCTTCAGGAACACTGTCATAACTAGTTTATAAATTTGCTCAAGTTAAAAGCCAGATATTTCATAATTAGATGATTAATGAGTCTGTTTCTTTAGTTCATGGGTCAGAGAGGGGTCTAACTTAAAGATTTCCTAAGATTTATGAAAAAGAAAACATATCCTTCTACCTCAGGAAGCTTAAAACATCTCTCCTTCATTCCCTAACACCCGTGTGGTTTGGAAAGCTGACCTGGAAAAGCCAGAGCCTCCACTTTTCTCCTGGAGAGACTTCTACAGGCTTTCTTCCTGCAAATGTTCATATAATTCTCCTACTAAAACTCGTCTATCCTGATACACATCATCGACAAGTTGACTCCTGCAGCTACCCAGCTATACCAGCCACTATACAATTTCTCTCCTTTCCATCCCAGTTTCATTCTTCCTGTGCATACATTTATAGTTTCTGAGCAGCATTCATCAACTTTTATTCAAACTGTTTTCTTGGCCTGGAATTCCCATCTTCTACCACTTCTCTGCACCTTTAAATTCTACCCTGAATGTCACCTCCTCCAGGATGTCTTCCCTGATACTCTGCCAAACTCAGTCTCTGCTTCCTTAAAATCTCACAGCACCCATTTGACCACTGGTTTATCTTCAGTTTTTCCAGGATTCCATTCTGTTTCCTTATCTGATGTTACCACATTTTCTTGCATATCACGTCATCCTTCCCTGTGGTTTTTAGTAACAGTGAAACTAAACTGAACCCAAAATTTCTACCTTCAGCTATGATGTGTCTCCTGAGCAGTCCACTAAAACCTGATCCTTTACCCACATGCTGTGTGTTGGATAATTATCTTTTGCGCACTCATTCGAGTTCTATTCCAGAATCATGCCTCACTCATCTCTCTCACTTGTCCTTCACACCTGATGTGTGTCTAACTGGTCATTTCAGTCTTAAAAGTGGCTCGCAAGGTCCCATTATTTCCTTTACTTTATCCTTAGGCTCAGTGTTTGATGCTTCGTTTCTGGCCTGGATGATGCTCCTCGCTCTTTTTCTCTTTCTAGTTAGCCTATACTTATTTTGTCTTTCATTTATTGCTGGAGTTATCTTTCTAAACTACAATGTCATTCCAAAGTCAGACAGAATTTGAGATCTGAATTTGCAACTAAGTGTATGATCTTGGGAGAATGCATCATCTCTTCAAGCCCCAGTTTCTTCAAGGGCCAGAGGAATAAATCAAGTATCTACCTAATAGGATTTTTGTGATAATTAAAGGATATAATGCATAGAGAGCTTCCAGGACAAAGTTTATTCTACAAAGATATTTTACCAAGTAGTTTGAAATATAAGCTGCTGTTATATTATTATCATCATCACACAAGGTTTCTCAGAGTTCAAAGTTGAACTATTAACCATCATTCAATAAAAATGGTCTTTATTAAATAAACTCTAATGAGAAGCCGGTTGATTGCCAGTCAATGCCTGCAGTTTAAAACATTTGTTCTTAACATTCATAGTTGAAACAATTATTTATTCCTTTGTCCATAATATTTTAATTTGTTGTCCTGTCTCTCTCAGTGGACTATCAAACAAGCCTCTTTCAGTTGTACTGCAGGCGAGCTGCTCCCACAGCCCTCAAGGTAAGCTGAATGGATAGTAAGATTTTTATGTCTTAGGGCTCATCAATTTTAATATAAATTCTAAATTTGATGAACAGAAATCCAATGTTTTTAAAGATCTATTTATTTATGCATACAAGAGTTGGGGCACAGGCTAGAGGTGTGGGGTGTGAGAGGATCCACCACAGACAGAGTAGGGAGCACAACAGGCAGGTTGACTGATTGATTGCTGAGGGGAGCAGCAGGCAAGACAGGAGAGGTCTGCTGCACCATGTGGGTCACATCCCTGGCCAGGGGTTGAACTCCTGCTGCAGTGGCCATGGATGCCTCACGGTGTGGTGCTTAACCCCTTGCACCACCAGGGAAGCCCCAGAAATCCATTTCTGTTGTTGTTACAATGAGGTAAAGGACACTCAGAGAATTTAATGTATATTCAGCTCCATTGTCTAGAAAATGGAAGTTCTTTACTACCTTATTCAAAAATCTGGTTTGAATGTACATTTCCAGATTTATCTCTCTCCATTACTCCAATCCTGCTACCCGACGCTATCACACTTCTATTCCCATAAGATTCCTTATACGCTTTATGAACCCAGAATCCTCTTCTTCTCTTGCTTAGCTTAGGAATACATTGTCAATTCCCTTAAAAAAAATAAAACCGTGTCAAATAAAACCATGTCGAGATTAATTTCCCTGCCCCTCCACAACTTTGTTTGGGATTCACACACAGTATTTTATGCATCACATAATGAAATAAATCACATCACACTGTAGTTAAATTTATATCTGAGTCTCACCTGATTTGAACAAAGATAGTAACAACCAAAGTATAAGAAATGACTAAAAATGATCCAGTAGAGAAAGTAGGAAGGACAAAGGATTTCTAGATTAAGCAAGTGAGATTTAGATGTTGACTTTAGTAAGGAGCCTGGACAAATCATTCATAAGATTGGGAGAAAAGAGAAAGAATAAGGAATCCATACATAAGTAGGTATATAGTTTGTGGGAATTTGTGGAAGTCGTTTTTTTTTTTTTTAAAAGGTTTGTCATTCAAGAGCTGGGGTATAGGCCAGAGTCACCAGAGGCAGAGTGGGGAGCAGAATAGGCAGATCTACTGAAATACACTGTAGAGAGGAGCAGCAGGGGAGGCCAGAGAGTTCTGCTGTGCCATGTGGGTCCCCTCCCTGACCAGGTATAGAACTCATGCTGGTGTGCAGGAATGCTTCACAGTGTGGCCCTGAACCCACTCTGCCACCAGGGAGGCCCATGTGGAAGTTCTTTTTCTCAGTGAAATATGAAGCAAAATACCAGCTGAACAGTATGGAGAAAGTCCAAGAGTTATTTGAAGGAAGTTAAGAATCATCCAGTCTCCCAATAACATAGAACGAATGTCTGGGCGGCACTCCGCATCAACGGCACAGCAAAGATGATGCTTGTTATAAAGATGTGAAAGAAATGACTTGGGGGGCCTCCATGGTGGCGCAGCGGGTTAAGCAACACACTATGAGGCAAACCGCAGCCACTGCAACACGAGTTCGATCCCTGCCGCCGGCCAGGGAGGGAACCCACATGGCGCAGCATGCTCCGGCTGTGCCCGCTGCTCCCCTCAGCAGTGTATTTCAGCCCATCTGCCTGTTCTGCTCCCCGCTCTGTCTCTGGTGAATCCTCTCACCCCCCCACACCTCTGGCCTGTACCCCAGTGCTTGTATGTGTAAAGAAATAAATCTTTAAAAAAAAAAAAAGAAATGACTTGGGGAAAAACAGCCTATAAGACCTGGTGACTAATAGAATGTTAAAGATAAGTTAATGGTATAGTTTTTCAAGTTAGATGCATAGTGGATTTAGATGCAGAAGTTCTTGCCTTTTTTTTTTTATTATTGTTTTGAGATATATGTGAAACATCCAAGTCACATCTAAGAACTTATTCATACACAGGGCCAGATCCCAAAGTGATGTTGGTCACAAGAAATTGTCCCTGACTGCAAAATGAAGTCTGGGGTCACAGTGACAGCAGAAATTTCCTTACTCAAGCTAACATGCTTTGGGGTTTCCCTGAATTTCACTACTTGCTGTGTATGATACAACAGATCTCTTAGAATCCAGATGAACCTCACATGGATATTAGATAGAATTCCCCAACTCATCCTTTCCACAGTCACCCTCTCTGTGAATTTCAGCTACAAAATTAGCAATTAAAAATGAGATCCAATAATGAGCAGAAACTCACCCCCCAAGTCCAAAGTTAGCAAGGACTAAATAGCTATAAGATGCAGGCACTGGACTAGTCATCTTACAATCAGGATTCCATTTAACCCTCCCAACCTGTGGTGAGGTAGATATTACTATCTACATTTGTAGATAAGATATTAAGGCTCAAATCAAACTAATGATAAAGATCAGAGATGCCTTCATTGAAACTCTCATTCTAAATTTTGCATCCTTATCAACTAATTTCAACTCCATTGTCCTGAATTCCTCAGAATTTTACAGGGCTGTTTTATAAAAACACCAAAATAGTCAGGCAAACAAGAAACAAAACAAATAGGTGGAAAGAAGCTTCTATTTCTAATACCAATGCCAATCTGAAAGGGAAGAGGGCCACAGAGCTTTAGGGGGAATCCCTGAACAAAATGATAATAATTTTCAGAGAATGTCTCTTTTAGAATGTTTATCTGATAGCAATGGTGGTCTCCTAGAATTTACACAATTTTACTACTGATAAATTTCACAGCAGAAATGTACCAGAGTCACCTGTATGTGAAATCAAAGAGGTTGAGCAGTTCTGTTTCTATAGGAAGCACAGGGGCTGGGAGAGTTTTCTCAAACCACTAAGTATTTTTTTTTTAAGCACTACTAATTGAAACAATATCATTAAAGACACTAAGAAAGGAAAGTGAATTTTTGTCCTTAACAATTTCTATAAGTAATATGCAGGTTTGTAGAGAAATAAGAAAAGCAGAATAAGCAAATATATTGGTTCAGTTAGGAGTGTCATTATTAAACAAAACACTACCACCTTCTAAGATCCTTTTTAAACCCCTATGTACTGGTATATTGTGAAGATAGTGGCATAATAGATATTAAAGCTCTCTCAGGCACGTCTGTCATATTGTCTCAGATCTGTCCACTCCTTCTGCAATAGCATCACATAAATGACCATTTTCCCCCTTTATTTATATATATTTGACATAAATTGTGGTCCCCATTTCCCACCACCATTTCACCAGTGCACCATCATAAATGACCATTTTGAGTATCTTGGAACTTTTTTTTCCCCCACAACCTCTCTCTGCTTCAATGGCACGTCTTCTTTCAACAACTGTAACTTGTTTATCCAAAATTTTCTTATTCAAAATTTAAGGATTTAAGAGATGAGTACAAGTCTGGTTGAAGAGTACACAGATATTATTTAATAAATAATTATATGACTTGTGATCTTTATCTGTTCTAAAGAAAGGATTGCTCCTGTGATCTTATGACCAAGTGGTATACTTCCTCCTGTAGCCCTTAGTTGTCTTACGGTAAGTCTCTAAGTCCTACTCTATGGTTCTGTTTCTAACCACTGAGGCAGCATCATGTTTAAACATTTTGATTTTTAGATTTGAATTTCTTTTGCCTGAAGTACTGCTTTGGGGAAATCCAAGTTTCAGGATATCCAAAGCTTCAACAATGTAGGAAGGCCTATGTCTTGCCTGGCCAATGATTGTATAATGATTACAAGAAGCTACAGCAAGAGTTTTCCATTGACTACTAGATAAAAAAGAAATAATAAGAAAATAAGATTCAAGCTTACAGCTAAACCCCCCTCTCAGGCTAGACTCAGGCAAGTGCCATAAAATATGATTTGCATTGAGCTAGAAGTAGTGACCAAAAGAAAACTAGGAAACACGCCAATTAGCTAATGTGCACATTAAAAAAAATAGTCTGTTAATAAATTATTCAATGTCACAGACTCTCTGTCGTATTTTTGTCAAACACATGCCCTAGTGAAACCAGTATCTAATTTTATCATTATATCTTATAAAAGGAAACTTGATACCTTTCTTTGCCTGGGAACTCTTGATTACAAAGCTCTATTATTTGGTGAGGGGTAGTCTCTAGAAGGCAAAGAGTTAAAGATGTCACTTTAAATGACAAAAGCTAAACACTTTACCCCACTTTCAGTCTCTCATCTATTCACCCTTTTCACTGTGAATGATTTCAGCTTCCTAAGCTCGTCAACTACCTGCCCTAATTTGTATTCCCAGGGAGAGGCCTGGCTGGTTATTTTGCATTTGTGTGCTAATGTTGATGAGCTTCCTTCTCTGGGGGAGGGGGAGAGAAGGAAACCTCAGAACGGGATGGGGGAGGGGGAGAAAGGTGCAAGGTTTGCCTGGAGAGTCCCTGAATTTTAACCTTGAATGCCTCTTACAACACTTCTAACAAAGCCTTCCTGATTTGGAGAAATAGGATACCCTGTTAAAACACACATTTGAATCAAATAGGTTAACCAAAGTGAAATGTGGATTTAGGGAAATTATTTAGTTATTATAATAATAACTAAAGAATAATACTGTGAAAGACCTTCAAAGCATATGAATGCCTCAGGAGAGCTCTTATAAGACATGAAAGGGATAGATTTACTGCTTTTTCAGGGATTGGGGGAGAAAAGGAGGGAAATGTTAAGTATGTAGAAAATGAGGGAGAGTAATGTTTCTCTCATTATTAATAGAATATAGGAAACAGAAAATTATTTTAACTAAAATAATCCTATCAGACATCTTTGTAATTCACAAATATTAATGTCATAATTTAGTTCAACCTGATGCTTCCTTTTGATTCTGAGGGCACAATTCATCACACTGAATGAATGAAACATTTCTGAGCTGCTGTTTATAAAACAACATAATAATGTACTCTCATATTTAAAACAGAGCAAACAGCAGCGCAGAGACAGTTTTATAATAAATAATTAGTTCATGTAGTCTAGCTTTTAATTAACTAAAGCTGTGCCAAAACACCCCCCAGAAGGAGCAGCTGGGACCCACTATGGAGGTGGACTCAGCAAGCTACAGAAAATTTCCATTTTTCTCCAGGCTTAATCCAAATTCAAAATTGTAATGAGAGTGTAGAAAGCATGTCCTTGACTTTGCGTGACTCGTAATTGTTAGCATTTTCTCTGTGGCCCTTTTTGAAAATTAGAGTAAACCATTTCCTTTAGCATAAAAATATAATAGTCAGGTGCAGTCCTGGTAACACCTTCTGAGAAAGACTGCAAAAGAACGTCGGAGAAAAAAGCTTTCACTTATGATATCTTGCCCATTGGTGAACAATGCTCAGAAGTGAAAGATCAGACATCAGCGACTAGTGTGCAAACCGTCCATCTACTACAGACTCTTGAACACTAACCCTGTGACTTGGGATGAACTTGACCTCTCTCCGGGTCACTTTTCTTACTTCTAATTAGAAGTAGCCTAATTTTTTTGTAAGTTAATTCTAAAAGATGGAATGACAAAAATGCTTTTTAAAAGACTTAGCAGCTTTAAAAATACCAGAAGAGGGACTATTACTGATAATACAAATAGTTATTAGTTGACTTACTCTTATTTCCTCTGCAGTTCTACTAATTTGCCAGAGTAACAGCTTCCCTCCTATGCCAGGCTTATTTTTATCCTAGGGATGTGCTTAATACACTCATCTTATAATATCAGTGAACTGTACATGCCAAATACAGGAATTTACAATAAATGGAAAAAAAAAATGCCCAGTTCAAAAATCTCTCAGGGTTAACTTGACAAACTCAGTCTTGAAGAGCGCCAGAAAAGAATGTGCTCTGTCTCTGCTCATCTGTCCTCCCTAGGCTTGGAGCTCAGGTAATATTTTTGTTTCGTTTTGTTTTGTTTTAAAGATTTATTTTTGCTTACAAGAGCTGGGGTACAGGCCAGAGTCATGGGAGGTGGGAGAATTTACCAGAGACAGAGTGGGGAGCAGAACAGGCAGATGGACTGAAACACACTGCTGAGGGGAGCAGCAGGCAAAACAGGAGAGGTCTGCTGCACCATGTGGGTCACGTCCCTGGCCAGGGGTCCAACTCCTGCTGCAGTGGCCATGGATTGCCTCATAGTGTGGTGCTCAACCCGCTGTACCACCAGGGAGGCCCCTGTTTTTGTTTTTTTAGAAGATTTATTTATGCATCCAAGCACTGGGGAACAGGCCAGAGGTGTAGGGAGTGACAGGATTCACCAGAGACAGTAGGGAGCAGAACACGCAGATCGATGACTGAAATACACTGCTGAGAGGAGCAGTGGGCGCAGCAGGAGAGATCTGCTGGACCATGTGGGTCCCCTCCCTGGCTGGCAGCAGAGATCTAACTCATGCTGCAGTGGCTGCGGAAGCCCCACAAGTGTGGTACGCAATCTCTTGTGCCACCAGGGAGGCCCTCAGGTAATATTTGAGATGGACTTTCCCTGCCAGATTCAACCAAGGGTCTAGCATTTGGTCCTTTCCTCCATTTGCAAGACCGAAAACTAGATATGTTATTAATGTATTATTTATTTTGTTAATTTAGTCAACATTTGATGACATATTTTGTGCCTGGTATGATGTCAGGGCGATTTATACTTTTTTCATGATTTATACAGAACAAGTGTATTCATGTATGACCCTGCAATTAAGAGGCGGCACAAGTAATTCTACTATAGAGCGAGTAATAGAACAAGCTTAGGTGTATGGACAGGGAACTATGGAAGCTAAGAAAGTAGACAAAACAAACCAAAATTCTGAGGATGACAAGAAAGTTTGATAAAGAATAATCTGAAGCTGGCAGCCCAGATACCTCAAGAATGAACATGATTAGAAAAGCTAGCAAGGATATAGAAAGATTATTTACATGAAAACAGCTGTTAAGTTTAATATGAAAGTGACCATCTTAGAGACCGCTTCCCATTCTTTCAAGTGCCCTCATGAAAATGAGCCAGTTTGCTTCCCAAGCACATCTCTTGGTCAGGATAGAACCAACACAACAAAGGTGTTCCCTTGCATCTCCAACACCTGGGCCTGCGGAGAACTCAGTGACTAGAAAGTGTTCCCCATAAATGATGTGGGCCCTCAAACTGCATATTCAAATTACTGTCCTTAAAAGGAGAAGAAGACTGGGTAAATAAGTTAAATTACAATTCAAGGTGTGTTAATAAACAGAGAAAACACCTCCAACACATTTTTGTTCACCTTTCTCTCTCCACAGCAAGTTTCAGTCTTACGTGAACTTTTTGTTTGCACCACTTACAGACCTGTGTCTTTAGTCTTCACCTGTCACCGCCATTCTGCATGTGGGTACACCACCCTGGTCTGCAAGTCTCCCTCAGGTAGCCTGAGGGTACAGTAGGGCTGTGGGACTGGTCACCCCCAAAGGGCCAGAGGAGGCTGCTACCAATAACTGTTACCTTGATATGGAAACTAAAGTTCATTAGAGCGCCTGAGAATCTTAGGAAGTCTCTTATTGAAGCTTTAAAAACAGGTTATTTTAAGTTAAGAGCAGTTAAGGCACTAGGAGCTTTTTCTGTTTCATACCCTTTTTCTTTAACCAAAGAAGCTATCACTGCTCTACCCACATAATGTCTGTGGCTGGTGTCTATGGGGAGGTGAAGGTGGGGTATCATCCTGGGCTGTCTGTAGGTATGTTCTCTGTGGGAGAATTGCACCTTTACCTGCAGTGTAAGGATGAAAGTACCCCCTTCTGATCTGTCATGTGAGTCTTTCCCCGTGTCCTGATGCCCCAGATCCTTAAACACAGGATAAATATCCCTGGTCAGCCCCATTATTCTTGAAAATGTACAACCATGTACATTCTCCATCCATATATTATTTGTTTTTCCCCTGCTAACCCATTTGATGCTGTGTTAATTATTTTTTCATTCTAAGAAGATTCAAGAGGAGTCAGGGAATATTCCCCTCTGTCCTGACATGATACTGTCTTAGTCTGTGTGACCACGCCCTGTGATATTTTCACAAAGACAAAAAGACCTCGCAACACCTTTACACACTCCCCATTGTTAAGTGACGCATGGTTATAACAGCCTTTCAAATACTTTCCCACTTTCTTTTTCCACTGTAGTCCACCCTCATCGCCACCTGCACTATCTTTTAAAATAACAAATACACAATCCGCCTCTTCACAAACCTCAGTGAGATATCTGCTGCCATAAAACCAATCCCCAAGCCCTTTACTATAGCTTCAACCCACGTATTCCTAGTCTCATCTAAACCTCCCCACTGCCTGAAGTTCAAGTCTTGGCCTCACTTAACCCTTTTCTTTAGGACCCATGACTTTGAAGAGCTGGTGCCCCCCACCCCTTACTTCTATGAGGCTTCTTCTACCACCTCATCTTTGTTAGTTGTGGTTTCCTCATGTTCACACATACCCTGAACACAGTTCTATCAATTAATTTTTAATGTGCAAGTACTTGCTTATTTGTGTTACATAATAAAAAATATATATCTGATCTTTGTCTGGGTTCCAGGCACAAAAATTTAGAAGTCCTTGGAATTTCCTGAGTGACAGGAGTAAATTTTGTGATTCTAAGAAGCCCCTTTCACCAGACCAGAGCTTCGGCACCTAGGTGACTCAGGTGGAACTTTATAAAGCTTCAAGGAAGTTACTGACCACACCAGAAAAACAAATCATGTGATTTGAAGTTAGAACTTCAGTCTTGCCCTCAGCCTCCTTGGAGGGGAAAGTGGTTGGCGATTGAGTTGAATATACGAAGGGAACCTTTTATAACTTAGCTAGAAAGGGCTCAGGTATTTCAGTGAACAAGAGAGAAGTTACTTTGAAATGATCATGACTATAAGGCATCCCTAGATCATTGTTATGGTATACGAGAACTCGTGCTCCTGGTAGCATAACACATCAGAGAACAAAGTAGGACATATATACACCACCATATATATGATACACATTCGTATGCATATACGTACACAGATCTGTATACACAAAAGTATACAAATGCATATACTCATATGCACATATATATACACACAGATGTATATTGACTATGAACTCTCATTATCTGTTTCATATTATGATAGCGATTGAAAATGACTTCATTTTATAGCTCCTGCTTTTCGTTTATTTACTCAGTTATTTAATCATTCATTAAAATTTTATTAAGAGCCTATTGTACTTCAGGCACTAGGGATACAAAGATGAATACAATGTGATCCTTAGAACTTCTAAATTAATTGAGAACATGAAGTGGCATAAATGAAACAATTAGCTAATATGATAATATTGGAAACCAACTTTGCAGTGGGACTTTTCTGTGTATGAAGCAGAGCTTAACCCCAAGGCACTCATCTCTCATATAGGATGAGTCTGACCTCTATAGAAGAGATGGCAGGGGTGAATGCATCAGCACTTTCTTTTTGGTCAAGTATAAAATGGAATGTGTCCTGTTCATTAAGCATGAATCTGCGTGATGCCTTATAGAAGCAGCTAAGCAAAGTGAAGTCCTCATTTCCTGGAAAAGAGAAATGAGTGGACAGGATGTTATTCCCTGTGAGCAGAATTCTCCAACTTGGTTTATTTTGTTTAGAAATCAGGGAGACTAATTACTCACTCCTCTTTCTTTCCCTGATGATGCCAGCATCATCTCATTTATAATGAGATCATTATCGGTTAAAGAGTAATAGGTTCATTTCTTTTTGTTCCCTTGTGAAGGCAAAAGAACCAGGTTCCAGTTTGAGGGAGTTTTCTTATAAAAGAAAAGCCTGACAAAACAGGGCTACTTTAAGCAGAAATGAGGCAGGTCCTGACATACTGGGTGGCCTGGTATTGGGTGTTTGAATTAGTCTGTACCAGCTTCCTGTGGAACAGAACCCCAGCCTCGTCTTCCCCCTGATCATTCAGTAGGGAACCACTGGCTGTCTGTGAAGTGAAGGGGGATAACGGTAGATCATCCACATGGTGTAGTGCAGGGAGATGTTCAGCTTGTTGTAGATATCAAGCAAAAAGGACACAACTGTCCAGCGGAGGCCTGATGGGGTTTTGTTGCTGAAGCAAATGAGGTGGTTTCTCACAAGTGGGAGGTCCTAGACAAGGGAAAGAGGTGTTATATCCTGATACGAGTGAGGAGGAGGCTATGGTGGGAGGGAGGAGAGTCAGGTTACATACTGGGGGCTGATGAAATATATGAATATATGGCTAACGTGAGACAGACTTACTTCCTGACAAAGAAAAAGAGGCTGTCTCCTGCCCCTGCCCAAGATGGAAAAGGCAAAGGGTAAAGAACTTGCCACCAAACTGGGCTGAATTGTTGCATCCTTTGCACAGAATAATAAATATCCTCCTTCAAAAAGAGAGAGAGAGGAAAGACGATTACAATAACCCTATGGTATCAGAATGTCTGCATGCCCCTGGAATGGGAGGTATTTGTATGTTCTCATGGATTTCAATGTAAAGAGATATAAATGGAAATAAAAATGGATGCTAATATGTATGAATATATATGCATATTTACTCTAGTTCTATAAATAGCCTTGGAACAAGGTCTCAATTTCAATAAGTTCATCTAGCATCAAAATCACCTAGCTTCTAAATATATTTTTTTTTTTTTTACTATTTATTTATTTAAGCATACAAGAGCTCAGGTACAAGAAGTGAGAGGATTTACCAGAGACAGAATAGAGAACAGAACAGGCAGATTGACCTAAATACACTGCTGAGGGGAGCAGCAGGCAAGGCAGGCAAGTTCTGCTATACCATGTGGGTCACCTCCCTGGCTGGGGGTCAAACTTGTGCTGCAGTGGCAGCGGATGTTTCATAGTGTGGTGCATAACTCCTTGAGCCACCATGGAGGCCCTTAAATATAATTTCTTAAATAGAGGAACCCAAGAGAAATGGCTGGTTATAAGTTTTGTTCCAGAAAGCAACAGTACTAAGAAGAAAAATAAAACAGTTTTAGCACTTCAAATGTACACAGACCTCAAGCATATATGGACTCCCACTGTGAAAATTAATATTAAAAATAAAAAAGCAATAGATTATAAATCCTTGAATAAGCAGAATAATTGAATAATCATTGAATTTATGCAATGATATTGATTATAAATTCATAGTGAATAAACAGAAAATTTACTAAGTGATATTTCATGTCTTCAAATAACCTCCTCCACAAAATACTTCTAATCACAAAGGAACCAAAATAACTTCGGATGCCACTTTAATCAGAAAGAAAAGTGAACATCACTGTTTACCACTTGATACAGTGCAAGGAGAACCCAGCATTCATTACTGTTATGACACGCCTGTCAAAGATGCAGAATTTAAATCAAGAGGAAATAACAGAAAATCTGAAATTTGGATATTCTGCAAAATAACTGGTTTATAAATTTCAAAAGTATCAAAGTCTTGAAAATTAAGCAAAGACAGAGGAATGGTTGCAGAATGAGTGGAACTAAAAAACTTACCATTGAACATATTATGTGATTTTGAACTAGATCCATTTTTCATAAAGGATATCATTAGATTGACAGACCAAAGTTGAGTGAGGTTTGAAGACTAGATAATGGTGAGGAATCCAGTCTGACTTCCTAAAACTGATGTTTTATGCTCATATAAGTGAATATACTTATTTCTATGAAGTATTAGCCTACTTGGTGGTGATGGGCATCCATCATACCTCCTGCTTACCCTCAAATGGTTTGGGAAAAGAAAGTGCTTGGTTCTGTGTTTGCAACTTACATAAGTTTGAGGCTCTTTCCAAATAAATTCATATTTTACATTACCAAAAATGGGGTTCTGTAGTCAAGTTGCCATGGCTCAAGTTCCAGCACCAGCTGTGTGAGCTTGGGTCAGTCTCCTAACTTCTCTGAGTTGCTGGTGCTTTGTCTGTGAAAGGGCTATAACAACAGTAACTTGTTAGAGGGGTTGTTTGATAGTTTAAATGAAAAGAATCTTCACATAGTCTCTTGCTTTAAAAGAATTTTATTTCTCACTAGAGGTTACTGTCCTTCCTCATTTTTTTGGTGGACAATAATAAAGGACTAAGTTAATTCATGTCTAAATACAAGTTATAATGCAATGTGGTATTTGATTTTTCATACTGAGATATGAAACGTGTTTTGTCAACTAATAAAGAATCTCTTCTTTCAACTTCAATTTTTTTTTAAAGATTTATTTATGCATACAAGTGCTGGGGTACAGGCCAGAGGTGTGGGGCATGAGTGCGTGAGAGGATTCACCAGAGTGGGGAGCAGAACAGGTGGGGTTGACTGAAATACACTGCTGAGGGGAGCAGTGGGTGTGACAGGAGAGGTCTGCTGCACCATGTAGGTCACCTCACTGGCCAGGGATCAAACTTGTGCTTCAGGGGCGGCAGATAGTGCTGCTCCTTAACCCCTGCACCACCAGGGAGGCCCCTCAACTTCAATTTTGAATCCAAGATATGTTTTGGTTCAAATCCATCAGATGAATAATATAATTTAACCATATAATACTTTTTATTTACTCTCCTGTCTCTGTAATAACAATGCTGAATGCCACTAAGCACTGTCAGTGGAAATATCCATTTTATTTATACACATGCACTTACTACTAGAAATAGTCAAACATCATTATGGCTGTAACAATAACAGTAATATATTCTAATCAACAACAAAAAACAAAATAAATGTTCTCATTCATAAGATTACAGTTGAAAAAAATCAGCATAGTGAAAAAAATAAAAAAGCTATTATTTTAGTGACAAAGGACCACAACAAATTCTATTTACCTCACAACTCTGCAGATACAGATCTGGGTGAGGTTAGCTGTGTTCTATACTCACATCCCACCAGATCTGAGTCCAGGTTATCTGCAAGACTGGGCCCTTATTTGGAGGTTCTGAGGAAGAATCACCTTCCCAGTTGCATGACTGAAGTGCCTGCTGATTGTTGTCTGGGGATCACCTTTGGTTCCTTGAGACCACCCACATCTTCTCATTTTGGCCCCTCCATCTTCAAACCAATAACAGTGGTCAAGTCCTTTTCACACTTTGAGTCTCTCTTATTTCCTTTTCTGTGGCATTTAGAAAAAGTCCTTTGCTTTTTAAGGGCTTATGTGATTATGTCAGCCCCACCTAAGTAATCTCCCTTTTTTAAGGCCAGTTGTACCATTTAATGTAACTCAGCCAAGGGAGTGGTAACATCAGATGGCAGTTTCCAGGGACTAGGGTGTGGAATTTTAGGGATCATTTCTAGAAATTCAGCCTATTGACATGATTTATTCTAATATGTCTTACATAGAGTGGGGGAAACAAGTAATACACTATTCTGTAAGATGACATTTAATTTTTGACAGGCATTGTTTCCTTGAAATAGAAACATATTTCCTTACAATGTTGGCAGCATGGTATAAATTCATAAAATATGAGTGAAGAGGAAAACATTAAAGCAGTGTGAAGAGAATCATCCTAAATATTCTCTTATGTATAAATGTCACATAGGTAATTTTAAAGACATTTGAAATTATACTATCTATTCTCTCTCTCTCCACCTCTCCCCACCTATGAACACATGCTTCTAAACTAATATCAAGTTATTTCAATACAATTTTAATTTAGAATTGAGGCTTAAAGCAGAACAATATAGAATTAAATATTTCATGCATTTCTTTCACACCTTGCCAGGTTCCCATTCAAACAGCCACATTGGCCAAATTATTATGTCCAGTCTAAGAATCAGTGGCAGGGAAACTACTGCTTACTGGAGGAGCTTAAATTAAAGGTAATTCTAAAGTTACTGTCATCAGAGTTGTCCAGTTTTCTTTGTTTCTGCAATGAAAAAAGTTTTGAAACATTGCAGAGAACTGTAGATTAAAATGTGGACAATAATAACAATGTAACTGGGCAATTATAGATGCATGGAGCAGCATAAACAGAGGCTCTGCACATAAACAATAACCTGCGTGTTTACGTGCTTTCATGCACACACCCCCAGAGGTGCCTGAATCCGGCCACCCCTCCCCCATGGTTCGATAGCTCAGAGGCTTGGCTTAGGTGGGGTTGGAAATGCCCTAGAATGGTTCTTTGTTGATTTTCCCTCATGCTAGAGTCTAGTGTTGCTGTGAAGCAAAGTGCTATTGAATTTGCTCACTCAGGCAGAACACTCAACAGGAAGGAAGGAAGCGGCCATTCTTTCTGGTCCTATTGTCTGACCACCCGGCTTAAGCAATCAAACAGCTCTGTAGCCATAGCTGGGTGCTTACAAGCCTGTCAGTTTTTTTCCCCCTGGTGGGTACTGGGAAAGGGGGCAGGGAAAGATGGAAACTGGTTGTTTGTGATTTTGCTTATTTTTGATACAGTCTGATGGGACCTTTTCATGACTCACTTTCAGGTACCCCCTTTGTAACAGAAAAGTGAGAGTCAGAAGGAACATTTGGAAGTGGTTTGAAGGTGGCTACACTGGGTTCTCCCTATGAATGGATTGTGAAAGTAAAAGCTAAACATTTTATATCACAGGTAAATTTTGAGTTGATTCTTCAATTTTTTTCCCCCAAGATTTATTTATGCATATAAGAACTGGGGTACAGGCCTAAGGTAGGGGACTGTGCATGAGCGGATTCACTAGAGACAGAGAGGGGAACAGGCCCATTGACTGAATACACTGTTGAGGGGAGCAGCAGTCAAGGCAGGAGAGTTCTGCTGCACCATGTGGGTCAGATCCCTGGCCAGGGATGGAACTCACTGCAGTGGCTGCAGATAGCTTCTTAGTGCTAAGACTTAACCCCTTGCACCACCAGGGAGGCCCCGAGTCTTCATTTTTGAATCATAGTGTTTAATGTACCTCTGTCTTTGGGAAGTTTATCCTTTCTATACTTCAGTTTTTGTTTTTGTTTTTTTAAAAATTAATAGATAAGAACAAAGAATCTACCTTATGTCACAAGATTAGTATAATAATCAAATTTGTGAAGAACTACATATTATATGTAATATAATGTAATATATGTAATTATATGTAATATTAACATTTTCCTGAAGGAAAAATGTCAGTTTAAAATGAATAACCAAAGTGAGAAAGAAAACTGACTAAAAACTAAGTTACTAGATAAAATATAAAATTTGCCATTGATATACTGGCATCTAAATTATTGCCCTTTAGATCCTTTTGATGAGTTTCTCCAGAAAACTGTAGTTTTGGAATTGCCATAGGAAGCAGTGAATAAACAGCTAGACCAGGCAGCAAATACTAGTAGGGTGTGACCATTTTTTCCTTTAAGCGTCATTCTCAGATTCTAAGTGAAGTTGTAAATGCATTTATTAAAAGACCAACCTCATATGATTATTATCCTTTTACATATGAACTGTAGGAGACAGAAAAGTCAAATATAATAAAATTTGAAAAGCAATTACGGTTAAGTTTTGTGGTGAAATGGTGCCTCTATCAAAGTGGACTTAATTTTTTTTTTTTTTTTTGACAAGAATCCTAAGGCGCTTGTAATGATTACAGTTATATGTCATAAAATTCAGAAGTCATGAGTTTTTGAATTACCCTGGGTTATTTGGGGACTTTCTAGTACTCTGAGAAGACGCCATCATATTCTTTAATAAGTGATAACCTGCAAAATTAAAGTGTGGAAAATGTCTAAAGTAGCTTTTGAGAAATGACATAGTTATCAAGGTTTGATCATGTCCTATAAGAAATACTATTAAGGAAATATTTTCATTTGATTTGAAAGGATTTTTCCTTTTAGGGAATTCCACATCAGCGAAAATCTGCGGCTAGGTGTTAATCTAGAGTCCTGGAGTCTAGAGCAGAGCTCACTTGGGCCTGTTGCTGATGTTAGAGCCTTCTTTCTTTGATGTACTACTTTTAAAAGTTGGGTAACAATGCCAGGTTATTCATCTTGGCTGTGCCCACTATTTTTCTGATTAATGATTCAGTGTTTGGCACTATCCATATGATTTTCTCAAGTAAATCTCAAAAGCAGTTCTTTAGGAAAAGATTGAGGACCCTTAAGTGGAGAATCTGTTTCATCCTGCTCCTTAAAGATACCCAGATTATAAAGCCAGAATGGTGATGGGTGCTGTCAAAAGCTGAGAGACTTGTTGGGATTACAAGCTCCAGTAAGTCCTCAGCCATAGGTTTAGATCTTCCCTTGTGCTACGATTTACAAGAGGGCCTGGAGAGCATCCAACCTCAAAAACCTATTTACCCAGTTAACCCAGTTTCAAAACTCTAGTATGAGGTTTTTCCTTTGGTGTAAATCATTCCTTTGAGTTAAGGTCACCTCTTTTAAGAATGAATTTGTTTTCTAGTTTTTCTTTTTAGGGTTGAATAAATGTGAAAATAATGGAGCCTACAAAATAGTAAAAGAAAGTTGTGCTGAAAGGGAGAAAAGTTACCAGAGAGAGAGAGGAGAGGCTCAGTAAAGATTTTTCTTCTTTTAACATTATTGACTATTGCTCCTCATCTAATGTTGCTTATCTGAAGTTCTAGGTAGGAAAGATAAACTCTGAAGGGTGATCAGTAACCTGCTGCAGATAGTTCTAATTCTCAATACAATTTCTTCCCATGTTAAACCAGAGCTGTGGACTAAAGGTATTTTCTTATTGCAGTTAGACCTAAAATTCTGAATTTATTGGCTGCATGACTAGAACTACATATGGCCAATATATATATATACATGCATATATATGTATGTGTGTGTGTATATATATATTTATTTTATTTATTTTTTAAAGAAAACAAGGCCAGTATACCCAGTTAATTCTATGATAGAGAATAAAAAGAAGTAACCCACTTTGTTGATTCATGCAATCCTTACTGGAAGAACTACAGAATGCTACCCTCAAGAGTCTGCTCCAGAAAGAACTGGGATCTCTATTCGGCATACACAGCACCATGTCTTTGCCATTACAGACACACTGATTAGACACTAACTTCATTCACTGAGCTGCTTCAGAATAATCTACATTGCATCTGTGATCCTCAAGTCAGAAGGTAATGATCTTCACCTGACTAAATTTCTCCTTTGAAGCTTCAAACCAACTGTGCAAAGGCTCCATTTCCTGCAGCCTCTAAATGATCAAAATTTCTTGTCCTAACATAGAATTAAACTTTCTCTGCAATTTACCATGTTAAGATATACTTGTCATAAAATAAAGTTGGGAGAAAAATTGGTAAGTCACAATTAACAGCAATTACAAGTTAGATTATTTTAAGTGCTTGATATTCAAAGTACATTTACTTCTTGCAACTATTCTATTTTTTAAAAAATATTTATTTATTTATGCACACAAGAGCCAGGGTACAGGCCAGAGTCGCAGGGAGCTGAGAGGATTCAGCAGAGACAGAACCGGGAGCAGAACAGGCAGATCGAAACACACTGCTGAGGGGAGCAGCGGTTGAGGTAGGAGAGGTTTGCTGCGCCATGTAGGTCCCCTCCCTGGCAGGGTATCAAATTCACACTGCTGTGCCATGGGTGCTTCATAGTGCAGAACCCAACCCACTGCGCCACGAGAGTGGCCCCCCTATTCTATTTTTTTATTCTTGATTATACTTTTTATTTTATATCTATATATGTTACATCATTCTTCATTCTTGTACAGTGTATATTTTCTCCTTTCAGGTATAGTCCCATGAAATTCCCACCACCAATTTACCCATATCCCATCACCATTGTTCCTTGTGCTCTTCCCACCCATTTTGTTCCATCTCCTTCTTCCTCCCCGAAGAATGTCTCTGATTTATAGTTGTCTTTTGATTTTGATTTTTAATTATAATTAATTTTCCCCCTGATCCATTGTTTGCTCTAAATTCCTCCTATAAATGAAACCATTCAATATTTTTATTTTTCTTTCTGGCAGCTTATTTCACTGAGCATAATCCCTTCCAGTTCCATTCATGTTGTTGTGAATGGCATGAGTTTATCTTTTTTGATTGCTGTGTAATATTCCACTGAGTATATATACCATATCTTCTTGATCCAGTCATATATTGTTGGGCATTTGGGTTGTTTCCATAGCTTGTCTATTGTAAAAAAATGCTGCAATAAACATAGGGGTTCAGGTGTCCTTTAGGTAAATTCCTAGGACTGGAATTGTTGGATTGTATGGAAGCTCTATTTTTAGCAGCTTTAGGGAACTCCACACAGCATTCTATAGTGATGGACTGGTTTGCATTCCCACCAGCAATGTAGTACAATTTCTTTTTCTCCACACCCTCACGAACATTTATTATTGCTAGTTTGTTTAATATGTGTCATTCTCACTGGTATGAGATGGTATCTCATTTCATAACTATTCTATAAGGACAATAATATGATTATTCCCATTTTAACAGGTCAGAAAATTGAGTCATGACAAGTTTAAGTGCTTGTTCAACATTACTTGTAAATAAAAGGTAGATTTATAATGTGAGTGAAGAAAGTCAAGACTGTTTTTAGGGTCTTTCCTCTTAACCACTATACAATTCCACTTTTCTTGATAGAGGTATATGCTTATTAAGTTGTATTGCCATTTAATTCATTTTAGTGGTAAGCAAAATCTGACAGTGATGTATAAACGTAATTTCTGAAATCATATTCAAGATGCATATCATGTTTAGAAAAGAATAATTTAGCAGAACTGATAAGCCTGACATATTTGATAGTGGAATGACTATCTCCCTAGTGGTGGATTGTGACAGAAAAATTTAAGTAACGGTTATTGGTGATAGAGCCATAGCTACTTTGTTGTTTTCAAGCTGTAGTGATTGCAGAATTCAGAATCTACATTGCTTGAAAAAATTTAAAACATGGAAAGAAGCCTTACTCTCTCTTCTTACCCACAGTAAAATAATTCTGCTCCTTCCCATTTATGTGATAACATTAAACATTATTAATTGAATAAACTACTAGATTACTGCTACTGAAAACTTTCCTCCATAATTGCAGAGGTGAAAATACTTCTCTCAATTTCTTTTATATCTGACATGTGGAAGAAATTGATTAAGTCAAAAAGACATGTACATGGTTTAGATTTTTTTACTGTTTCCACCTCTCAGATTCAAGTAACCATATTTAACAAAATGGAAAAATCAGAAAAGTGACCCTTTTACAGTAAGACTTTAGATTATTAGCTACAGAAAACTTATTCTTAACTTATACTAAGGACGATTTAAACACACCTGGAAAGGAGCAAGCAGATGCTAAGTAACTAAAACTATCTACCAAAACAAAGTACAGTATTCTTTAAAGGAATAAAAAACAAACCTGACAACAATATAAAATTCACAATGTTTAGAATGTGGCAAAAAATTACTATTCATGAAAAGATGTAGAAAAATGAGACTTATAGTCAGACAAAAAAAATCAACAGAGACCAAAATGACAGAGACATTAGAATTTTCAAACAAAAGTACTAAAATAACTCAAGGATTAAAAAAGGAAATGCAAGCCTAATGTACAGAACAATGAAAGATACAAATAAAAACAAATAGGAATTTGGAGATTAAAAATAAAAATTTTGCTGTAGATCATACACTGCAAAATAAAAACTCATCAAGCTTGAAGTCTGGCATTAGAATGAGTGTATATGAAGCTCAAGGACTTCTAGTTTTTAGTTCTTCATGTAAGAAGCTTAGAAGTTTCCTTTTCATTATAGCAAGTAAAAAGCTGAATACAACAGAAAATCATTAATTCTTTCTGGATACATTAGAAAAGGAAGGTCACAGGCATATCCCTGCTACTAAAATTGGAGAGACAGATAGAGAATTATAATTTACCAGAACAGAAACACAGAAGCAGAAGGAAAACCTGAATGGTGATGGATAAATTGCTAGAGAGTCACTGTGGAAAAGGCTGAGAATTAAAAACTACAGAGGCCTGTCATGGGGCAGAGTTGGGGCTGGGCCCGTACTTTTGTGAATTTTACCTCCTGGAGTTATACCAAGTTCTCTCTCTTTTTTTTTTAAGATTTATTTATTTATGCATACAAGCACTAGGGTACAGGCCAGAGGTGCGGGGTTAGGGGGAGAATCCACCAGAGACAGAGTGGGGAACAAAAGAGGCAGATACACTGAAATACACTGCTAAGGGGAGCAGCGGGCAAGGCAGGAGAGGTCTGGTGCACCATGTGGGTCCTCTCCCTGGCCAGTGGCAGGGATCAAACTCTGCTGCAGAGGCTGCGGTTTGCTTCATAGTGCATTGCTTAACCCACTGTGCCACCAGGGAGGCCCCTGGAGTTATGCCAAGTTCTTACAGTGAATATTTAGAGAAAAATCCCCTCTGTCTTCCAGTAGAAGGAGACGAAAATTAACCATTTTGAAATACACCAGAGCATTTTGTTCTTAACAAGGCCTGATCTCAGGAGAAAGTGTTTATTGGGACCTAATTTTGGGGAATTTTATCAGAGTCTCACAGACCTTATGAAAGCAAACTATTTAAACACCTCCATAGAATATGGAAATATTTTATCCATCTCCAGAAAATTCCATCATACCTAAGACAGAAGAAGGGGAGGGGAGAGCCAGGGGGACTGAGAAGCCCAAAATCACATACTCACTAGAAGACTGAGACATAATATAGGATTGCAGGATACTTTCCCTCCTCCCACTAAAGATCTATTTACCGAGTTCCTTGAATCTAGTATATTATATTCACTTATCAACAGAAAATTATAAGGCATACTAAAAGGCAAAAACAAACTTTTAAGAGACAGAAAAATCTTCAGAACCATACTAGTTATGGTAGGAGTGTTGAAATTATGAGAGGTTACCTCCCCACCAAAAAAACCATTTGATTAATCTGCCAAGAGGTCTAATGAAAAAGTACACAATATCATGAACAGAGAGACAATGTAAGAAGAGAAATGGAAATTATATGAAGAAAAGAAATGCTAAAATAAAAAAAAACAATATAACAATTGAAAACTGCCTTTGTTGATCATTAGTAGACTGGACATGACTGAGGCAAGATTTCTGAACTTGAGGATATGTTAATACTAACTTCTGCAACTGAAAATCAAAGGGGAAAAAAGTAAATAAAAATAAAAGTAGGGCCTCCATGGTGGTGCAAGGGGTTGAGTGATGCATTGTGGGGCTTCCACAGCCACTGTAACTGGAGTTCCTTCCCCTGCCAGGGAGGGGACCCACACAGCACAGCAGACCTCTCCTGCCTCGCTCCCTGACTCCCTCAGCAGTGTATTTCAGTGTATCTGCCTGTTCTGTTCCCTACTCTGTCTCTGGTAAATCTTCTCACCCCACCCTACCACACCCTGTCTCAGGCCTGTACTTCAGTTCTTGTATGCATAAATCAATCATCTATTAAAAAAAAAAATTCAGAAATAACACTTCGAATTGATCGCAGTCTTTGACACTGCAATTCCACTTTCAAGATTGGTTTTAAAGATATAATTGCATGTATATTGGTATTAATTGGAGTTAAATATATATAATTATTCACAAAATAACTAAAGAATATTAACCTTAACAGCTACTTTGCTTTTAATAACATGGGACTGGGAATAAGTCATTAGTTGGGGTCCTTTAAATAACTGAAACATTTATACCAAAGATCACTTTTTTTAACAGAACATGTAGATGGTGACACGTAGATCTGTAACAATATGAGGAAAAAAAATCCTCAACATATTAGAAAATTTAAAAGGAGATTATAGACTAGGAAGCACAAAATTATCCCTTTTATTTAAGAAATATGTAAGCAAGAACTCTCTGAAAGGTGTTTATAAGCATTCCTGTCATTATCTAGGTGATGTGATTGTAGTTAATTATTTATTGTGACAATGCTTTGAATTTTCATATTATTTTTTCTTGTTTCTTTTAATAAAAAAAAAAAACTCAGAAAATTATTCTTAAAAAAAATAGATTGGGGGGTCTCCCTGGTGGCGTAAGGGTCAAGGCACAGCATTTTGAAGCTATTCGCAGCCACTGCAGCACGAGTTCAATCCCCCACCAGGGAGGAAATGCACATAGTACCCCAGACCGCTCATGCCTGGCCCGATGCTCCCCTCAGGAGTATATTTCAGTAGATCCACCTGTTCTGCTCCCCACTCTGTCTTTGGTGAATCCTCTCACCTCTCTGCACCTCCGGTCTACACCCCAGCTCTTCTATGCATAAATAAATACATCTTTAAAGAAAAGTAGGAATGCCGGCCAGCAGGTACTAGTAGAGAAGGAGAGGAAAAATATATGGGGGGTAAGATAAAGCTGATGAGCTCATGTGCAGGCTTCCTGTAGCATTCCTGCAGTCTGGCATTTATTTGGCCAGTTATAGAGCTAAACTTCACTGCAGGAGAATTTGCAAAGAAGTTATAAACACTGTTGTTACTTAGTTATATGAAACTACTAGTTTTCATTTCATGACAATGCATGTGTTGAATTAGAACTGCAAGGAATTTAGCAATTTTGGTGGGAAAGGCCTTTGTTGAAACACTTAAGTAGCTTTGATTTAGAATGTTTGAAATGCTAAAATCTTTCATTTATTCCTGTATGACACAACCAATGGAATCAGTAACCATGTTTACCTTACAGATTTTAGACTTGATACAAAACAAAATAAAATGATTTCATTCAAGCACTATGAGTTATATAAAGGAGCAATAAAATTGTATGGATACTACCGTGGTATTTTTTCTTCTGGCTATCATTTCAGATGGAAAAAATGATCTGAAGAATGAATTAAGACCTGTGATATGAAGTTACTAAGAAGACACAAAGAATTCAACATCTAATAGATAAAAACAATACATTAACGGTGATATAAATACTACTGTTTCAATAAGCCATTGTAAGAAAATAGAGATAGTAGCGTGTCTAATTACAAATGGTGTTTGTATAGAAACTATGGCCCAAATGAGTATTACTATCTGTTGAATCCAATTTGTTTCCATTTCACTTTCTTCTACAGCCTACAAAAGAATTACAGGAAAAAATATCATTCCATTTCCAGTTCATTGACTAACATGCACACAAACATCTATCGTCTGTAATATTTTAGATATATTTGTACACTTTGGGTAAGAAAACCTATTTACTAGTAATTTGAAGTTTTAAAGCCTACTCCTAGACCCTAAGTGAGAAACTGGGAATGGAAATACACGTGAGAAGGAGAGAATGAAGGTATAAAAAAAATGTGTCATTAGAGAGGTTTTTTTTGAGGCTGAGTTACCAGAATACCTTAGCTTTACATCCTATTTTCTCTTTAGGAGACACGTTTGAATATATAAAAATCAGGATACAAAGTATCAATCATTCGGGATGTTATAGTGCAAATATCTCAGATTGGGTTATTTGTAAAGAGGAGAAATTTATTTTTCAGTTTTGGAGGTTGTAAGCCCAAGATTAGGGTGCTGGCATGGGAGGGTGTCATCTCTTCTTTAAGACTTCTTATATCCTTACATGACAATGACTGCAGGGCTCTGTTGGACTTCTTTTATAAAGGCACTAATCCCATTCAGAAGGACTCCACCCTCGGGGCCTATTCATCAATCAGAATCCCTAATACCATTACTTTGGGAGCTGGGTTTCAACCTATGAACTTTGAGGCTACATAAATATTCAGAGCAGGTGTCAAGCTTAAATACGACATTATAGTAATGTCCTTTTTATTGTGAAATATTTTATTTTATATTTGTGAGCCAAATCTATTACTTCAGTCTAGTTCATTTATAAAGGTTAATTTATCAAGTACAAAATTCTTACTGTGAATTGATTTTATCTTTCATTTGTATTTCAAAACAGAAAAAAGCGAATTGAATGCATGTAGTTGTTTGGATTTGGACACACAATGATTCTGAAATGTTTTCTCCTCTTATCTAGGTATGATAATTGTAAGAGCTACTTTAGTTGTGCTAATCAATTGAGGCAACAAACTAAGTTGGATCCCTACCTCATTCCTTTTTCTAAATAATGGCTCCAAGTCTTATATATAAAAATTGAGATCACAACACCACCATCACACAGTCTATTAAATTAGAGATGATTCTAAGGCTCTCTAAATCCAGAAGCAATAATAGAAAAAATTAATCCACTTGACTATAAAAACTAAAAGCATTTTATTCAGAAGTAAATACATAAGATGAGGAAAAAATGTATCTTACAAGAGGAGGGGTAAAGAAAATCATCTTTAGTTATATGACAAATGATCTATTCAAATCATAGAAAAATGGAGAATGGACTCAAATACTACATCGATGAATAACATGTGAAAAAAGGCTCAACATCACATTAATAATTAATGTTATAAAAAATGTCACTGTTTAGCTACCAAATTGGTAATACTTAACACAATTTTGGTAAAATGGAGTATTACTGATGATACTAGAAAATAATCTCAAAAATTTGAAGGGCATATAAGTCAAGGAGATTTCTTTAAAGAGCAATTTAGATGACACTAAATGAAACATTGATGGCATTATGACTTGACAATTCAATTTCTGGGTATCTAGCCCAGCCATACTTTCAGGGACACACAACTTCACAAGGAGACCACAAGGATGACAACAACCTAAAACACCTTAAATAATAAGTATTGGTTTATTCACATGAGGGAAACCTACGCAGAATTTTAAAATCCAAGATAAATTTTATTTTTTTAAAAGATTTTATTTATTTGTGCATATAAGGGCTGGGGTACAGGTCAGAGTCCAGGGAGATAAGAGGATTCACCAGAGACAGAGCTGGGAACAGAACAGGCAGACTGACCAAAGCACACTGCTGAGGGGAGCAGCGGGCAAAGCAGGAGCGGTCTGCCTGCGCCATGTGGGTCCCCTCCTGGCCAGTGGCAGGGATCAAACTCATGCTGCAGTGGCTGTGGTTTGCTTCATAGTGCGTTGCTTAACCCGCTGTGCTAGGGCCTCCCTGGTGGCACAGTGGGTTAAGCAACTCACTATGAGGCAAACCACAGCCACTGCAGCATGAGTTTGATCCCTGTTGCCAGTCAGGGAGGGGACCCACATGGCACAGCAGACCTCTCCTGCCTCACCTGCTGCTCCCCTCAGCAGTGTGTTTCAGTGGATCTGCCTGTTGTCCCCCTGTTTCTGGTGAATCCTCTCACCGCCTGCACCTCTGACCTTTATCCCAGCTCTTGTATGTATAAATAAACAAATCTTTAAAAAAAATAGCTACCTAATGTGATCTTTAAGTTCAAACAATATATGCGGAATCCTCTGCTTCTATGTAGAGTCAAATTTCTTTTTCCCACCTGACAGGAGATTGAAATATTTTAAGAGGTATTTTGTTTAAGTATAAACTTTAGGTTTTCTCATCTCCCATCGCTTCCTTCTGGACACACAGGTTCAATATTCTACTAAAAAAATCATTGAGGACTGTAGCAAAGGACTGAACTATGCGGACTCTACTGTACTGACAGGATACAGCTTCCTCCTGGTATGCAGAGATCATAGATCAGTCTGGCAGACCTGTGATAATAATTTGCAAATCTTTTCTGATTAAGTAATTCCTATTGAATTGCTTAATTTGCAGCTAATTTGCACATGATTCACAATTAACTTGTTTACAACTATAAATCTCTTACTATTAATTGCTTTTAATTTTCCACTTCTACTTCAAACTAGAAAAAAATGAATATTTTTTAATATTTCATACCAGTTAGCTTTACACTCTCTCACCAAACTCTCTTGGGGCACAAATAAAAAGTTAAATTAAATATTGGATTGACAGTTTTTACAGAGATAAAAACAAGTACTCTCCTCCCCCTCCAAAACCAGTTACTATTTCCTTAAAATCCCAAGATTGTGAGTAGTTCTGAAGAGTAGATGATTCTGATCCACAGTGGCATATAAACACCCTCCCACTTCCAGTTGTGACTTTAATAATCTCTTCATTGGCATATCAACCTGCTCTCTTCCTTGACTATTTACTATGCTCTTTGCTCTATCCTAGCTATTGCTCTGCCCTAGCAATTTGCTTCAGAATCTGTGCTCTGACTTCCCTGCCACAGATCAGTACTGGAAAGTTAGGAGAAAGTGTTGACTGAACTAACAAAATCCCTCATCTCCTCCTTAAAGTCTTTCATTTGTATTTTGCATTTTTTGTTTTATGATTACAATCTTATTGACACCCCCCACCTTGTTGGTTGTGGTTGAATGTGGGTGTGTGTGTGTATATGTAATCTATATTTGTTTCAAAAATTCCAAGGATTTCCAAATTTTGTACCTCTTTAGCTTTCCCCTTTCAAACTTGGAATCTGCCACTTTATTGAATGCTATCTTAATGAAATAGTCGTAACTTTTCTACCATTATGCCCATAAGCATAATCCCCTAAGACACACACACACACACACACACCATCATCATCATTGTTGCCATCATCATTATTGTTCACTGTTTATTGGATTTTGCTGTGTGTATTCAATTGATTCCAAACACTGTGCTGAAAAAAAAAAAAAAACAAAACACACCACAATGAGATATTTTATGTTCTCCAAAATAATTTCCATATGGGGTATACAAGTCATAGAACACCATATACGTAAATGTGTGGTCTTTTATGTATATTATAATTTTCAGCATAAGCTAGTTTTCATGTTTGGTTCTTATCCAATCTTCATTCTTTTACTGAACAAATATTTATTAAGTGCCTTCTAGGTTTAAGGTACTCATTATTAACGGAAGACAAATATGTCTAGGACAATTATTTTCCTATAGATAATAAAATTCTGGCATAATTACACATGAGCACGAATAATTTCAATTCAAGAAAGAAGTGATAAATTTACTTGTCCGGAGCCATCCCGACATGGCTGTCCTCAGGTTTCACCCTGATGTGGCAAGATCAGGCGCTTGGCGCCCGGCCCAGCTGTGCCCAAATTAGGCTAGGTTTCCTGTGCCCAAATAAAGCTAAGTTTCGGCTCTGACCTTGAGCTTCCATTTTCCGGGTTTGATGTCACGCAACCCGCCCCATGATCTGGAACGCCATGATTGGCTGCTACATGTCACGTGCCTTCCTGTTCCCGCCGAACTTCTGCACTATCTATACAAGTAACTGCCGCAGAATAAACGAGACTTGATCAGATCCTTGTCTCCATTCTTCGCGTACCCCTGTCTCCCTAGCCCCTGCTCTTCCCTTAGGTCTGCAATTAACGATCCTGCTGGTTCGGGACATTTACTCATTTAAAAAAAAAATCCCTATTTCCCATATAATAAAAAGGATTTTAAAGCATCACTGAGGCATGGATTTGACATACAGTCAAAAAAGTTTTCTGCTTTCACTAATTATGCTTCTTAGTCTGGAACTGAATATGGAGAAAATGAGTTATGGGAATAACTAACACTTTGGATTGGTAAAACATCAACAGTAGATTATCAAGAAATAAAGATCCTGGAGACCAAGGCAACTGGTAAGGATATAAGATCCAGAAAGGAATGACTCATGGGAAGATTAGAAAGATGTTTCTACAGAGAGGACACATAAACAACTGTAAGCACAAGAAGAATGTTCAACATCATGAGTTATTAGGGAAATTTAATTCAAAACCACAAAGAGGTATCACTTCATACCTACTAAGATAGCAATAAAAAATAAACAAGAAGAAAATATAAAGTGTTGGCAAGGATGTGGAGAAATTGTAACTCTCATACATTTCTGGTACAAATTTAAAATAGTGAAGCCTCCATGGAAAATGGTTTGGTGGTTTCTCAAGGCGTTAGAATAGAACCACTAAAATACCCCAGCAAATCCATCCCTGGGCATATATCCAAAATAACTGAAAGCAGGGATTTGAACAGATATTTGTACACCAAAGTTCATAGAAACATTATTCACAATGGCTAAGAGGTTGAAACAATTCAGTGTCCATCAACAGATGAAAGGATAAACAAAATATGGTTTGAATGTATAACAGAATTATTTAGTCTAAAAAGAATGAAATTTTGATAGATGCTACAACATGAACAGACCTTAAGAACCTTATGTGAATTAAAATAAGCCTGACACAGTAGCACTAGTGTTGTATAAGTCTACTTATGAGTACTTAGGATAGACAAACTCATAGAATCAGAAAGTAAAGGAGAGGTGACCAGGGATTGAGAGACAGTGGGAAGAAACACTCATTTTAAATAAGTACAGACTTTTTATCAGGAATGGTAAAAATGTTTTGGGTGTAGATAGCAGTGCTGGTTACACAATATTTTGAATGCTTTTAATGCCTCTAAATTATGTACTCACAAATCCTTAAAATGATAAGTATTATGCTACACATATTTAATGCTAATAAGAGTTCTGAAATAGAATATAAATAAAAAAAAGTGCAATAGGGTTAAGGAACAAAAGGCCTACAGAGAAAGAAAAACATTTTATAGATTTAAGAGGGGGAAATTTTTAAGAACAAGTTCCACATTCTGTAACACAGAATGGATTCAGTTTATGCTGGAGACAGAGGTCATATTGAGAAATGAGTAAAAAGAAAATAATTGTAGAATGCTTTTTTTGGGTGAAATATCCATTTTTGGGTGTGAAAATGAGTATTGCATTGGCCTTGCAGGTTGACTTCTGATGACTCACAGCTAACACCTTTTCTAGGCATTGCCCTTGGCAGAGAGTCCAAAGGACAGTCCACATATAATCACTACTCTATTGAAAGAGAACAAAATCCCTGTCTTGATCTGGGATGACTCAAGATTCATGTAACTCCAAACTCCCAGTAGGATTGGTTGAGGACCTATCACCATTGTCTCACAGTTCCATTTCTCTTTTTACCCAATCCTGTTTCCTCACTCTTTCATGGTGTTTTTCTCTCATGTATTTTCTGGCATGAAAATCTATACTTTGGAAACTTTTACCCTGGAAATGCAACCTAAAACAAACATTGGGTTAAAATCCTAACCAGGTGAGAAATATAACCCCTTTTGTGATACAATCATTTGAGAAAATGCAATTTGACCATAATAAAAATTTGACCATTGGATTCATTTTTATTTTTTAACACAGTCATCACCACTACTTGACTCACATATTCATTTACTCAACTAATACTTGTTGAATGCCTACTGCATGTCAGACTCTATACTGAGAAGAGAGGCAAATCAAAAACTTAGAAAGTCTCATAGTCATTCAAAAATTGTAAACTGTAATTTTCCTCAATGTTTCATGGTACCCAAAGTAGTTACAGTTATTTATTTCTGCTAACTCCACAAGGGACAGAATTTCCCATGACAATGATCTGCTCTTAGAAAGATAATAGGAACAGCTTTTATCAAGGAGATAGTTAGGCCTAGAGAGATGAAAAAATTATACTCACATAAGACAATAATTGTGAGTATTACTTTGGTATATTGTTTATGTCCCACCAAAACTAAATTTGTACATCATATAATTTTCTGGTATCATAAAAAATAATGTAATAAATTGTATATATGTTAGCACTTAGACATTTCAAAAATTTACCAATATTTGTGAAAAGCATAAGCAATCTTCCTATATCAACCAATTTCCCTTATAGTCATCATTTGATAAGATATAAGAATATATAATTCTCACATCTGCCTCCCCTTCTTTCATATTGATACAAATCTTAGTCACTATATAATTACATCTGTATTTTAGTCTATCTATATAAAAGGTAGGAATTTTTAAAAAATATACACTTTAAGACATTTAGGGGAATGTAGTTAGTGTCTCGAAAATTCTGTTGGTGTTTTCCAGAGATTAGTCAAGAAAAAGTGAAGTTCACTCTGAGTGAAAAACTAAAATTAGTACAAACCAAATATTGAAGTTACCTGTCCATAGAAGTAGGATATATTGAGAGATGTTTGCTAAAGAGTTGCCCAGAAGACTTAGAAACTTTTCAAATCCAATCAACAGATTCTTAATAAAGGAGAGCTGCAGGCATTGAAGGCCAGGAGGTAGTAGGCTCCAGGTGATGCAGGTGCTATGCCAGCCCCAGTGAGAACTTTGGCTCTTAGTTGGAGTGAGATAGGAAGATCTGAAGGGTTGTAAGCAGAGGAGGGACATAATATTACTTTCATTTTAGAAGGATTATTCTGGCTGCTGCTGTGTTGAAATGGACTGTAGAAGTTCTGGAACAAGAACAGAGGGACCAGTGAGGATGAAGTTTCTCACACTTTACTGTGCATACAAATCACAAGGAATCTTGTTAAAATGCAGATTCTGTTTCAGTAGATCTAAGATGGGAACTGAGATTTTGTGTTTCTAATAAGCTCTCAGGTGATGCCCATGCTTCTGGTTATGCAGGCCAAACCTTGTTGAGTATGGAGTTAGGAGATGATTGCAGACATATAAGTATGCATTTTGTGGTTTGTGGTGGTAGAAATGGGAAGTAGAGGAGTTGTAAGCAATGGTGGAATGCTGAATTTATTTTTAGGAAGGAACTGGTTAAGATATAAGGTCAGGGAGAAGACAAGTCAAAGCTCATTCTAAAGTTTCAGGCTTGAGACAATTGGAAGTAGGTGAATGATGTAGGAGAAGCGAGTTTTGGTGATTTTTCACATCTTAATCTTGAGACTCTTGTTAAACATGCAAATGATGAAGATAAATTGGGGCTAGAGACATGAGTCAAGTTCAGGAGAGTGCTTGAGATAGTAGTTGAAATTTATGAGTCTATATATAGTATTAATGCCATGAGAATGAGCATTATCACTGAGATATAATGACAGAAATAGAAATAAATTGACATTAAAAAAATTTAGAACTGAGCATAAGGACCATAAATATTTAGCAGTTAAAAAGACAATGATGAACTAACAAAGGCTCTGGAGAAGATAAAGCCTGGAATTAGAAGGAAAGCCAAATTAATATGTGTCTTAAAAACCAGTGAAGAAAGTAAAAATCAGAAGACAACAGATGAAACTAATAATTATCACATCATTAGACCAGGTCCAACATGCCCCATAAATTTAAATTTCACCTGGAGCATTTTACCTTGAAATTGAAAATTTGAACCATGAAACTGTTTTAAGTACCTAAGTGGCTGTGTATACGGAGTATCTAGGCACTCTGAATTATGCAGTTCATTAAAATGAGCAGTAAACAGTTTGAGTACTTTTCTTCTTTTTTTTTTAAAGACTTTTTTATACATACAAGAACTGGGGTACACGCCAGAGTTTAGGGGTGAGAGGATTCATCAGAGGCAGAATGGGAACAGAACAAGCAGATCTATTAAAATACACTGCTAAGGGGAGCAGCAGGTGAAGCAGGAGAGGTCTGGTGTGCCATGTGGGTCACCTCCCTGGCAGGGATCGAACATGTGCTGCAGTGGCTGCAGATGTTTCATAGTACTCTGCATAACCCCTTGAGCCACCAGGGAGGCCTACTTTTCTCATTCTTAAAGAGTCTGCTTATATTAATTACTTTGGCACAAACTAACTTAAAATATGTATTTGTCCCATCAGGAAACATGTGGTCTTTAATTACTGGGTATCATGTAATGTGTTCATATACTGTTACTCTCAGATCTCTCCAGTTCTCCTGTGTGATCTTAGTCTCTCATCTGGTTCAGTTTCCTCATCAATAGTGGGAGAAATTAATGTGGTCTACTTAGCTAGCAGTTATTATTGCAATGAAGTAAAATAACAATCCTCTGTGGAGGTATTGATAGCCAAGTGAGTCCATGGTTATGAAAATAGGAATAAAAGGATTCCCTTGGTCTCATTTCTCAGCTTAGATGACCCAAAAGTATCCTATAAATCTAGTATTCTTTCTAATGTTATATAAAGGACTCAGGAGTGTCTATTCTGAAGAAATTTTACCAATACTTAATCATTTGATGCATATAAATCACTATTTCACACTGTTCTAGCTAATTTTTTGTTGTTGTTCTAGCTAACAAAGTCTTTGTTTTGTATTAAGATTTATTTATTTATGCATACGAGAGCTGGGTACAGTCCAGAGTCCAGGGAGGTGAGAGGATTCACCAGAGACAGAGCCGGAGCAGAACAGGCAGACTGACTGAAACACACTGTTGAGGGGGGCAGTGGGCAAAGCAGATGAGGTCTGCTGCGCCATGTGGGCCCCCCTCCCTGGCCAGTGGCAGGGATCGAACTCATGCTACAGTGGCTTTGATTCGCTTCATAGTGCATTGCCCAACCCACTGTGCCACCAGGGAGGCCCCTTCAGAGTCTTTGATAGTGAGAAAGATATTTGATATCTAGAGTCAACATTTTCCCCCATCACATCTCCAATACATGAATAAGAATATTTTCATTGGGTATTAAATGGGAAGTTTCCATATTTATTTTCTGTACTCAGGAACAAACTCTCCACTCCTGTCCATGTTTCTAGAAATTTGTATTTAATATTCAAGATTTATCATAAGAAGATAGGCAATGAAAGAAGGAAGAAGTGAGAAAAAGCAGTAGCAGCATAGACACTTCCCTGTCCCCTTTTCTCCCTTCCTTGCTCATCATCTCCTTTTCTTCATCTTCAAAAACAAAGAAACAAGCAAAAGTATAGTTTTATGTGTTTCAAACTAATACTAAATTGCAGGAAACAATTGGTATAGTGGTTCAGGAAAAGCTAGATAATGCTGCAGCATAAAACATGTCCAAAATCTCAGTAATGCAACAATAAATTTTCCTTTCTCATTTACCCTGCATATTCAAGTTGTTCTGCAAGAGAATTTACTCATGGTGCTCACACCAGGAAGAAGGTGATGAAAATACCATTGTGATAAGAACTTCCAGGACCATCAAAGCAGTGGGCATTTAGAATCACACATGAGCCCTTATATTTTTTCATGCAAATGACAGACTATTTGTGCACATATTTCTTTGCCCAAATGTTGGGGACTCCTATGGCGCAGAGAGTTGAGAGAAGGAAAATATCTGGGTCATGGCCAGAAGACTGGTCAAGGCTAAAAAATTGATCAGCGTGAGCTGGAAGACTGACCCATGCACAGATCAGGATATACTTTCTTGTGCCAGTGAAACCACTACCAAGGGAGTAAACTAGATTAGAAGGGAGAGCAGTGCAGTCTGATAACGCAGAAACTTGATGGTGAATGTGTGCTGGAATAATGCTGAATACTAAGAAATAAAAGAACAAACCATTGTCTCGTCACTAACCTGGGTAGGGGCGGAGGGGGGCAGTTTTTCTGAATAATAAATAGCTTGAAAGAACTAACAACTTATGTGGAAATCAACATTAGCAAATATAGTCTCTGAGAGATTTATGTGCCATACTTATATTTTACTTATGTCATTCTATGTCCAATTCATTTCCATGTTTAAAAATCATTAATAGACACTTTTCCTATTTAAGTAATTATTGACTGCCTTTCATTGATGAAAATAGAGCTGAAAGGAAAGATACCACTTTTGTCACTATTATAAAACATAAAAATTCAGAATATATCAAATGACATGACTAAATTTTTAAAGGACTATAGTGATCTTCGTGTAATGCAAATGATTCTTTGCCACATATAACCTACTACTTCACAGAGAATTTCATGGTTAATAGAAAACCTATCTCTGTGGTGTGTTAACATAAATATGTCTCTGAAAACCTTTGGTCACAAGCATTAAACTCAGAAATGGTTGGTTTTAGATCACAGCATGAAGTCAGGTCTAGTCTACACAAAGGAGGCGCTGATGGAAGCAAAATACGGCAATCGTGCAATGCATTTTCATCTGTGTAGACACCACCATTTTGATGAAGTAAAGTGTTTGTAAGGCAGGTTTTTCTCAATGCATTTCTTTTCTCAATAATTGTCTTAACTGTGTACTTCATTTAAGTAGGTATTTCTAAGGTAAAGTTGTGGTTTCACAAATAGCCAATCATTCTGACCTTAATGTAGGCAAATCAAACCATCGCAATACTTGGGATAACTGGAAGTTTGTAGACCTAGCTGGAATAATGACCAGGAAGAACTACAAAACTGTTATATACTTGCTATTGACGGGTAAGAGTGATCCATTTGGATCCTCTTCTTACAATCTCTTTCTAGTCAAATCCTTTTTCCAGGTTATGCTAACGTGACGCACATGAAAAACTACATAGTCACAATATCATCAAATCATAGAAAGCTTGCTTTTCTGAACCATATGAGATGGAAAGGTGCTCAGATATATTATAAACATAGTGATTGTAAAATCAAAGTTAAAAAATAATAATATTACTAGAAGCAAAATCAAAGATAAATATAACCAGATGTAGAAAACCATTATGAAGCTGAGGGTAATAGAATTTTGCCACGTGGAGAAGGGAAAAGCCATATTCCTACAATGTAAACATCAGATTGGTTATGTTTTCCCAGAACCTAGAGAAGTTTATAGTAAAGTAGTTTATACCCAGAAATTAATAAAAATGAATGGTACAGTTTCCAGAAAATACAGTTTAAAATTTTCCTGACAGAAAGGAAATTCTCTATTGGCAATTGTTTCCAAAAGAAGAATTTATTGCTTTGAGTGAAAAATAAAACTAGATGGTCCCAAAATCTTTGAATCTAGATTTTTCTTTTCAGCTATGAAAGATTAAGTAATTTTAACAATCCATTTAGAGGGTCCATCAAAATGTTAAACATAAGATCTTTTCTGTGCAAAGTTCTTAAATGATGGTAAGATGGAAAAGATCAAATAGAGAGCAGATATCATCTTACATATATAATTTTTTATTACAAAAATGAATGAGCTGTCTGCTTTAAATTCTTTCAGAATAGTATCCCTTGTGAGATGAACATACAGCTGCTACTGGTCTGTAAGAAATTCCCCTTTGAATCAGAGAAAACTTCATTGTCCTCAAGATGGTGTTTTTTTTTCCTAATAGTCTTTTTATTTCTTTCTTGCAATTGAAGATGCAAGTCAACATGTTCCTTTATTATGAGCTAATACACTCAGATTTTTATAAAAAGCAGATGTTCTGAGTTTTAAATTCAAATCATATTGTTAAGAAGCATCCTTTTACTCATTTTTTTCGTCCTTGTCCTCCCTCTACCCTTTATTCTATTTTCAATTCCTTTATTATTCACAGATCTTTTCATAGATTTCATCCTTCTGAAGATTATGGTCTTCCAAAGTTAAACCACTTAAATCTGTCCTTCTAATGGAAATGCTTTTCTTCAGTAGTTAAGAAGGACATTGCTTTTGACATGACTGAGTCTAAATTTCCTTCCTCATTCTTTTATGTAGGTTTCATTTTCTTACTGTCAACAATTTTCCCCAAATGTCATTTTATGATTTACTTTCATAATAACATTGCCAATATTATAATATCTGTTATTGATATGTTTTAGTTTTATAGAGCACTTTCTTCCCTTTTTTTTGTATTTTTTTTACAGTATGCATCCTGTAAATGTTTTCATCAAAATTTTTTTCTTGTGGGAAATGAATCATAAGTGAGGCATATATTATTGTTGTAGATAATTTATTGTCAAAAATAATTTCTTTTAACTATTTTCAGAACTACATTAACCCTGGAGTTTAAGTCACTCATCACCTGTATGAATCCTGGAATTTTAAAGTATAAACTACTAACTGCTATGTTAATTTTTCATCCTAAATTTACTTTAGGTAATTTTATGCTATTTTATTCTTTTCCCATAGGCTATTAGAGATGTTATGAGTTTCAACTTGGAAGAACCAGACCAAGAGGCTAGCTTCTTGAAAAGGTAAATACTTGGAGGGCTTATTTCTGATTATGCATATGGAATGACCACACATTGGATCTATTTTAAAGCAAGTGCTGAAATTATGAATGTGATGTTGATATTTTCACCTCAGCAGGATTATTATCTTAGTGCTAAAGAATAATATCTCCTTAGTGAGGAAAAGGAAACATTAAAAAAATTCTTATGAAAATAAATCAGTATACTTTTCATTGTGAAAGCAGGACAATGTGAATTATAGGCTGTTCATAATGGTGAACACAGCTTATAACATTTCAGAGATTATTTGGGATTTGTGGAGAACATTTTCATAGATGAATTTGTTAACCTTATATCTCTCTTTAAATACTTGAAACATTCTACATATTGCTCAAGTTAATGAGAGATAAAATTACCCATGATGGTAATTTTTGGATGGTACTTCTATTATCACTTTTCTGGGCATTTTTTTTCAATTTTGCCCTAACCAGATTTTCTAAGGTAGGTTCTACATTAGAGATCATCTTTAATCTTTGTAGCTTAAAACATTTACTGTATCACAATTTCTGAGGGTATAGAATCAGAAAGCAGTTCATCAGTTGGTTCTGGCTCTGGTCTCTCTTGAGCTTACAAGCAAGATGCCAGCTAGTGAAATGGTCACTCAAAACTACATTGGACTAAAATCTATTTCCAAGTTCACACACATGATTATCAGTCAGCTTCACTTCCTCACTGTCTGTTAGCTAGATATTTCAGTTTCTTGCCAAATGGGTCGCTCATAGATGAGTCAAGATTACAGTTACTGCTTACTCTTGACTGGGGACAGGGAGAGAGAGAGAGAAAGAGGAGGATGAAGAAGGGATGGGAAGAAGAGAAAGAGGAAAGAGGAGGGAGGCAAGGGAGAGGAGGAGAAGAGAAGGAAGAGAGGAGAGAGTATAATACAAAAGTCACAGTTGTTTTTAAAACTATCTTTGGGCCCTCCCTGGTGGCTCAAGGGGTCAAGGCACAGCAACATAAGCATCCACAGCTCTGCAGCATGAGTTCGATCCCAGGCCAGGGAGGGGCCCCACATGGCACAGCAGACCTCTCCTGCCTTACCCACTACCCCTTTCAGCAGGGTATTTTAGTAGATCTGCCTGTTCAGCTCCCCACTCTGTGTCTGGTGAATCCTCTCACCCCTCTGGCCTATACCCCAGTTCTTGTGTGCATAATTAAATAAGTCTTTAAAACAAATAAACTTAATCTCTGAAATGACATAGTATTGATTTTTGTGTATGCTGGTGATCACACATAACCTACCCCAGCACCATATGAGAGGGGACTATGTGGGGGATGAACACCAACAGGTGACGATCCCTGGGGTCATCAGGGAAACTGGCTACCACAGTAGGCATCAGGTTTTGTTGTTTAATCAAAGCGGTATAATCACTGGTTCCTACACTGTGATAAAACAAAAAAACGAAGTTGCAAGATTGCATGAAGTATTTTTCAATTCACGACTGGCTAATTTTTCAGGCAGAGGAAATGAGGCTCGCTGCGTGTGCATGTACCTTTCTCATTAGTCATGCACTGAATTAGGGCACTAATCAGAGGATGTAGTGCCTCCTGTATGATTTCTGAGGCCCTCTAGTCCCTAACTTAATTTTATACATCATTCAAGCAAGGAATCCTATCATGGAGAGTTGTGACTGCAAAGGCGTTTTACCTTATGAGTGCAGAGATTTAGAAAAGTTATATGAAAGAGCAGTGTGAATGGTGTCTTAGAGCTCAAATATGGTTAAGGTTTTTTCCACAAAGCAGTAAGTAAAAAAACATGTGGTAATTATCACAAGAGTTTTCTAGATTGTTCAGTCAAGTTATTTTTAAATAGCTTATATAACCAGGAATTTTCAGTAATCAAATCGATCATCTACTCTTTTCCATAATAAGACAGTTACATTCAACACACTGTCTTAGTCATTGCACTGCCTGCCAATCATTGTTTAGATCTCCCTTACCCTCCTTCACGCCCTTATCTAGGTTCCTCTGGGATTTGGTTTCCACTTCTCTCAGTAGCTCCCATTCCACAATCCCTGTGATCTATACCTGATGGTTGCTAATATTGAAAATGGTGTTTTAAATACCTGTGTTCTTTGCTGCTTTCACACATGTATTTATTCATCTGATGGACTCAAAGCACATACACGTGCCAGCCACAAGGTTGAACATTATGGGACAACGTGAATAAGACAGACCAATGTCTGCTTCAAGTGGGCTCTCTAATCTCCCTGTGGGTGGCATCCCTGAGGTAGTAAATATAGAGAAGCTTATTAAATTATAATTGGTAAAAATAATGTCAAGGACTGAGATTAAGTGTTGCAAGTGGGAGTCTATTTTACAGAGAAATAATCAGGTTACAATATAATCAAGACGGTATTGACCAGAGGATAGGTATGATCTAGTCCACAATCAAGAGGCAGTTCCATATGTTCCACAGGAGTGGGGAATAGGAACGTTTTAAAGGATCAAGAAAAGAATGGTCTAAACTTAGGTCATTTACCTGGAAACTTTTGGATTGGTTGCAAAGAGTCTTCAGACAGAAGGCTCCAGTGTGGAGTGTTGTATAACTAGTAGTCGGTCTCTAGTTTCTTCAGTAGTTCGGCTGCCTCAGCAATCATTGAAAATTCTCAACTTGACCTTCAGAATCCATTTTATGCAAAGTAGGTTCCACAAACCTAACACGCATTGAGCGGAGGTGAGTTGACAAAGTCTTCCTGAAGAAGTTTTTAGTAAATGGAGTCTTACATGACACTTGGTACAGAAATATACTCAAGTATGGTTAAGATTGCTTTTTGAAATGCAGAATTCTAGAGAATTCTACTGAGAATGTCTACAGCTGAATGTCAAGTTACAGGTATTTTGCTATCCTTGAACATTACTGAAAATAAACAATGACCAATTGCTTCACACAAAACAAGTGAAAATAAAGCATTGATTTAGAAATAGAATTAAAGATAATATTCTATACTTTGTTATAATGAATGTATTTATTCATACAGTTATTAAACTTTTATTAAACAGCGACTAATGCCAGTAAGAGAACGAGCCTTGGAATCAGAGAGGTATGGGGCTGAATCTTCACTTTGGCATTGCTGTTTGGGGAAGAAACTGAATCTCTTTGAGACTTGATCTGTACAATGGAGATGATGCTACATACTTTCAGAGTTCTTGAAATTATAAATAAGTATTTACTAATAGCTGGAAATTTTTGGTCTTCAATATCTGATAGCTATTGTCATTATCATCAATATTACTATTTGTCGAGGTTGAAAATCAACCAGTTTAATTTGTGCCATAGAAATTAATTTATAATTCAATTGTGCAAATGCTAGTAAAGTTTCAATATCTTAATACAGAGCCCCCAAAATATATTTGTAATTATCATTATCCAAGAATACATGACTACTGTGTACTCTTTAGAGAATGCTGTAATATATTCTAATTCAATAATTAGAGGTATTGAAGAACCACAGGTTGTGCATAAAAGAACAGGAAATGACTAAATAGACTTGATTTTGGAAACTTGTATTTATGGTTATGCTAATGTATATAATTAGAAACTGCTTAGTGAAACCTGGATGGTGAGGAAAGGGAGGCAGAGGGTTAGAGCAGTGTGAGCCCTGCTTAGGGTTCTGGTGTCCATGATGTGAGTGACCCAGCAAGTGAAGCATTGTAAGCAGAGGTGTGACATGGGCTGATCTTTGTTTCCAATGACTTGGTTGAGGGAAGGGGTGGAAGATGGATGGAAGGGAAAGCAGAAAAAGTCAATAACAGTTTCCCTGATTGGCTAGGTGAAAATTATTGTGGAACTGTAGTGGTGAGGAAATTTCAAAGCAGTCATACTAAAACTGAGAAATGGTGATAAAACTGAGAAATTCCACTTACATCAAAGTGGAATTTAAGTTAAATTTCAGGAGTTAAAATTGGCAAAACAGTTGATGAATTAGATGGAGTAGAGCTTGCAGCAGTGTTTAAGGAAATGATTGACTCAGAGGAATCAATAAGATTGACAAAAAGGCTAGGATAGATGTGGAAAAATTATAAGTGCAAAAATTAACCAGAATTGGTAGTTAAATGGGTAAAGGTAAATAAAAGGACTCACGATGATTCTGGGGAGGTATCACCTTTTGAACAACAGAATGTAGTGTTCTGATCCAAACTAAATCATTCCATATCTCTCTAGGTTCTTAAAGGCTGAGAAATAATCAAACAAACATCAGACAGGTAAGAGCAAAGAGACAAAGCAAAGTTTAATAGTAATGACATGTACCCCTCCTGTGTATATGGGAGATACCTAGCATCATGGAGAAACTCCCCCATGGGTCTTCAGAAGCCCTCTTAAGTAGCTTAGCTAAAATAGGGGCTCTTGGGGGAGAGGAGGAGAAAGTAAATGTCAGTTAGGGAGGTTCCAGGAAGGCACAGTAGACAAAGGTTTGCAAATTAAGTTCTGCTTTCTCCATTGAAAAGTGATGAAGAGATTAGGTCTTCCTTGTATTTGGTTACAAAAGTTCCTATGTAAATCTTTTTTTCAAAAACAACCTGAATGTAACTTTCAGAGTCCTTCCATGAAATCAATCTTTTGTCAAAAAGATATATTTTGGGGTGGCAGATTTTCGCTCCTTACAATGTGTAGGAGGTATTCTCAAAGGGAAAGCTTGTAATTTCTGTTGACTTTGAGCACTTACTGGATATCTGAGTAGTTGAATTAAAAGATGCTGGATAATGTGCTTCTGTCCTGATGAACCAGTTATGTAAAGATACATAACAGCTGACTCCAGGAGGAAAGGACATCTCTTAGGAAGCATGGATTGAGAACATAATACCAAACTAAACTCCCGTTAGGACTCCAGAAACTCTTTTCCATCAATTCTTTGTTCACCAAGAACCAGCTTTCAAATGGGTCCTACTCATTACTTTATTCCAGACCAGGAGCCTGATACAGAACCTTACTCACTGTGTCTCTGAAAACCTAAAAACCTTCTATCCCCACTTTCCTCTTATAATGGCACCAAATTTTCTTTTTACTTTTTTAAAAAAAAAAAAAGTCTGATATGTAATCAAGCAATTTGGTGGTTAAAGACCAGGAAGTTCTCATTACAGCTTACAGTATGTGAACCCCACTTTGTAACATGAAAATATAGGGGGAGTCATCTCATATTGCACATTCCCATATGTGTAAGCCCTCTCCAAACTTACCACCCACTCCTGCACATGTCATACATTTTTTTGTGTCTAGATCTTTGCTCACGCTCCCGGCACTCACTAAATTATCCCTCTCCACCTTGTTTACACAGTGAGCTGCTGCTCAGCCTTCAAGTACCATTCAGATGCCATTCTGTGTTCTGAAATTTTCCCTGACTCCTGAATTCACACCCCACTCCCAATTCTGCTGTATGTGTGCATGCATGCATCTACCTATGGATTCACATCCATGTTTGGGATATCTGCATTGATTTTTCCTGTTTAAAAATACCCACATTGTTCTTTTTTCATCTTACTATCCATTGCTGGCAGATTAAAAAAAAATTGCTTACTGAATTGAATATGACAGGAATAAATTTAGTAAAATTCTCTGAATATATGAAAAATATCACCAAGTTAGGTAGATTGTTGTAAGGAGGGTTTGTTTTTTTTTAAATCTTTTTAAAAAAAAAGATTTATTTATGCATACAAGAACTGGGGTACAGGTCAGAGGTGTGGGGGTAAGAGGATTCACCAGAGACAGAGCAGGGAGCAGAACAGGCCCATCTACTGAAGTCCACTACTGAGGGGAGCAGTGGGTGACACAGGAGAGGTCTGCCACACAGTGTGTGCTAACTCCCTGGCCGGGGATTGAACTCATTCTGCAGTGACTGCAGATAGCTTCATAGTGCTGCACCTTGACCCCTTGCACCACCAGGAAGGCCCCATATAGTCTACCTTCGAAATTTGGCTTTGCAAATTAAATGTGAAGTATCAGTAAAATCCTTTCAAATCTTCAGTTTGAATTGCTTTGTAGTACTTCATCACACTATTCTTTTTTATTCTTTTTAGATTAAATCCATCTCCTGAGAACTTGTGATGTTTCTATTTGTGAGTTATTAAAATCATTCACTGCCTTTTTAAGATTTATTTATTTATGCATACAAGAGCTGGGGTACAGGCCAGAGGCGCGGGAGGTGAGAGGATTCATCAGAGAGAGAGTGGGGAGCAGAACAGGCAGACTGACTGATACACACTGCTGAGGGGAGCAGCAGGCAAGGCAGGAGAGGTCTGCTCTGCCATGTGGGTCCCCCCCTGACCAGGGATCGAATTCATCCTGCAGTAGCCATGGTTTGCCTCATAGTGCGTTGCTTAACCCACTGTGTCACCAGGGAGGCCCCTGCCTTTGTTTCTTTACTGTCTGCACTCTTTTAACCTACTGTACCCTAGCCCTTTGTTCATAATATGCCAAAGAAAGAACTATGGCAAAGGTCACCAATAGCCTTCTGGTAGCATAAATTATAAAATGCTTTGCAACAACAGAGAAATGATGACAGCAGATTTTAGGGTCAAATATACCTGGGTTCAAATTCTACCTTTGCTACTTAGAGACTGTGTGACCATGGGCAAATAATGTAATTCTCTGGGGCTCAGTTTTCCCATCTGTAAAATGGAGCTTATTTTTAGAGATGTGCTTTACCAGGGATTGCTGGAGAATTTGATGAGCTATGTATCCAAAACCTGGACGATCTGTCTGGCATGCAATAACCACACAGTGAATGGTTGGTGTATGACTTGGAAAGCACTCTTAGCCAGTTCATTTTTTGAAATTCTCTCCTCTCTTGACATCTATTGTACTGTCTTATGGTACTTCATCTGCTTCTCCCCATTAACAGTCTCAAGGTTGTGGTAAGCCCCTAATTTCATTCTACTGAGTGTGGGTAGATGACTTTCTCGTACTATTTCCCATAACTCTCTAGCTGCTCTTTACTGGCCCTTTCACAGGTTCCTATCGCTCTCCTCCATTTTATTCTCACATTAAGCATTCAGTTGCCAACTATGCAAAATTAATTCACTCTATTCCTACTTCAAGTCTTTCCTCTGACTTCAGAGGAAAAGATCCTCTGTGAACTATAGTTTCACTATCAACCTTGAAGTGTGTATTTGCTCTCATTTGACCATCTATTTATTATGTCCTCTTTACTTCTCGAAGGCGCCAGAAATTCATTGTGGCAAAAAATTACATTTTGAGCATCTTCCCAATCTGGCACCTCTTTCAGTATCACATGGGCATCATCTTTAATCGCTTCCCCCCCCCCCCCCAGTTTCATCCAGTTAGTCAAAAGGCACTGATTTACCTCCTGAATATTGCTTGAATGCATACACTTTTCCCCACCAGCTTCCACATTCAAACTGCCAACATCTCTTAGCTAAACCCCTAATAGCGGCTACATGTTCACTGTGTTCCCTAAGAACACACTCACACAATGCCTTTTCCACCACCCATCCACAGAGATTTTTCTTTTTTTTTTTTTCCTCATTACTTTAAGTGTTGGGATTTTTTTTTTTTTAAGAAGATTTACTTATTTACGCATACAAGAGCTGGGATACATGCCAGAATCGTGGGAGGTGAGAGGATTCACCAGAGACAGAGAGGGGAACAGAACAGGCAGATAGACTGAAACACTGCTGAGGGGAGCAGCCTGAGAGGCAGGACAGGTCTGCCCTTGCCATGTGGGTCCCCTCCCCTGCTGGGGATGGAACTCTCACTGCTATGCAGCGGATGCTTCACAGTGTGGTGCTCAACCCTCTGCGCCACCAGGGAGGCCCAGGATTTTTTTTTTAAATTGAGGTAATGTTGGTTTACATTGTTGTTTGTGTTTTGAAGTACAGGACCTGCCCCTCTTTGGGTGCTGTTACCACAGAGCTCTGCGCTCCAAAGCCCCCCTAGTCAACTGTGCTCCCTCCCCATTTCTGAATGTCTCAGTTCTACAGTCAGCTTTCAAAGGCTAGTTTTTGAGTTTGGCTTTATCAGACCCTCTAGTTTATCTATATTCATGTATAAGTGACAACACATAGTGAGTTTTTTCTATTTATAAACCTGATTGAAAAAGTTCCCCTAACATCCTGATGGCTTAAGGTTAAAAGTGGGGAGGGGGTGGTGTCTGGGAATGGTGAATGACAGTCTCTTTAACAGAACATACAAGACATTCTCTGTTAGTGTGTCTTTCCTGTTATACTTTTTTTTTTTAAAGATTTATTTATTTATGCATACAAGCACTGGGGTACAGGCCAGAGGTGTGGGGGGTGAGAGGATTCACCACAGACAGTGGGGAGCAGAACAGGCAGATCAACGGAAGTACACTGCTGAGGGGAGCAGTGGGCACAGCAGGAGAGGTCTGTTGCGCCATGTGGGTTCCCTCCCTGGCCGGCAGCAGGGATCAAACTCATGCTGCAGTGGCTGCGGTTTGCTTCATAGTGCGTTGCTTACCCCACTGAGCCACCAGGGAGACCCACCTGTTACACTTTTTGTACCACTTTCCCCTACCCGTGTTTCCCCCCTCAATTTCAATACTTACTTGCCCTAAGAGCTCATTCTAATTCAAGTCTTTATCCCTTTATTCATGTATTAAACATTGTTTGGAATTCCTTTTTCCATGCTTCAACCTGCCTGGCAAATACCTAATCTTTACTCAAAACTTGAATCAAAAGTTACTCCCTTTATAAGGTTCTGATTTAAACCAGTTGGCCATTTTTTCCTCTGACCCATCTGTACATGACCAATTTTCATTATTCCATCTCTATCATTTTATTGCACTTACTCATTTTTAAGCTCTACATCCATTTTTAGAAAGTTCACGGTAACAAGTTTTTTAAAAAATACCTAACACAGTGTCCAGTACAAAGTAATAAATACTAACTCAGATCTAGGATATATGATGTATCAAGTAATTTGCTATGCTTGACATATTTCAGCTCATCTAACTTTCCCTTAACAGTCCTATAAGGTATCATTAACAGAGGAGGAAATGGAGACACAGAGAATGGAAGTCATTTGCCCAAAGTTGTAAAGCTAGTAAATAGTGCACAGGATTGGAAACCAGAGGAACTAGCTCAGATTCCAACTTTTAAGTACCTTGTTATATTGACTTTCAGAGTAGGCACTTAAAAATATTTGCAAAATGAATGAATGCATTTCTTTTCAGCAGAGTGTCTTTGACAGCCTTCTCTAACCATTGAAAATATTCTTCCACTTCTGCTTAGCAAAACATATAATCCTTTAACATTGTGTTCAAGTTTTGAGTTTCCAATTCACTTCCATTCTGCGTACTGTTTTCTCTTTTCCTTCCCAGATGTTCACCCTTCTTTAATACCTTGACTTCTCTTATCTTTTTTCTCTTTTTCACTTCTATTTTGGTCTCTCTTGGCCAGAAAAATAATGCATGCTCTTGTCTGTTTACCTAGGATGTGCTAGGCCTGTCCTCCTCTAAGTGGATTTTGTACATATGCCTCTCCACCAGCTCTGTGTCCAGGACAGACCTCTGTGAATTGTACCACCAGGAGCCTGTTCCCATGGCTTCTGGTTGGGCTCTGCCAACTGGAGGCACTTCATTTACAGGGCAGAAGCAGACTGAAGGCATAGCAATCCGTGCAAGTACCTCCTACCAGGATGTTCAATAAGTGTGGGGTGCCGATGAGTGCCTAGATAAAGTCCACACTCTCATTAGCTCGCCTTGTTCACAGAGACTGTTCTGAAGGGCGGGAGACATTCTTGCAACTGCCACTTTCCTTCCTCTTTCGGCTTTAGGAAAGTTACCAGTTCCTGGCTGTTGCCAACTAAAAGAAACTCCCTGCTCTCAGCTTTCTCAATGAAACTTTGTTAAATTACTTTCTTTGGTTTATCATATCTGTCCTTCTAGGAATCTCACAGAAAGCCCCCATTCTTCCTTTCAGCTTTCCAAGTTAGAGCACAAACCTATCTTGGTCTGTGCATCTGCCCTTCTGCTTCTCACGCACCTGACTGTGGGAAGGAGACCCCATTGTGTGCCTATCATAGAAGTCTCCTCCCCCTTGCTAGAAATTGGACCTGGGAGCCAGCCGCCACATAGATAGCCAGCATCCCTGGTGACTACCAGCCTGTCAAGGGGGATGGGCATGGAACTAACACTGTCCCAGGCATACAGTGGTGAGAAGTGGTATTTTGTGGTTGAGGAAGTATGTTCCTCTCTTATGCTTTGCAAAGAAGGTGGCTTTTCCGCTGTTACTTCTGCTGTTGTGCAACCATGAGGGAAGGCAGCATGAAGACATAGGGAAGCCAGAGAGAAGGTTCCAGAGGATGGCCCACGCAACTGGAGTCTGATCACACCATTCCTGGGACCAGGCTTCTGTCTACAGTCCTGGTCCAGAAGATACAGTGTTTTCAACTTTTTAAAGCCCACTGGAGGGAATTCCTGATTCCTGCAGTATACCTTCCTGAACTGCTATGATTTTTCAATAACTAACATTTATTGAAGACTGACTATTTGACATTCACAGTACCAAGTACAGTAAATCACAAGGTAGATGGGATTATTAGTCATTGTGCACAGGAGGAATCTAAGGCTTCAAAAAGTTCATTAATTAGTCTGACTACACAACCAGTAGATACTTCATAATCCAAACCTGGGTTCACCTGATTTCATCCTTCATCCTTCAGCAATGTGCCACTCAGTTTGATATGACCACAGCTGAGTAATTCACATCTAAGCAACTGAGGCATTGCCAGAAACTCTACCTGTAGATTAGGTCATCTTCTGATAACATAGATAAGGAGCAGTTTTATTGGCCAGTAGCAGGTTGAGATATGAAGTTCAGTGTGAGGTAAAGTGTAGCGTATAGAAACACATGGCAAAAGCTCCAGCAAGAGGACAAGCTTTGAAAGTAAGATTACTGTTCATTGAGTTAACGATGATCGCAATTTAAATAAATCATGCAAACTCATTAGGAAAACAGTCAGACATATTAATAAAGTGCTGGGGTCAATGCCTAGGACACAGATTTGTTGATATTCTTATTTGTGGCAAATATGACAATAGCATGCTTTTAATATGTTTTAAATAAAAATTGAGATTATAAAATACATTCTGGACACAGATTAGAATTATACTAAATTAAATCAAAGTCCTATAGTTGTTCTTTACTGTTATATAACCTTTGCTTTAGCATGAGTATTTCTTCGATGAGCTGTATCAAATTGCCAAAAATCCTCTCTGAACTTATACTTTCAAAAGGCTAGTTTGGGACTGGCATGCAATTGTCTTGTCTGCTCCAATGTGTATTTGTTCATAAATACTAGTCTCAGAGTTCTGATTGAAATGAATCTTTTAGAGTGTTGAAAGGAGAAAAATACAGCCTGGACCAAATGTTTGTCTTCACGGCTGCCCTGTGACTGCTGGGACTAAATCAAACGAAGCAGCGGCATGTAGAAACTGACATAAAGAATTTCAAAGCCAAGTCTAATGACAGCTTTTCCTCTTACTATGGACGATGTGAGAACAGAAACACAATGTTTATTAGCAGTCCTTACTAAAACAGTGGTTAAAAGAAAGACCAAAGAAGATGAGAATAGGAAGTAGTCAGCAAAGAGCTCCCATTTACTGGTGAAATGAATTCACATCATAGGGTGTGCTGCCTTGAATAAATTTCCTTCCTTTTACACTCCCACTTAGCTTTCCTTTAAGTGTCAAATGAAGCGGGTGGTGGAAAATGCGCTGCACCAGTCATTTTGACATTCCTTTGCAAATTGGTCAGGCTTTGATAGTCCAGGTCGGCAGGACCAAGCAGGGGGGCTTTCAGCTTTGGGAATCTGGCAGGAGTTCAAGAGCAACGTGTTGCTTTGAACTCACTTGTTAGACGTGCAAAATAAACACCATCCACCTTGCAATAAAAAAGCATCAGCAGGAGAAAAAAGAGAACATTCTAAACCTCTCCCTTCAGACTTCAAAACCCTCCTTGGGGCTGCTAAATTAGGACAGGAAAAAGAAGGCCTGCTTGTGAAAAGAAAGGAGGGGGAGAGAACTATCCTACAACAAACACACGGAAAAATCACAATCACCGAGAACTAATTATGTTTTCATGATCACAAATGCATTGAAAGTTTGAAAGCTCATAGTCGCATCCTGATGCTGCTATAAAATGTTTCCTGGCTAATTATTTGCCAGTACAACTGTTCACTTCCTGTGGTGGATTTATGCTAAATCCTGTTATTAGTCTTGCTCTGCAATTGCCATTGTCTATGACTAGAAGCAAGACTGAAAGGCTACAGTCAGCCTTTTATTACACAACATGTGAAAGGAGATTTGACCCAATGTCCGACCACTTCCCCCCTTTGCTTTTTATGTGAGCTCGCTCAGCCTTTCCCTATAAATCACCGGCTTCCAATGAACTTTTACTCTTTTTTCTCTCTTTTCAACTCTACTACTCTGTGTGTGAGTGCACACTTTAAAAATAAGCCACATGATTTCATTTTCTCTTTAACGGTACTTAAAATCTTTTCATCATACACAATTTCTGCAGTTCCTGCTCCCCCCAAAAAGGATAACAACAATTTTTGATGATTTCATGCAGTTCAGTGGTTGAAATGGAGAGTGGTAAAAGTAAATGAGACAAAAAATAATGTATTTGTAGCAAGTATGTAATCAGGAGTACAAAACTATGACAAAATTCACATAAAACTTGCAATTTTGCAAGGATATTATCATCAATGTAATATGCAAACTATCATAGTAGCTATAGTAAGAATGAAATAGTTTCTGTAAAAATCCAACATTTTCTAGAATATATGAGATTTGGGCCACTTGAAGCAAGTTCGGTAACTCTTCAAATATAATTTTCCTTTTAATTAAAACTGGTGTAAATATTGTGAAATATCTTAAATATAGCTTGCATTATTCTAAATCTCCAAAATATATAGTATTTTTGATAGGTAGTACTATTATATTCAAGAATATAACCAGTATATTTAAAAGCAATTCTTGGATTTGGAAATTGTATCTTAAAGATTTATGAAAACTATATAGGTTTTTAAGAGCAAAGTTGATTATGAGAATAAGAAAAACAAAATGATTACAAGGGTTTGATTTTAAGGGTTTTTTTTTTAACTCATTTTTTTATGGTTGTATATACATCTTTTTCACTTATAAATGTTTCTAAACAAATTTCTAAACAAAAATTTTATCTGCAAATATATGTAGAAATAATCCTTCCAGACTAAAATTTTCTCATATTTTTTGTAATTGACATAGACAGTTGCTATTAAAATCCTTGAGAATCTCATCTTTAATGTAGATGTATTTTGTCCCTGAAGTTTTGTTTCCTGTTCAAAAATTCTATTAGAAAAGTTCATGCAAAAGAATATGAATATAAACTCAGATATATTATGCCCAAGCTATTTTTAAGTTATAAAGTACTGAGTTAACCAAAATGGATGTCAGTAGGGAGAGTTAAATTATTTCATACCCAAACTATGAGATACTACATAGTGATTTTAAAACAGGGGGAAAAAGCAAGAAAGAAGGTTGGATCTATATATATGGAAAAATGTCTATGATCATTCTTTAACTAAATAAGACAATAATAAATAACATGTATAGAATCACATCAGAAAATCTCTGTAAGTCTGTGTACACTCAGAGGAGTTCTAAGGCATTAAGTACCTGCATGCAGACAGGTCTCTTCTGGGGATGCAGGAAAGAAGACAATGAGGAGGCTGTTTTTGCTCTTTGTCTTACATACTTGGTGCTTCTTTTCAGAAAACACTACTCATTTAGTAATTTTAAAATGATCATTAAAGACAGAGAAGCACAATCAAAAAAGAAAAGCTGACTAAATCTAGCATGTTTAGTGTGTCTCTTATGAAATCTTTTATTTCTTCAAATATCTATTGATCCTGTATCAGAAACCTGCAAGTTGCTTTCTGAAGGCACAACATCTCTCTGAGGTCATCTTTGGAGAATGGTATATAATGGCCTAGGCCCTCATTCACTCCTCATTGCCCTCTAATAAAAAGTAGAAAAGAGCTCCAAGAAAGCCAGCTGCATTCCACAGCAGCAAATAGTCCTGAACTTCTGAGGACACATGAATGTGTCTTCCACATTCAGAAGAGTGGACTAGAGGAAATTTGGATAAATAAGGGTAAGAGAGCATCCCTCACTGGCCCCCTTCACACTCCATCACTCCAGAACTCCTTTGGCGTGAAGGTAACCACTCAACACTACCACCCCATCTTGTCCATCTTCTACAGATGGAAATCCTTGATCTATTCCCTACCGTGGGCAATAGTATTTTGAGATGTATCATGCAGAATTTTCAAAGACATCTGGAATACTATATGGGGCAGTGGAAACAATTTAGGCATTAATCCTGACTCTTGGCACATTTTTTTTTATTTGTATAGTTATATAAAAGTTACTACAAAAATTTTTCGCATTTGAAAACTCAGACTTGCCTATGCAAAGTAATTTGGCTAATACTATCTCTTAATAGGTTTGTGTAAATAAAATAAATGCCTATAACATTATGTAGCATGTGGTATTCACTAAATCAAGAATATTGCAAGTGGCAGTTTTCATTAGTTTTTTTTGCTCTGTGTCTATATACTTCTCCTTGGGTTTTTAGCAAACATGTCTGAAGATCTGGTTCATTATTTATTCTGTCTCTGGGGAAGCTATGGAGATTGTATACTATTCTTGAAGGTACCATCTATTTTATCTATTGCTATTTTCAAGGAACAATATCAATATGAACATTTAGAGTTAAGTTTTAATTGAATCTCACTGACTGAACTGGAATCAGGGAAACATCATATGACCCCCCTACCCCCCTAAGAACTCCTCAGATTGACTAAAAAAGTTTCTCTGGGATATTTCCTAAATGTTAAAATATTTTCTCTGGAAAGTGATAGGGAACAGCAGTGTATGAACCTACTGGCATCTGGTAGGAGTTAGTGCATGTGATTAGCTAGATTTCAGAATTTGGGAACTAAGGTCAGAAAATAGGGTTTTGTTAAAGTCTTTTTGTATGTGTGTCTCATGTAAGGTGGAATGAAATAGAACGTGTCCAAGTGCTTTTCACCCACATGGGTGAATTTGTTGAGCACCAAGTTATAACCAATGGGTCCAGTTTGGAACCTGGCTATACCTCATCCTGGCTATATGACCTTGAGTTCATAATTTCACTTCAGCTTTTTCATTTGTATTGTAGAATAAAATGTGAAAGGATTTATTTTTTTCTTTCTTTTTACCATAGAGGAACTTGGTAAATATTAGTTCTCTTTTTCGGTTCCATCAACTCCAGCACCTTGCTTCCTACAGTGGCCTGCCTTTGATTTAGAGAGTACATACTTGAAAGCCAATTATAGTCTAGACCTTATAAGCATGGGATCACAACGCTTATAATTGGAAGGATGATGGAATGACTAAGTACATTCTAAGAGCTTGTAGTCTGGTAGGGGAACCACATAAATAAACACATGTTTATACATCTGGTGATAGGAGCTATGAGCAAGCCCATGACTTGTGGGCAGAAAATACAGACTGAGGGAAATATATCCAGAGAAAAAGACCTCTGAGAGAACTAGCTAAAAGGTGAAAGGAAAAAGAGAAGTTCAAAACATAAAGAGTGAGCCTCTTGAACAAAGACACCAAATCAAATGAGAAAAAAAAAAAACCTTGAAGCTTTGAGGACACTGAGAATCAGTCAAGGGGAGACCTACATGAGGCAAGAGTAGGAAATAAGGGTAAAAGGGGGCTTCACTCATGTTATATAAAATGTATGATATGTCATGCTTAGGACTCAGGACTTCGAACTGGAAGCTCTGAGGAAAGATCATTATGCCAGGAAATGATAAGATCTGTTTTGAATTTTAGAATGATCATTTTGAGTTTGGGGGATGGATAAGGCAGAGTTGACTTAATAAGGGTGGGGATAGTCATGCTTCAATAATCATCCAGTTTTAATCACTGAATATTTAATAAATACTTATTGAATATAATCAATGATTCAGAGATAAATTCTAGGGCAAAATAAGGAGAAAAAAACCCAGAAGGATGAATGGAGAAATTGTCATAAATAGAAAGAGTGATAAGATAGGAACAAAAGTGATAATGTGGAAGTATTTCAAATATCCTCTCTCTGCCCACTCAACTATGTAAATTTAAGGTATGAAATGACATTATTCCTAGCAATGTAATTTGATTATTGTGAGGTAATTGACTTTTCATTAGAAATATAAACCTGTATCAGAAAATAAGCTAATGTGTATTCTATTATTTTAAAGTATTTAGATAAGTTATAGAATTGGAGGGAATCCAAAAGTGGTTGTGAATGCTACTTCACAGTGAAAGACCATGCCATTCAGCTGTTAAAACTCAGTCTTAACTTTTGATGCACTCTGTGAAAACAAGGAAAGTTACATGTATGTCTAAACCATATAGCAGGCTTTTGTATTAGTTTTTGGTGAATGGCTAGAATTAACCTCAGAAATATCTTTTGAGAGTCAACAATAAAAAATAATACAGCTGACTCTCTTTCATTGTCACTCCTAAAGTAAAGCAGTCTGATGTAGTTGTCTGAAGAGAGATCATTTATGAGATGTAGACGTGCATGGTTATATAGATGGGTTTATGAGGTCTAATGGACTCACAGAGATTGAGGAGACTATACATAACTTGCAGTTCACTCTGAGATTGACAGGATTACATCAAGCAGATATTACTGGCCCTTTTATGGAAATGTATGTAAAGTTTAGGGTGATTAGGTTACTTGTTCAAGGTCAAGTGCTAAGAGATGAGACTAATATCCAAAACTCCTCTTTCCATTCTATGCTCTTAAAAATATGCTTTCTTACCTGTACTTTAGATTATACTTATTAAATTCAATTATTTAGTGGATAACGTTTCCATTTTATGATTTGCATGAGTCATTTTGATATAAAGTGATAAATGAGTCACACTTCACTCCTTCCTCCCTAACTCCCCCCTCCTCCTCTTACCTCCCACATATTCATTAATACATTGCATCCATGAAGGTAAAGTGTTTTTTAAAAATATGAACTCCTGAGTCATTACGCCAATCAAATGAAATAGTTATATGTCAAGCAGTGTTTTCTCTTCTTTGTGTTAGTCACAAAATAAGTTTGGTTCTATGTGTATTATTGGTTTATCCAGTTTGACAAAATTTATTGGTTTCTTTCAAGATGACTATTGACTTTAGATTACTATTACTGAGATTAATTTCAACTATCAGTATGGAAGACAGAATAAAAATTTCCCACAAATATTCACATCCTAATTCCTGTAACTTGCAAATATGTGACTTTATGAGATGAGAGACACTTTGCAGATCTAATTCAAGATTTTTGAAACAGGAGACTATCTTGGGTTATCTGCTTGGACCCAGTATAGTTGAAAGTCCTTATAAGAGGATAGAGGGATGGTGGCAGTCAGAGAAGAGTAGTGACAGTGGAAGCAGAAGTTGAAGTGATGTTTTGCAGATGAAGGGAAGAATATCAAGTCAAGGAATGTGCAAGGCTTCTAAATGCTGGGAAAGGCAAATGACTCTCCAGAGCCGACACCTTGATTTTTACTTGGTGAAAGCCATTACAGACTTTTGACCTCTACAACAATAAAATAATAAATTAATGCTCTTTTAAATCACTATGTTTGTGGCAATTTGTTTCAGCAGCAATAGGAAACTAATATATATTAACACATTCACTCATAGCCCAATTTCACTGAACAATATTTCACTAATATAGGTTGGTTGTAGTTATCTCTGAAAAAATATTGTTGTTTTGGTGGTAATGCCTGGATACTGTTTTAGTGATATTTCAAACAGGAACTTCAGGAAGTAATAGGATTCCACTTTCTGATTGACAGTACTTCCTTAAAGACTAGTGGTTTCTTTCATATCATGGATGCTGTTGATGTTATATTTTATGCACCATCCTTGGAGCAGTGTTATAGCAGACCCAAATTGAATATATTTCCTATGACGACATATTCTTTCAAGGTTGACAGGTTCTAATGAACACAATTTAAAAACCTGTGTCCCCAACCTTATTTATGAAATAGTCATATCTTATAAGATAGGCTTATATGACAGGAAAAGTATAAAGCAAATGTGATTTTTATGATTGAAAAATGTTTTGTAAGGACATTCTATAAATATAAAACAAATACATGGCATCTCTATTTTAGCATGAATATACAATTTAAAATAATTGGAGTGAATTCAAATTTTAAATTATATGGCATCAACTGGTTTAAATTGATAAGCAGGTTATGTTGAACATTTTCAAATATTATTTCTCAGAGTTGATTTGGAACCCCATCGCATGACTAATAATGATTTTTCTAAATCTAGTTTTGTAAAATTGCTATAAAATTATGAAGAGCACAGTCAACTTAGCACATAGGAGACTTAGGTAATATTAGCACCATTAGTATTTATTGAAAGGTGAGTATATTCTAAACACATGTAAGTATAATAATCACTACCTTTCCCCAATTTTACAGAAAGTACAACTGAGGCAGAAAAAAGTCACTAAAGTTCATAGAGCTAATATGTGATGGAATTAGGGTTAGTAAATGGAATCTTGGTATTAGAATGACACATTTAGCAGCTAACTAGCTATATAGGGGCTTTAGATACAGTTTTCAATTTTAACAAAGAATATCAAATTAAATGTTCTGAAAACTATTTAAGAATCACAATATAAAATAGTGTGTAATACAAATCAAGTCTGGCATATGTTCTCATTATCATATATCTCAGAAATATACATTTTTTCCTGTCTTTCAGATGTTTACTTTTTATAATGAATACTTATTAATCATTCTTCATACTTGTATAATATGATTTCCTCATGAAATTCCCACCACCAATTCACCCATGCACCACCACCATAGTCCCTTGTGTTCTTCACACCCATCCTGATCCTTCTCTCTCCTCCCCCCCTAAAGAATGTCTCTGATCTATAGTTGCCTGATGATTTTGATTTTTACTTTATTATAGTTACTTTTCCCTTATTTGGTTCCTCTACATTCCTCCCATAAATGAAAACATTTGGTATTTTTATTTTTCTTTCTGTCTTATTGCACTGAACATAATCCCTTCCAGCTCCATCCATGCTGCTGTGAATGGCATTTTATCACTTTTGATTGCTGAGTAATATTCCATTGTGTAAATATACTGTGTCTTCTTGATACAGTCATCTATTTCTGGACATTTAGGTTGTTTTCATAGTTTACCTATTGTAAACTCTGCTGCAATAAACATAGGAGTGCAGGTGTCCTTTAGGTAGATACCTAGAAGTAGAATTGATGGATCATATGGAAGCTCCAATTTTAGTAGTTTGAGGAACCACCATATAGCTTTCCATAGTGAGAATTTCTTTTCTCCACATTCTCACTAACATTTATTGTTGCTAATTTTTTTTAGTATGTGCCATTCTCACTGGTAAAAGGTGGTACCTCATTGTGATTTTGATTTGCATTTCTCTGATTACAAATGATGTTGAGCATTTTCATATGCCTACTAGCCATTTGCATTTCTTCTTCAGAAAAGTGTCTTTTTAGCTCTTCTGCCCATTTTTTGACTGAATTGTTTTTGTTGAGTCATGTTAGCCCTTTTGTAATCAGTCATTTATCATTGGTATTGTGTGCAGAAATTTTCCCCCAATCAGTGGGGTGTCTCTTTGTTTTGGTTAATGTCTTTTGCTGTACAGAAGCTCTAATTTGATGTAGTCCCAGCTCTTGATCTTTTCCTTCACTTTCTTTGCTTTAGGTGATGTGTCTTTAAAGATGTTACTGAGTTGTATGTCATGTAGTGTTTTGCCTATATTTTCTTCTATATTGCTTATGGTTTCAGGTCTTATGTCTAATTCTTTAATCCATTTTGAGTTGTTTTTTGTGCATTCTTTTGCATGTAGCAGTCCAGTTTCATTCTTTTACACATGGCAGTCCAGTTTTCCTGGCATGATTTATTGAACATACTGTCTTTGTTCCATTGCATATTATTTGCTCCTTTGTCAAAGATTAGCTGTTCATAAGACTATGGGTTTATTTCTGTGTTTTCAATTTGATTCTTTTGATCTGTGTGTCTGTTTTTGTTCTAGTACCATGCAGTTTTAATTATTGCAGCTTTGTAGTATAGTTTGAAGCCTGGAAGTGTGATACCTCCATTCCCTTTCTTTTTAGTCAGGAGTGTTTTGGCTATTTGGGTTTTTTTGTGGCTCCATATGAATTTCATTAATATTTGTTCTATTTATTTGAAGAATGCCATTGAAATTCTTATTGGAGTAGCTTTGAATCTGTAGATTGCTTTTGGTAGGGTGGCCATTTTGATAATGTTAAGAATTATACATTTTAACTCTTGATTTTTAGCATTTTTTGTGATTATATACATAAATACAAATAGTGTACCTATGCCACTATCTATTGTTTCATCACTGTTAATTGAAAATATCTCAATTTATAATTGAATTGGTACTGCATTCAATGTCAACAGATTTCTCCTCAGCACTTTAAAGGGTTGGGTTTCAAAGACTCCTTCACATTCACTGTGGCTGGTGAAAAACTATTCTGCTGTTGATGAAGAAAAATCAATTCATCTGTAGTGTGGTGTTCCTTCTTTACTTACAAATTCTTTTCCCTTCTAATAGTCAACATTTACCTTTAACCTTACTGTCTGAAAATTTCACAAACATTTTAGTTGTAGGGTTTTTTTTCATTCTCTCCCTCGAAACACAATGAACTATTTTAAAACTAATGTTACATATTCACAAGGAGGAAGTTTTATTTTAATCTCTTATATAACTTCCTTTCTCCCTTCCATTTTTATTTCTTATCTTTTGGAACTACTGTTAATTGAATTTTTGATTTTCTGGAATGGTTCTGTGCAATTGTTATTTCACAGTGTTGCTGTACATTCTGCAAAATGTCCTTGGTTTAGTGGGCACTGATAATAATGAGTTGTTTTTAGGTTTGGTGACCATGTTCATAATTTCTAAAAACTCACTTTTCTGTTTCTGTTTTCATACAGTAAGTGCCCAAATCTTTTTGATCATTTTAACAATATTTTTTTCTATTCTATGAACTCATTCAATTTATTTTGCTCCTTTAAAAGTTATGTTTTAAAAAACACTAGATCATGTTGTATTGTTTTTAAGAGTGTAGGCTCTAAATTCAGATTCTGACTTTCAATCTCAGCTCTAATAGTTATTACTGATGTGACTTTGGACAACTAATTAAACTTTTAATGTGACTTGGTTTCCTCAATTATAAAATAGTGATTTTAACAGTATAAGCTTAACAGATTTTAATTCTAAAATGATTAAGGAAATGAAAAATACAGAGACATTGAATTAGGTATCTGTTATATCGTAAGTACTAACAAAATCATATTCGTAGTTATTGGATCACCATGTTTCCTATTCTTATTGGAAATGAAGGTCTATTTTATTACAGGTGGCCAGTATGGGTACAGGTGCTATAAGTGTAACAGGTTGGTTCCTAGGAAAAGGGGAAGCTCGAGGATCCTTGTCCCACCCTAAGTAGGGTAGAATTGAGCAGGGATAAGAAGATGCTGGAGAGGGAGGGAGGAAAAGAGGGAGGAATGGAAGATGGAGAGCATTAAGGAGACCTGGAGTAAGCACATGGAGGAGAGAGACATATGAAGAAACTGCATTTGCTTTTTGGTCCTGGACTGGTTGGAACAGATGTGAGTGAGAGAACCATGGGGAGCTTAACAATGGCATCTTTTATCTTGATTTTTATTTTGCTCTTTTCCTCCCAGATTTGTCTGACTCTTTCTGACCCTTTTCTATGGGTCACCACCAAAAGTTGCTTTAGACTTGTGGCAGGCTTTTGGGCCTTGCTCTGGACCAATCCTGTTTGAACTTTTACCCTCAAGGGGATGGGTAACTTTGGATGCTTGATCCAGTAATTATATTCTTTGTCTTTTCTGTGTTGTTTCCTAATTGTATTAAAGTTCCTTTTCATTAAAGGTCTTATATGTTTGTCTTCATGTGGTGGATAGCAGAACCCATTTAGAGAGGACAGTTTTGTGGGTTCTGGGGTGCCCCTTTCCCTGCCCTGGAATGTAAGTAGGTTGGTTTTCACAATGGCTTCTCCTCCAAATAGGAAACTTCTCAGGATATAAATGAGCTACATCAGCTGTTGACTGACTTCATTTCACTAACATGCACAGACAGAAAGTCAGTAGTCATCCTGGGACCTTAAAAGCCAGAGTGAGGAGATTTTTCTCCTCTTCATGCACACTGGCATTCTTAGCTTTCTTTAAACAGAAGGCTTGTTCACTAAGCCCCCCACCACCCCCACCTCCCCACACACACACACTTCCCCATGTAAAGCTCTAAGTTCTTTAACCTGGAAATAAAAGCTAGGCTGTAATTCTAGTTACTGTGCCTGCAGGAGTATTGAGGGAGCAGGGCTGGAGTAGTGGAGTGTGCTTGAGGTGGAAGTTCTTTAAATCACTCTTTCAGCTGTGCTCCTCACTCACACTGAGCTGTGGACTCTCAGTCCACAGAAGGGACTGGCTCCCACACAGCTTCCTGGGTATACTTTCTGGCACTTGGATCCCTCTCCTTTGTTTCTCAACTCAGCAGCTTTTCAGAACCTGCTCCCATTTTTTCCATATTTGTTGAAATATCTTATCTGCTGCTGACTACACCCACTTCCTCCCTTCCCTTTATTGTTATCAGCTTCTTCCCTTTTCCACTTCCTTGGAGTCATTCAAGGTGGGCTGGGGGAAAAGTCCTGCCTCCTGAGAGGTACTTTTTATGCTTAAAAAGTTGACTCTCAAGTGCTCCCCCCCAACCCTGCAATTTTTTATTTCATTTTTACTATATGATTATGTAATGAAATATTTATTATCATGCTTACTTTATATATAAAAAAGTGTTTCAGAGGTGACTCAAGAACACACCATTAGAATTAGGATTAAAATTAGAATTAGGATTAAAATTAATTTTTTAATTTAAAAAAAGATCCCAAATCCTTTCTTTTAAACTGCAATTATGGAGAACCAATATTGAGATAAACATTAGAACTAAGTATAAAATCAGTACTACCTAGTACTAAGCACTGAGAATATAAAAGTATTAATCAAACTGATTTTAACAAAATATAAAAAAATTACTTTTTTTTTTTTCTAAATTTAAAGTATGGATCTGTTATGGAGTGCTAGTGATGCTGTTTGGATTCTATAATTATGGGAGCCATGACTTAGGAGGATTCTGAGTACTAGGATTGGAAGCTCTATGTCATATATTTTTTTCTTGTCCAATCACAGCAGGGTTGATTAGGGTGCAATGAATTAGAATCTAATTTGAATCCTCAAGGAGATGCAGACTTTGCATTCTTCAGCACTCTAAGGTGGTAAAGCCCACAGTTGTTTCTCCAGATGTAAATGCAATATGATGTGGAAACCAAAGTTAGTTCATTTAAAATTACCATTCTAGAAGAATTCTGAATTATCTGAGTACTATTTTCTCTTTCAAAGACATGATGCTGATGAGAAAAATGTTAAAAGCCAGTGAAGATTATGGATTTATAATAAAAACACTACTACTAAACATAACAAGTCAATAACTCTTTAGATGTAGGTATAAAAAAACGAATATGCGCTTATTATTACTTTACAAAACTGCATATTGTATTGTCTCAAAATAATCATTCGGTAAAGGCAATCTGAGGTGATGAAATTACCTCTTTATTTAACCAAAAATTCAATTATTGAGTCCAGCTGCCCTCAGGCCTATGGTTGAGGGAAATCATCAAACATAGGTCATTGATTCCTCTGCTACTTCTTGGATGAAATTTGTGATTCTAAAATTTACCAAGAAAATATATAGAAAATAAAGCATCACATTTCTTCTGATGATATGTAACTGCAATTAGATTTTTTCCTTATGACCATATGACCACCAGGAATAAACTTTATATGTGATTATTTCTTTCTCTTGATGATTTTGACAATTTGAATATCTTTGGCAGTTTGCATATCAATCAAACTGGGAAAACAGAGGAATAAATCTTTAGAGGAGCAAATGATAAAAGAAAAAATTCCCTAAGTCTCCAAATGGTATCATTGATCCAGATTTCTAATAAGACAACATGTTGTCAACCTAACTGAAGAGGGAAACTAAGGCAAGCCTGAATTACCAGAAATTGAGTTTATTCAGGAATAGTATAAGATTTGCGATTTAAGAAACACACATGGTAAAAACTATAGATGAGTTTTTTTTCAGGTTTGGAGTAGGTTATATTTATAGACAAGGGTGTAAATGGTACTGAGGTATCTCTGTGAAAGGGAGAGGCACACTGAGTGGGTGCCATTTTCCCTTCCTCCACTTACAAGTCATATTGGATGACAACTCCCATCAGGGCACAAACCAGACTTCCTGAATAAGGGCAGCCAAGAAGGAGCAAGGTAGACATGTAAATGGGGGTGGGCACATATGAGTTAGGCACTCAGAAGACATGTGGAGGAGAAACACATAGAGACACTTGAAAGAGATAATTGGAAGAGATAATTGGGGGAGGTTGCTCCTGGTCCTCAGCCAAGACAATGCAGTCATTATCTTGACCTTGTGTTGGATTATGTGATATATTTTGAATTTGAGTCTCTCCTGTCCCAGTTTCTGAGACCTGCCTAACCCCTTTCTTATGATTCCCCGCCAGAAGGAAACTTAGATTTTGGCAAGGTTTCAGGCCTTAGCAGCCCCACTTCAGGCTGAGCCTGTTTGGCTGGGTATTTGCCCAAGAGGTTAATTTTTGGAGTTTTATTGGGAAAATATAATTTGAAATCCTTTCTTCTCTCTATTAAAAATCTTTCATATTAAGAATCTGTTTCCTTTGTCTTTGTGCACAGAGATGACCAGATCGCTTTCAATGCATACGGCCCTTAACTATTTGGGGTCCTTGGGTACCCCCTCAGTTGTGCTAACAGAAAGAGGGGAGAGTCCAGCCTAAGTACAATCAATAAATTCATTGGCTTAAGGGTGGGAAGCAGTTCTTGACAATGTTTGCTGGACAGGAGATTTTTCTTTATAAGATTTATTAGACAGAGTAGGGAACAGAACAGGCAGATTGACTGAAGTACACTGCTGAGGGCAGCAGCAAGTAAGACAGAACAGGTCTGCTGTGCCATGTGGGTCACCTCCCTGGCCAGGATAGAACTTATGTTGCAGTGACTGTGGATAGCTTCATAGTGCTGCTACTTAATCCCTTTTGCCACCAGAGCGGCCCCTAAAATCTCTTGGACAGGAGATTTTTAAATCCAATTCTTTTTAGAGTGCATGTATGAAATTCTCCATTTCCTATCCCCCTGTTACATTTTAATTTGAAAGTGTTTCACAGTATAACGTGATGTTAAGTTTTACTGCTTCACACTGTTGCTAGTCTGTTCAATGCTCTTAGGATTTTTCTTTATATACAAAAGGTCTGATTTTATTGCTCATATCCAGCTGGTGTGTTCAACTAAATAAAATTTTAATTAACATGTGACTTTCTGCTTTCTTAACTGGAACTATTTTATTAACTATCCTTTGAATTTATGAACACTTCTGTGAATATTTAAATATAGAACTCTGTGAATGAGAAATAAGAAATGGACTCCAGTTTTTGCAGTCAAGGACTACAATTGAATAATCCCTCTGTATTTTAACAACAATGCTACAGCCAAAACATGTCTGCTTGCATTGTTTATTTCTCTTCAGTGGCATTTCTTGTGAAGGATTTCGTTTGCATAGCTTCAGTCAGAGAAGAGAGCTTTTACTGGTAAGTTGGACATGCAGTTTTCTGATAAAGAACACATGATCTGACCATCACCACCTATCTCAGGTCAGATTTGAACCTGAAACTAAAAAAGCCGAAGTTTCTAAAATGTTATGTTATTTAGCACACAGCAGCTTCTGAGCCTATGAAGATACCTAAAGAGCCAGGAGTTGTTAGAAAATAGCTCAGTTCTAGAGTAGAGGGGACTTTGGAGATCTTCACATTCAACTTGCATTACAGTGGATTCAATACCTCTTATCTTTTGTAATGCAGTATAATTGTATACCTTTTTCAGTAGGCTAGTGATTAGAGAATGAATTGCTATGGATGACAATGTACTCAATTACTCTATATCTGTTCCTACAGTCATACCACTGGGCCCAAAACAAATCCCCACCATAATCTTCCCACATTCAAGTTGTGAAAGCAAAATAAAACACATTTGTATTTGTTTGATTTACTTATAAGCCCATTCTATAAATGAGAATAGTTTTGATCCCTGTGCCCCCACCCCTTGCCCAATTTAGAGTTCAAATGTGTTTTAGATTATCCTCTCAAATATATGCAATTCAGTTAAACTGTTTAAAACATACTGACTCGCAGGAGGCAGCTCCACCTGGGAGGAACTGATTTGGATTTCTATCTAAGAATGTAAACTTTTGCTTTTCCCCTCCCCCCACCTCTCCTCCCCTTGCCTCTCCCCACCCCCCAACACACACACACACACACACACACACAGAGTGAATGTTTTCACATTGAAACTGAAGATGTAAATGAAGGCTCTCAGTCTCTGTCTGGTTCTAGTTATAAGATCTGTTTGTTGACATCACAGATGAAGGCCTGCTGTGTCTCTGGCTCTGTCTACTCCATTTCCCCTCTAATTAGGCTTTGCCCTCAATTAAGTTAATGATGCAACTTTTCCTATAGATCATTTGCCCTTTCAATCAATTAACAGAATATAAGGGTGCATCCCTCCTTGGCTTGGGATGCATTTGCCTGAGGGCAGACTGTTCAGATCCCCGAAGTACCATATACGCAAAAGCAAGAAGTTTACTACTATATCATAATATATTACCCCTAAGAAAACCAAGTCTAATGGAAGCCTTAACCAAACTGCATTTCATTATCGATTTGTGTCGGGGTAAAGAATTTATCTGAATTACTAAGCCAGATCAAAATATTGATGGGTATGTTGTGAATATCAGGCTGTTGAAATAAATTTAGGGTATCTTAGAAAACAAATAAAATCTCCTGAATGTCAAGCACAGTTATAAAATACACACGTGCCTAAATGATCTAGACCAGTCACTGAAGTTTCAATCATCAATGGAGAAAATAAAAAATGATCTCTTTTCAGAGATTTGCTTCTTTTTCCAGCCTGTACTTAAAGATTATAGAATGAATTTTAAAATAATTTGATTTTAAATAATAAAGATAAACGTAGTGAGATTGTAAAATTCAATGTCATCTGTACCAACATTTCGATGATGCACAGACCAAGCAGTTTTTAGATAAAGTTGACTAATGCTTTCTTGAAATATGTAAAAATTAGGTTAGGAAAAGACAGATATGGATGTTTAGGGTTTTAATTAAAGGCCAGGACTGAAATGGACATAGACTTGTCACAGGGTTTTACAGAGGCAAGAAATACTATATCCCTATGGATCCTGAGTCTCCTAGAATAGTTTGTAAAACATAATGTGGTCATCCTGTTATTTAAACAAAGGCTATTTTCATACATCTTATTTTCTTTTTAACCTGTAATATGTGACAAATATTTTCAATAAAATGGAACTTGAGATTAGGTAGCGACTTTAGGTAAAATAAATCCTTCCACAACAAATTAGTTTTGAAAAATATTGCATTACTAAGGAAGCAAAAGGAATAGGGTTTGTAGATTTTGCCTGTGGAAGACTGAAAAAGATTATGTCAAAAATGTAAACATACATGAGAGAATGTTATTTAAACAGCCTTCTCATTTCACTTAGTATCAGAGGAAGGAGGTTTGCATTATAGTGGAAGACTGATGCTAGCCAGGAAAAAGCACTGTACCAGAAGAACTGTAAGCAATGAACTACATTCATGGCACATAAAAGATTCTTCTCCAAAGATTCATAATACAAAGGCTACAGGAGGTAGGATGAGAGGTTTTCCTCCTCTTCAAACTTAATAATCAGGTGGCTCCTCGGTTGTTTTCCAAGATTCCTAAGAACTTTCATCTCTGATCTGTGTGTATGTACCAGCCAGGTATGATCTGCTTTACACCGTAATCTGCAGCAAGGCAGAATTCCATGGCAAACCTTGTATATATCAGAGTATCATCACCCCTGGCAAGAGGAGGTAGGGCAGAGAGGTAACTTGAATTCCATGCCATATTTGGATTTTAGTCTGAAGATAGCAGGGAGTCATGGAAGTTTTAAAGCAATCCTTATGGAACAAGTTCAGGTATACACATAGCACTACAGATCCTCAATGAAGTCTGTTATAGGTAGAGATAATGGATTCGCCTGGCTGTCATATCTATTCAAGATTGCTCCATCCTTAACTCATTTCCCCTCAAAGTCACCTGCTTTCTGGTTTGCTTCACTGGTAGCCACGCAGAAAATGACAATCACTAGCAGAGCACCTTTGGGATAAGAACCATGGAGCCCACCTTACACAGACCAAGAGAATTGTAAGAAGTAACTTATCTCAAGCCGCATAGCCAGTTAGGAATAGAATATCATTCTGGTCCAGTTAGAAATTAGACTATAGCCCAGGTTCTTTCCATACCATTAAAATGAAATGGAAATCTATGAAAATGAGAATAATAGAGGTGTTCAAGTGAGAGCACTGTGAGACTAGGCCCAGAGCCCAGGTGAGAGCAGAAAGAGACAGATGCTACTTGTGTCCTATGTTTCACGTAAGAGAAGTTCTCAGGGAAAAAGACAGTGAAATTTTTGGAAACCACTTTCAGATAGTCTTGTCAGGTTCCACTGAATGGGTTTAAGGTATTTTAAGCAGCTGTGGCCTTGGGAGTTCAAGATTGCAGCACTAGGCTCCAAAGGTATAATCCAAGCACTAGTACTATTACATTATACCCTACTGTCATGTTTATGCAATGTATTTGATCCTGGGCCAATCATAGAACTAATTGTATTATTGTCATTTTTTTAAGAGTTTAGTGAGTTATCTGAAAAGGAATCAGCTGATCACAGTTCAAATATATACATACATACATATGTATATGACTTCTGAATTCATTGATGCTAAAAACAAACAAACCTATCTGTGTGTCTGTGGGTCACAATCTGTTTCAGCCTCTTTCTTCTGTGATCATTCTCTCACCTGAAACTTCATCTGGCCTTTTTCAAATTACTGAACTGTCTCTGAGACAGAACTGGTTCCACTTCATTTAGTGGATTTGAAGCCTTGGTACACTAAACTTTTAAGTATACGTAAAACTGTTTCCGCCTTCAGTTCTGAGTGCAGTTAATGGCACTGCGGTAGGTAACAATTAACGGACCCACAAAAGATCTGGGAGCCAAAGAACTTGGTGCACCTACCATATTCCTTCTTGGGATTATTTCTCATTCTTTCTTTTCTTGGTAGTCTTCCCCCAAAAGATTCTCAAATTAAATTCTATGGCTTGGTTGATTCCTTGCCTATGAAGGATGGATATAAGTCTTCCATATGCATCTTTAGTTTGAATAATTTTCTCAAGTACCTTTGGCCTTGGTGATCTTATCTTTTAATAGGCTACAGCTAGCCAGTGAACAATTTATAGCAAGTCTATGTTTTTAATAGAGAAAAACTGGTGGTACACATCAGAGTTCCTTGAGGTAAGCTGAAATGTTCATCTCAATTTACTCAAAGCTATTGATGATTCATCAAAATATTGATAGATCTAGAGAAGTTCATTTTCAAGTCAAATTTTAATACTGCTTTTTAAAAACCAGTTGCTTGTTATTTCTATACACAAGGCTAAGTCATTTTCTTTTTTTTTTCTTTCTTTTTTTAAAGACTTATTTATTTATACATACAAGAGCTAGGGTACAGGTCAGAGTCAAGAGCGGTGAGAGGATTCACCAGAGACAGAGTGGGCAGCAGAACAGGCAGACTTACTGAAACACACTGCTGAGGGAAGCAGCGGGCGAGGCAGGAGAAGTCTGCTGCGCCATGTGCAGGGATCGAACTTGTGCTGCGGTAGCTGCGGTTTACTTCATAGTGCATTGCTTAATCTGCTGTACCACCAGGGAGGCCCAAGGCTAAGTTATTTTCATAGACAGAAATTCTTTGACTCTGAGCAGACAAACTTCTCCAGAACTTCTATATTGTGTTTCATCACAACGTTCTGGCTTTTCAGTGAGCCAGTTCCCTCTAGACCATCTGCCTTCAGCAAGACACTTGTAAATTAGTCTCTCTCTTCTTAAGGTCTGTACTTTCCATATTTTCCTCCCTGGGATGGGAGGAGCTTTTAACAATCTTGTATAATCCCACTTCTCCTGCATCTTTCTCTTTAGTTTTTATTTTTGACCAGTGCTCTTAAAACTGATGTCAGTGGACAATTCTTCTCTGAGAACTTTTAAAAGTGGGTTTCTAATATTGATAATAATTGACAAAGATTAATACAAATTTATTTCATCTCCCAATGAAATAAGTGACTTTGTTCCAACTTTATGGGTGAAACAAGACTCAGAGAATTCAAATAAATTTTGTACTATGACACATCACAGAGTGGTCAGCCAGCTTCAAACCCAGGTGTTTTGGTTCAAAGTCCACATGTCACATGGTCTCCCAAAGAGACAGAGCAGAATGGAAAGTGGCAGTCGCCACCCTCCAGTGATGAGCTGGGGCAGCTGCCTTCATAGGACTGCTTGATTCTGTGTTACAGCTTTTTGTGCATTTTGTTGTTGATATCGGTGCCCTGTTCTGGATACAGCAACCTTAACTACATTTTCAGAAACAGAAGGAAAACTGGAGTTCCAGACCCAGTCACTCAACTGAGTTTCATTCTAAATTTTAACTCATTGGGTAATGGGTTGACAGTAACTATTCTTCATGGGGAGACAGTAGGCAGTAGGACACAAGAGCTTTAGCACTTGGCTTTTAGATGAGCTGCCATATCACTACTCAGAATGGAATTTTCAGCTGTTTTCTGGATTGTCAAGTTGGGCAAAATGAAAAGCAGTTGAGGGAACAATTGAATAAATATGTAATTTACACTTTTTCCAAGTTTATGTGTGCTTTTTTAATTGCTAAGAGGCTTTAAGATTCATTTGCACTTTTTGAGCAAATGACAGCCCGGATGTGAGCGTGTCACACAATTCCCATGGCATTCACTCTTGCTCAAAGTAGTGATGTGTTTCTTTGATCCTTTCACCTGTATCTGTAGGATGTATGTAGGATGATCATCTACTTAGATCCTCCTATATATATATATATATGTACATATATACATAGGCATATATATATATATATAATTGGAATGGAAAGTTTTCCAAAAAACACTTCAGAATGCACACATTTAAATAAATGCTGCTCCTCAGAGAGTAATTTGATACCTTAGGGAGTTATATAAATCATGATGACTATTTGCTATACTGAATAAAAGAGCTAAACTATAAATCTCTTTTTGTTGTGCTCATGGATTAGGAGACATGTTCTAGAGGGCATCCAGTCATTAAAGAGAACAGTGAGCTTGCATGACTTAGAACTAGCCCTAGTTACAAGTACAGCAACACAATCGGCTCTTCTGAAAATTAAGATAGTCACTACTGTCCCAGCAGTATACACGCCCAGAGGGATAGCCAGAGTTGTAATTTCAACAGAGACATTTTGCTGTAATTGGACATAGAATGTTCTACCCAACCACTGGACAGGTCTGCACAGATAATGGCCAAGCTAAACCTTTGATTTTTTCCTCTTTCAAATATGTTCCTATCAGTCTTTCTAGTTTTAGGAAACTAACACTTTTTACCAAAAACCTTAGGTCATCCTTGATCCATTGCTTTCCCTCTATGTAATCAACTAGAAAATCCTATCAACACTGCTTGCAAAATATATCTTACATCTATATACTTTTTTCCTTACTAAAGCTATTCTGTGACATGACTCTTTTGCACCTGAACTATTTACTTGAATAGCTTCCTAACTTGTCTCTTTATTTTCCCTCCTGGCTTCTTATAATCTGTGCTCTATACAGGAAGCAGAGAAAATTGTTGAAATGTAAATTGTATTATACCATTTCATATACTTACAACACTCAGTGACTCCATTTTCACTAAAACATCAAATCCATCTATATTCCCAACTTTGGCATCAAGTTAGGGGAGCCCATTAAATATTTTACTGACATCCACGGTCAACCTTGCACTCTGAACCCACTTTGTGTGACTCCACCAAGAAATTTCAGCCAAAGCAATTTACTTTTGCCTCTTCATACATGTTAAACTTGGGACCTTTGAACTGACTAGTCTCTCTTCCTAGGATCTCAGTTACCAACTCAGGAGAATTTTTAAACTGTCCATGGACCATAGAGCTTACATAATCACATAAAAAACTAGCAGAAGAAGCTTATATTCACCCAATAAAAGAGGAGTTTTTATCTTTTGCAGGATCGATGATGTGTGCATTTGAAGGTTAAAAGTGCCTACAGATTATGAAATAAGCATTGCAGAGGGTATTTTCTATGAATCAATGAGTCACCTTAGTTATTTTATTTATTTATTTATTTTTAAAGATTTATTTATTTATGCATACAAGCACTGGGGCACAGGCCAGAGGTGTGGGGGGGGGGTGAGAGGATTCACCACAGAGAGCGGGGAGCAGA
>JAGFMF010011611.1:2280582-2499942 GCA_019455555.1 Galemys pyrenaicus
CCTGGCCGGCAGCAGGGATCGAACTCGTGCTGCAGTGGCTGCGATTTGCTTCGTAGTGCGTTGCTTAACCCACTGCGCCACCAGGGGAGGCCCTTAGTTATTTTACTTTAATAAATTCTTTTTTAAAAAATATTTATTTATTTATGCATACAAGAGCTGGGGTACAGGCCAGAGTCCAGGGCGGTGAGAGGATTCACCAGACAAGAGTGGGGAGCAGAACAGGCAGATCGACTGAAGCACACTGCCGAGGGCAGCAGCGGGCGAGGCAGGAGCGGTCTGCTGCGCCATGTGGGTCCCCTCCCTGGCCGGCGGCAGGGATCGAACTCATGCTGCAGTGTCTATGGTTTGCTTCATAGTGCGTTGCTTAACCCGCTGCGCCACCAGGGAGGCCCTACTTTAATAAATTCTAACTGTATGTCAGACTATAAGTCATCCATTTTATTAAGATTTTGATGGCTATTTTAGAATACCATAGAAAATTTAATAAATTATCACTAACCTCTAATGTCTGAGAACCAAGTTTAATCTATAAAAGTAGATTTTCTTTATAAATGGAAATTGAAAATTTACCTAAAGAATTTCTTTGAGAGACAGATGTTATTGATTTTATAATTATAGAGGATAAGATATATCAATTATAATTGCAGAAAATTGTATCTTTTTCTGGATAGTCTCCTGTCTATAACAGAAATAAATCTCTATTGAAATAGTATTTCCTAAAATTTGACTCAACTACATTAACCTAAATAATAGACAAAGCAAATTAAAGCCCTGGGATGAGAGGCAGAAGTGGGTCAGTAATTGCATTATGTAAAGAAAGAGCAAAAGAGAGAGTTCTCCAGTAGCAAGAGAAAGTCTGTCTGGTTTCATTACATAGCTCAAATATAGAAAGGGGGGCGAAATCAGAAGTTTCAATTGTGGTGATTTTTACCACTTACCCAAAGATATTTATATTATGAATCATACATTTTATAAAGTAATTATAGATAATTTGAAGAATGTGAGGTTTTAATCTTAATTGCTGAAAGCTATGTTGTTGCATTCACCACCCCCACACCCCCCAATATTTGGAAAAAAGGGTTCTGTATATTCTAAAATTTGATGTTAAAATACACAAAAAAGATGCTATCCTTCTATTGGTGAAGAAATAAGTCTAGTGAGTGAATTAGGAAAGCCTGCAGCAGACTGATTTTTTTTTCCCCCTCTAAAAGGACAGTTGAGAAGACTCTAAGGGAAGATCATGAGTTTGGCACAAGATGCCTGCATGCCCAAGGAAGGTTTAGAACTAGACTACTAGAATAGGCTGTGCTGTCAAAAGTTGAGATCATTTAAGGGCATTTGGCTACAGAGTGAGACACCCTATGCTCGTATTTCCTACTTGTACATGAACTTGCATCTGAGAAAAAACTTGAACTGACAGCGGCGAGAATGAATAGTAATGAGAATGGTATGCTAGATACAGATGGGAAATCTCTCCCTACCCATGCTCCCATCTAAGGGATAGGTTCCAACTTCTAGGCTCTGATCTCCAAAAATTCCATTGTTCAGCACATGTGACTTCACTTCTCTGTCCACTTCTTATCAACACCAAGTTGGATCTAGGAACAACCTTTAAGTCTCACCAGGAATTAAACTCTAACATGGATTTAAAGACAGAATATAATCACAAAGTTTATATTTCAGCATAGATGAAAGTTGTTCAGGGACAGAGACAAATGTTAAGCACTGAGAGCTAGTCCATGGATACAGAAAAAGGAAAGATCAAGAAAGAGTCACAGAGAGGATCTAGTGGTTGAGTCATAAAACTGATGAGTGGTAGTTCCTTTGAGGCTTTATTAAGCTTGTCCTCCATTCTAGGCTAATATGTTCTTTCAATAAGCTCCATGATATGGACAGAGTAGGGTGACTGTCCACTGTGGCAAAAATCCTCCATACTCAGCAAACCAGGACAACCGTTCACCTGTCAGAGTATCTATTTCTTGCAACCAAAAAGATCCTATTTAGAACAAATCCTTATTGAAGAAAGATTAAAGTCTATAAATAAACTCTAGGAGTTGAAGTTGATAAGACAAAAGACTCAGTATTTATATAACAACAACACTAAGTATGAAGAAATCAAAGACGATAATTAGTTGCAAAACCACCACATTAGTTGCAAAACCACCACATTGTTACACATTTACCTGATGCTTCTTTGAATTTTAAATTTTCTGAGCCTATGCAGAGGAAGATGACACTTTCTGTTCATCTAATTTTATAGTGTAGCTTTCAGATGAAGAAATGATGTCTGGAAGACTTACTTTCCTTAAATTACAGCAAAATACATATGCTAGAACCTGGGTCTTACAAACTGATTCTGTAGATTTCCTTGATTCTAATGTTTCACACTACCTTTAGAGTGCATTGTTGCTACTTTTTTAGACATTTTTCAATTTTGTGTGATTTTTGTTTTATAAAGAAAATTGAAAAGCCAACAAGCATTATACTATTTTAAACTCTATCTTCATTTTATCAAATATTTTATTTATACTACCTACATTCACTTTATAGTATATTACATGTCCTACATTATATATAAGTTGTAATATATACTCAGTGTGTAGGTCAGTGCTTTTCACATTTCATTTACAAATAAATCACTTTACCTAACTGTTACTAAAATACAGATGCCAAGTCAGTACTGAAGTGGGGCCCAAGTTTCTACATCCCGAATCAGCTCTCAGGGAATGCCAATACTGTGAGGTTTCCTGTGAGCTCATCCATAGTTTTCTCTTCTGCACTAAATTGAACCTCTGTGTCTGAGCTAACCCCAGGTTTGACGAGTAGAGAGACAGGGTCAGCCATTTTGGCTGAGGATATGGAGTAAGTCAGTAGACAGTAGCCTGAGCAAGCCAGTCAGTCCTCCAGTGGACTACAGTCTGGACATAAACCAGTGGTCCCAGGATCTTGTGAGTCAGGGAAATCCCCAAGTAGATGCCTGAAGGTGTAGCGCGTCTCTGAGGGAAGTCCCCAGCAGGGCATTAGCACTGGGAGATTTGATCAAAATACTGTGTGCCATGGAGGCTATGCACGGCTTGGGGGATGAGATATTGGATAAGTGAACTGGTCCTCAAGAACTCATGTTAGAGAGGAAATTTGAAAAGTAGGCAATTTTCATCCTTAAAGAAGGAAACATTATAAAAGACTATTAATTTAGGCAGGTAGTACCTGGTAGGATTGAGAGCTTCCAGATAGTCAGTGATTGCTTCTTAGATGACTTGTGGGATTGGAGTGTTGCATAGAAAGGAAAATGTGAAGAGGGAAATAATGAATTCCATTCAAAGTTGCAATGTTTCCATCCTATCTCAGTAACAATGCAAAAATATCATCCTATCCTCCCTACACACAAGAATAAAGAATATGAATAAAGCCTAACAGTTATAAAATTAATATTCTTTCCCTAAAAAATATAAATTGAAAAAGAAGTTTCTGGTGGTTATCAGAGTCATCTAATAAGTCAGAAAGGCAAAGAAGTTTCTTTGTTGGAATGACAAAGATGCATGGGTGGAAATAATGGTACTGATTGAAAGAAAATCTTGGAGAAATGCAGTCTGGAAAAGGAAAAGCAAACTTATTCGATCTTTATTGTCTCCATCAAAGGCTTCTGAATTCAGTCTGACGGCATTTGGTGAGAAGCTTCAGACTTTTCACCAAGCTATAATTTACCGTAGTAAGAAAACAAAAATTAGCAAGATGGCATCATATAGAGACAACTGTAAACTGAAATAGAATAAAATGATAAAAGCCTAAAAGACTAATTTTTACTCAAAATTTCTGCTTACAAATGGAAACTGCTAACTATTGTTTTTCTACTTTTTTTTTTAACCAAAAAAATGTGTCTGGACATGTACACACACAAATCAGATCAAATATGCAGGATTTATATGTTCATCTAAACCATAATAGATCACTTTGCATGGTTTACTGTATAAGTTCAGGCAGAATGATTATTAGATCAGAGTTTTAATTCCTGTTGAAGCCATTTACTCTTTCATAGAGACTAAGCTATTATCACCAACTAGGAATCTTGCTTTGAATGGATACACACTATTGTGGATTACAGCATTTTCAAATTGTAGATTTTGAACCATTGAAAAATCTAGCAATTTCTTGACCCAGAAGGAGCTATGGCTTTAAAGACCATGGCTTCAGAGTAAAGCAATTATTAGTCACAAACCAATCAATTTATGGTTATTCTAATCATGTTCCCCTTCTTCATCTATTAAGTAGCCTCATTATACATTCTTTTGAAATATTGTTTTATGGCAAAAAAGAGTTTGAAATTTGAAGTCATTCTATTATATATTGTATTTATCTTAGCACAAAGAATAATGTTGGAATTACTTGATTCCTCTTTCTCAACGTGACATGGGTAGATGCGTGAAAACTTCCTCCACTTTGAGAGCTGAGGGGGCCCACAGTCCTCTTTTCAGAATGGCGCATGCAGGGTGCTCAGTATAGTGTTGAGACGTCTCTCAACAGATGTTAGCAGCTCACTAACTTAAGGAGGTATGCATTTGTAATAAATCTGATTAGTGGCCCATTTTAAATGAAAGTATGATTGAACTGATTTCTTTTTTCCTTTTTCTGTACTTCACCCCTATGAATATTTAGCAAGGATTTCGACTTCCTTTTGCAGAATGTAAAAGGATACAATCATTTTAAATAAAGAGACATCCATTTTAATTACTGTTTGTTACAACACATCTAGTACAATTAATTGAGACAAATTTCAATTATACTTGAAAGTCGAAGTATAATCCAGTTTCGAGAGATACTCACAAATGACCCTTGATCTTTATTTCCATCAGTTACAGTTAAAATAATTCTTTTATTTCATCATGTTGACAACCACCCTGAGGGTCAGAACCACCAGTTGTGCAAGAGGTGAGTTGTATCTTGAATGAAGCATTCAACAATAGCATTTATTCAATGATTAAAAGAAATCTAACATGTAAAATTTATTACCTTGACTTTAGTACATTTTTAAAGTCTAGTTCTGTATCTATTATGTTTATATGTGTCTGTCTGCCTGTCTATTTATTTATCAATCTACCTATCGATCCGCTAGCTATCAAGCATATATGTCTATATCCTTCCTAGGATTAAATTGGCCATGTTTATCCAAGAAAGTATGGGGGGAAAATAATGCAAAACTGTCTCTTTCATAGCAAAGGAAATGTATTCTTCAAGGAAATGTCAGGAGGCTCTACTTAAAAAGCATAAAGGTATCTCACAAACTGCCACAGTAACATTTAGGAGGGGAAGTGAAGAATTTAGTTTTCAGCAGAAACTCCGAGGAAAATTTTTAGGTAGAAAATGGAAGGTATAATTATGTGGTTTGGAATTTAGCCAGGGCACTGGAATTTATACCTCTTCACTTTCAAGATGTGTCACAGACCCTTTAATTACATGAAGTGGATCAGGACCTCTGTTTTCTGTCTATCCCATCAAAAAGACAACGTACTTTGTTACACATTTACCTGATGCTTCTTTGAATTTTAAATTTTCTGAGCCTATGCAGAAGTCATCTTAATGTTGCTACTGAAATATTTTGGTTATTTTTGAAGCCCTGATTGACATGGATGGCGAGGTGGGGGCTGCTGTTCCTAGGAGGACCATCACTGTTACCCCAGCATTCTCAAGCAATCTGGGGTTACCACCCACTAGAACTCACACTGCTCTGGCTTACTGTTCACTTCATGTACCTACTAGCTGTAAAATGTACATGTCGATTAAAATTAACTTGACTTTCGGTTTCCTCATCTAGAAGATGATACTATTTGACATTTTGATATTACATGAATGAAAAAGTGTTCAAAGAGTTCTTAGTCTCAAGGCTGAATTTAGCAAATGGTCAATACATGTTAAGTATTAGGATTATTATCTTCGGGGCCTCTATAGGTCTTCAGTCGGCACAGAGTAGGCTATGCCCTGTGGAGAAGTGGTAGGAGCTCAGCTAAGAAAAATAAATTACAATCTGGCTGTGAAGAGCTTTGTACATCAGACTAAGAAGTTTAGATTATCATCCTGTAGGCAAAGGGAAGGGAGTCACTGAAGGGGTCTAGTCACAGGAATGACAGGATGACAGTTATGTCTTAGAAATAGGGTTCTGGTTGCAGGGAGGAGGAGAGACTTGGGAGAGGGGAGGCTGGAGACAGTCTGAAATACATTGCAAACTTGTCTGTCTCCTCAAACAGAGCATGGACCTAATTTAATCTTAGTTATTGAATTGTCCCACAATGTTTCAATGCTCTCATCATCCTTTGAAAGACATAATAGATTTGTTTTTGTCCTTATATAAAATGACCCCAAACTTCTATTCATTTCTTTCCACATCCCTTCCCCAAGTCAGAATGTTTTAGCTGTCTGTTTCCACATTTCAGCATGCTTATTTCTTATATTATTTCCACATCCTACTAGCTACTTCTTAGCTGTCATGAATGGAGGATTTTAATAGCCACACTATTTAGGATTCTGTCTAATGCAACATTTTTTTGGCTAATAGAAAGAAGGTTTCAATACAGAAATATTTCTACTTACTAACATTTAATTTGTAATTTTTTCTAGAAATAAATAAAAGCAGGCAACAGATTCCGGCAAAAGTGCTTCAGCTCTCCTCCTCCCCACTAGCATGTACATATTCACTTGAATGGAAATGTGGGACACTTATGATTCCATCATGTGTCCTCTGAAACAGAGGGACAAGGAATTAAGTCCTTCACTTGCCCCTAAGGCACATATTTTTCCCCACTGAAAACCACTACCTTTCTAGAAATGGCTCTTCATACCCATATGCAGAATAGAAACAAACAAAAAAATGCTTTTAGACTAATCACTCTTTTATGGCAAACACAACTGATTTTTTGGACATATGACTGATGTTATGTTGGAAGTTAATCACTGAAGCATTGGAGGGGGTTCTCTAGACCCTTTGGAGGCTAAGAAGAGGGCTAGGCCTCCTTTCCATCACTTAAAAATATTAGAAAAATATAATTATTGATTTAGCTGGGTTAGTGAGAACATGTAGATTATAGGGCTAGAAAGCAGCCTTGTAATCCCGGTAATAGGAGAATAGAAGAGAAATGGAAATTGTCAACCAAGGCCAGACTCAGATTCTAATAGTCTGTTTTAACTCTAGGGTTGAGGTGTGAGTCCAAATGTTTAAGGACACACACTGAAAACACAAATGAAGATCAGTACAATCAGAGCTAAAGGAAGCAAAGAGTCAAGAAAAGAGGCACAAACACTCCTGATCTAAGAGCCCACAGAATCAGCCAGGAACCTAGAGAAAATTCAGGATTGAAGAAACAGAAAAAGACATTCCTGAAAACACATTTGGGTACTAGAAACTATATCCTGATAAGGTAAATTTTGTTCTCATTCCCAAAGCTTCCATGATTTTGGGGGGGCAGAAACTAATGAGACTATGACCCCCATTTGTTTCCCTGGAATATTTTGTGTAGAAGTCAGGTGTGGAGGTAGGATTGGCAGCTGCTTCAGGCACCAGCCTTGATGCTGAGCGGATGGGCTCCAGGATATGAGAGCTTAGAGAAGCACATTAGAAAGAGCAGGGGAGATGCTCCAGGTAAAGGGCTGGGGTCAGGGGAAGGTGGCGGGCAGCAAGAGACCCCCCAAGCCCTTAGGAGAGATGCTCAAGGAACACCACAAAGAATGCAAGAGCACCAAAGGTAGATTACATTTCTTTACAATTTGACCAAACACTCATCCTTTCTAGAAATATTAACTAGAATAACTAAACCCTCCATTTTAAGACCTCTAGTAGAGAAGTACATTGCTAAACCCCATAATTCTTCTCAAAAGACACCTACTGAAAAGTCTCAGTGATGAATGTAAGTGTCATCAGTAATAAAATTGGTACTATGTTCTGGAAAACCTGTGTTTGGCAAGGAGTATTTGACTTCTTCAGCAATCTTGACTAGCTTTTCACAAGTCATGCATCAATCATACATTAATGGTGCTTTAGAATAACTCCAAAATGTTACCATTAAAAACAGTTGTCTGTCTTGAATAGATGTCTAATTTTGAAAGGAAATGGCCTCACTTCCAAATATGAGACAGCTGTAAAAATTATATGTACAGATTTATATACAGACCCTTTAAAAAATTTGTCAGTGAAGAAAAGATAGCAATGCAGTCTTCAAAGACATTATATAATAGTCTGGTAAATATATGTGTGCGTATACATATATATGTGTGTATACATATATACATATGTGTGTGTTTATTCACCCATGTGATTTGTCACTTGTGCTTTGAGAGTCTATTATAGTCAAAATGACCAGTATAACTATTGCAAATCTAAATAACAGTTTTTAATTATTCCATGGAAACAATGTCAGTGCAATTGAATGGAATTCATGCCCACTATTTCAGAAAGCTTTTAAACTTCTGGCAAAACAGAAACTTCTTCCCTCCTTTCTTCCCTTTCTCTTCCTCTCCTTCCCTTCCTCCCTTCTTTTTGCCAGCAGAAATGCTATTATCCAGCATAGAACCAATGGAGAACAAATAGCTAGAAACCATTAATCTAATAACTATTTCTTGGGCGCCCATGATGGCACAAGATGTGATGGCATGCACAGACAATTATTGCTTGGACACAGACCCACCGTCACTACTGTGGGCTAGGACCCCTCCTACTACTGTAGGCAGGATGCAGTCAAGGAGCAAAGACAGGTCAGTCAAGCTTGAAGAGGCCTGGAGTCATCCAGTACTGTGGGGAAACATGGTTTCCACACTTGGAGATGAGGAGGACTTACCAAAGAAGTGAAATTTGAGACCTGTGAATAGGAGTCACTTCTTTCTACTGAAATGGGGAAGGAGAGGGTAACAAAATAGGGCTCAAGGCCACAGACACACATACAGCAACCTGAAAGTAAGAAAGAGCATGGAGACTATGAGAGAATCACAGAGTTGGGAGGTTCCAGGTAAGTGGGCAGTAAGTACACCTGGCACAGCCTTGAGAGGTAAGGTGGAAATTTTTCTAATATATGCCATGAAGTTTGGATTTTACTCTAAGTAAAAAAGGAAGTGCTCATGAATACATGTATTTAATTATGTCCAGTTTGTCAAAATATCTGGGATAACTCTTAATCTGTTTTTAAGGGCATCCTTGTCAAATTCAAGACTGGTAAGGCAGCAAGGACATAAGGAAGCCTGTTATTCATAGATTAATAGCTATATAAGTCACAGGTTTTTGTTGTTTTTCTTCCAATGGCTAAAGTAATGTTACCATACTCAAATGCAGACTCAACAGATTTGAGAAGTATTTTGGAATCACAGTGTAAGCTATTTTAACCCTGAGTTATATAATATTTGAAATTATATAAAACTTCCCCAGGCAAGGGTTCTAGAAACCCTTAAGACCTCTGTGCAATGTTGCAGCAATTGCTGCCAAAGGAAACTCCCCGAATAAGGGGAGGGAAGCCATTGGGGACAGGAAATGAGGAGTCCTGGAAGGAGGTGTGCAAGTTTGCACTGACACATCTGCACAGAACTTTCGAGTAACTGGAATGATACGAAGATGAAATAGTGAGGTTTGCTTTTTCTATTTCCTTTCAATTAGATTTCCAGTTGAGTTGTGTTTTGAGTGCTACTTCACTTAGTGAAATTTGAATAGCCTCAATGAAGAGAAAGCCATCTCCAAGGCTCTGTAGATAAACTGACAACAGCATTTTGAGCAATGGTTCTTAGAGTATTTTAAACCTTAGAGCATTTTGGAGCATTTGAAAAATCATTAAACCTTGACTCTGAATGTTATATTCATATATATGTAATTATGTAGGTACATTTCTACCTAGAGTTTCAGAAGGTAGATTTAGGAAAGATTCCCACGTCCCTCCACAGACCCAGATAAATAATAATAGTAATACTGACTGAATGTTTACTACATGTCAAATACATGATCTTAATCAAATTGTATTACTATATTTCCTGTTATTAATTTCTGGGCATACATATCTATATGTTAATGCATATTTTAAAATAGAACATACGAGACACATTTTATAATTTTATAGCCAGACTCTTTACTCAAAATATGTTGAAAACACCTTTGCATATTAATATATACATTGGTCACAGATATTCTCTGGACAATGTTTTAGTGGCTGTGTAGCATTCCAATAAACAGTGAATGCATAAGTTTAAATATTCATGTTGGTTCCAACTTTTTACCAACCACTTGCTAACATATAAAATGTTTGTTATTCTTTCATGTTAAATGGAGATAATAATATTGCTTTATTTATCCTAGGGGTATTGAATGAGGATTGAATGTAAGTAATACTTAAGAGTAAAGAAAGGAACAGCAATTATTATTATCACATCTCATTAAGGACAGAAATAAATTTCAGAGGTAGGAAAACCAATCACTTTGTGCACATAGATGAAATAATGACATTGTGAAAATTCTCTACTGTTCTATTCCATCAACTAAGAGTTATCCATAATAAAGATATGTGAGAAATTGTCATTTTGCTTAAAAATGAGAGTCAGATTGTCAAAAACACTGATTATATAGTTGATTTGGAAAAAAAGAGAGATAAGCACAGATTGTAAAATTATAACCATCATCCACGCAGTCTCAGAGGAAGGGCAAAGGGGAACAGAATACAGAGTTATTTTATTGTACAAATACTACTAGATTAGAGGTTCTATAAGTGTTTTGTTTGTACATCTTAGTCGTAATATAAATTATGTGATGAAAATTTAATTTGTAATTTGTACTTGATATCTCAGTAGATAAGTTCTTTTATCTTCTTTAAAAATAGGATGCTCAAATATGTAAATTTTTTATCACAATAGAGGTATGATTGGGAGTTTCTCAGTAGGCTTAGAAGGCTATGATCGCATTTATCTGTACAGTAACCAGCAAGACAGCTGTCTCATTTAGACTGGTACAACTCGTTGTACTTGATCTTGGAGAGCTAAACCCTGGAGTGTCTCCCACCCCTGTCTTCCCACCCCATCTAGCCCTTCAAATCCTCCTCTTGAACTATCATTCTCAAAAGTATCTCCATCTTTAGAGATAAAAACATTTTGACTAGTAGTGAGGTTAGTTTGTGGCACATGCATGTTGGATCAGTGCTGAGTTGACATAGTTAAACACATGGTTTCATATTTTCATTAAGATTGGAAACTACAGGGAACAGATAAGCCTGAGACTGGATAGTCACAGGTCAAGGAGAATCCCATCAAATGTGACCTCATGCTGGCTCCATCTCTAGGTACTCCAGCTTAGTAGAGAAGCTCCGTGATGCTCCCAGAATCTCTGCCACTCACACACCATTTAATTGGTCATAAAGTCCCATGCTTCCTGGAAAATGTACTGCTTCTCTAGCCCAACCGTTGCCTCAGAAATGCCACATTACCTCTTAACTATATATTTTTAAACTTCCTAACCCATTCTTCTCCCAATAATCTTTTTCTTGGAAATTGTCTTCCTAAATGCTGCTCACATAATACTCCTCAAGACAAATAGGATCTGATCACCTTGACTGTTTACCACTGTACATTGACCCTTCCCATTTACTTCTGACTTCTAGGTGAAAGAACAGATTCTATCAGAGAAAATGACTTTGCTTTTTAAATCTTGTTTTTTCCATTGACAGAGATTATGAAACTGAAGATTTGTTCCCAAAGGCAGAAAAAAATTCAGAAATCCAATTGAAAATGATATGGTTAGGGCTAGGTGTTAGCCAGGTTTTGATGAGCAAAAGCAGGTCTTTACTTGTTTCCTGGATTCTGGGTGAGGAGCTGGGAGTGCAGATGGCTGCTATCAAGGAACTCACATGATGTGCTGTAATACACCTGGGGCATTATTCCTGCTTTGATTTGAAGCTTCCAGCAGAGTGTTTGCTTTTGGATACCTCAATAAAGCTATCCTGTTTCTTGTAATAACAAAGAGACAGCCCATTGCTTTTGTGCATGGGGTAACTTCTTTGACTGTTTTTAGCTAATCTTCAATTAGTGGGGTCAATGTCCAGATTTGGACATCAGCTACCAGGTTGAATCCTTCTTCCTCTCTTGGGCCATTTGGAGTTGGAAAACCACAGGGACACATCCCACTTTCACTTTCATTCTCATTCTTTACTTTTCCTTTACATAACCAAATTTTACATACCAAATTTTGTTAACTCCAATTCCTAAAATAGTTAATATATCTAGTAGCCCCCAAATTTATAGCTCTCCCTTTAACATCTCTTAAGATACACACATATCATGGTGGTCCAAATAATCTCATTAGTTTTTCCACTTATCCTGCTTTTCCTCTTGCACATCAAGGAACTTGAAAGTCATCTTTCTTTCACTATTTGTTGTTTGCACCATCATGTCCACTTTCTACTGGATGTGTCATCTGCCACACTACTTTCTGTTTACTGTTGATGGACTTCTGAATCAGTCTATTTCCCTCCATCACTTGTACCCATCCCAGTCTAGCAATCAGTAGTATCCTTTCCTGGAACATTTCATTAGATATTTGGCTCACTTTCCACTCATTCAGACCTGCCAGGCATCTAATCTGCCCCACAGTAATCAGAATGGACTTTAAAAATAAATATCTGATCATACTCCTACCACTTAAAAACTATATATGGTGAATATCTGTCAAAAAATAGATGGCCAAAAATAAAACAACATAGTTATTGGAATTTATTGAGTTCTTATTATGAGTAAGGAAATATGCTATGTTCTGGATGTTTGATGGGATACAACAGGCATCTTTACACCTGTGAATGTTATATTTCTTATTTAAGAATGAAAGTAGAAGAAACAGAAAGAGAGAGGAAGGAAGAAGAGAAAGAGAACAAAGAAAATGCATTACTACAGGCAAAATTTAAAAATTCTCAGAGTTAAAAATACATAATGGATTTGGTTATTAGATTATAATGGGAATATTTCTATTGAGTATTCTTGTTTTATGTCAAATTAAAATTGATTACATGAAAATTTTGGTTTTTTTCTCCCTAAAACCAGATTACCTCCTCCCTCTTCTTAGGACAGTCTTACACTGGGATAGCCAGTGCTACCTGAGGTTCATAGGGCCAAATCAAGTTTTCTTTCTTTCCTATTATTTGAATATCTCTAAGATTCCCCCTTTTTCTCTACACTCCTTACTTCATCTTTGGGTTCTTTTCAAACCCCACACATCCAATTAGAAAACACATTCTCTCAATTCTTTGGTGAAATGATCTACTAAGTCACAGTATTTCTTAATTACTCCTTCTGGCCATCTAATGAATAAGACTTTATTTCCATGAAGGTAAGGGAAGTGGAATTGGTCCAACATCACACAGCTGTTACATGACAGAGCCAGTATCTAAATCAAGCTCTGTGTTTTGTATTGTTTTGTTTTTTATACCATCCCTATCTCCCAACTTCCAAATGATCCCCAGGAACCACTTGAACCCTCAATGATGCTAACTTTTCCAAATTCCATAGCTCTTACTATTTATAGGGCTCATCTGTTCAAGCAAATCTTCACTGTAATGTTTTTAGTTATTTTATCATACTCCCAAACTAGATGGAAAATTCCTGGAAGGCAGAGATTGTATCTTATATTTTAATTTTCTTCCCTGCTTTGTAAAGGGAAGTGTGCAGATAAGTTGCCCCTCAAAAACTGATTCAAACTTAGCATGATTGATTTTATATCTGGAAACGTCATCTAGCCATAATTAAGACTGACGGCATCTGTGATCATAGAAAGCATTATAGGTTATTTCCACTTTTCAACTAGGCACAGAGGAACTTGAAGGATTAAATGAATAGTTCTCAGATTCCAGATAGGAGACAGATATCACAGTTTCTGATTCTATGGGCAATAAAATACCAAAATGGATAAGAGTTTAAATACTGTACTTCAAAGAAAAGAACATAAGTGTCTGGCTGAGTGTTTTTTCTTCCTACATAATTCTCCTGTAATTATAATTTAAATGAGGATACCACTGCAATGATGTTGCTTTATTCATAGGAAAATAAGTTGACAATGTTTACCAGATTTGTAAATTAACAAACCTGATGAGATGTATCTGCTTCCAGGGGTAGATAATATATGACTCGTGGATCACAAAGTACTTTGGACAGCCATGTGCGTGTCCCTAGAGAAATGCTAATAAGCAGTGGGAAGGCCCAAGCCAGGTGTCTGAGAACAGAAAAAGGGATGCTGAGTAGTTCAGATGAAAGTGATCAACCTTCAGCCTGGGGCTGCCAGGTCATGAGAAATGAAAAGGAAACAGAAGATAATCAGACGTCAGAAGAAAAATGAAATTTAAGAAAGGCCACCAGGAAAAAATAAATATGTATAAAAAGAAAAGAAAACAAGAGAAAGCAAGAAGACTAAGTCTCACCACAACAAACAAAAGGCAGAAGAGGAAATGGTATCAATTTTTCAAGTTCACATAAGAAAGCATACCTACTTTTAATCAGATGCTCTCCATTTTCCTTACAGCAATGTTCCGTGTGGCTGGGCAGCTAACTGATTGCATATGCCGCCTCCTCTGGGACTTTCCTGAAATGATCCCTGGTTTGAATATCTTTTGGAAACTTTCAGTAAATGAAAACATTGTTTTTTCTCCTTTTGAGTAATTTTTCCCATAACCTTCAAATTTAAGGATTTAAAAAAATTTTTAATTGCAAATAAATAACTTTTAAGACCTACAAGTATTTTATAGCCATTAAACTTCCTCAACAGAGATTGTTGAGACTTATGGTGTGCCGGGCCCTGTTTTAGGCGCCATGTTCCTGTCTGCTTTAGCCCCAGTGGTAATAAAGGCCTTTATGTAAGCAGCATCCATTTCTAAAATAATGTAAATAAAGTCTATTTGACAATAGTTTTAGTCTACAGAAAAGGTGAAAAGATAGAGCAAAGGGTCATCTAACTTGCACTCAGCCTCCCACTGTTAACAGGTTCTGCTACTGTGATAAGTACTTTTTTTACCACAGAGGACCCAGTATATGTATGTTGTTATTAACTAACCATAACATTTTCTTTGCTCTCATTGATCTTTCCCAAATGTCCTTTTTCCAGTTTCGGGATCTTCTCCCACATGTCATTTTGTCGTCCTGTCTCCTTAGGAGCCTCTTGACTGTGATAGTGGCTCAGACCTTCCTTGTTTCCAATGACCTTGACATGTCCGAGGAGCACTGGCGAAGCATGTTGTAGAATAGGTTTCAATATTGGTTTGCCTGATGTTTTTGACATACTTAGACTGGGGTTCCAGGTTTTGAGCAGAATGTGACAGTGAGTGTCCTTCTCATTACACATCAGTGGGCACATGATATCAAAATATCCCACCATTGCTGACGTTAACCTCGATCCCTTGATTGCCAAGTTTCTCCACTGTAAAGATATTTTCCCCTTTCCCTGCTCTATCTACTAAGCAGATCACTAATTCTGGCCACACTCAAGTTTAAGTGGGTGTGGGGAGGTGGGTAAATTAGGCACTAGTCCTTGGAGGAACTATATATAATTTAGAATTCTTCTGTAAGGAAAATGTGTTCCTTCTTTTCCATATTTACATGGATTAACATATATGCTTTACATAAGCCTAGGTATTCAATATTGTGCCATTTTTATTTTGTTGCTCTAATAATTACAGTTCGACCATTAGAAGCTCTTCCAAATTGACGTGTGTGCTTTGTTTTTGATGTATCTTTAAATTTTATTATTTCAACATGTCCTTGTTTTCTGATATCACAAAATATTCCAGGCTCACCTTGTAGATTTTCAACACCAAGCACAGAATCAGCTTTTGAATGAGCCCTTATTCCTTTTATTGGATATTGGTATTAGAGGCAAAGTAAAATCATCTTCATTATAACAATGCAAAGATTCTGGTATTATTTTTGGAAGATTTTTTTCAGGGGCTCATCTGTTTTGCACAGGAAAGAATAGTTCTTTCCACCACCAGAGAGGGAGTTTGAGGGAAGGGGAGCAAGAGGGAACTCAATAAAACATGGTGAAGGACTACTTGTCCTTTAGTGCTAGAAGTGCTGTTGCAACATACATATGAAAAGGTGTGGACCTAGACCCCAGTTATACGCATTGTTGCATGCCTTTGTTACCTCAATGATAAATGATATAGCTGATTCTACCACTAAGTCCTCTAAAAAGCTTAAGGATCATTTTGTTCCTGAATAGTGGGGGCAGCGAATTAATGGGTGTTTATTCAGACAATCAATGGGAATAATATATTTTATTTGAATTTAAAAGATTAATGAGGAGATCATTTTTAAAGTAACTTTATCCATAAGCAACCTTGAAAAGTGAAACCACAGCAGAATCTTCCAAATTACTAACCATCCCAACCATCATTCTCTCTCTTAATTCCTGACTGGAAGAAACATAATGTGTAAAAACACATCAATGTGTTTTGTTGTTTATAAACTCATCTTTATTAGCTCAAGAAGTACTTTATTAAATAATAAATACAGCCCCAGTCTTTTCAGACGTTTCATTCTAACTGCTTTACATACATATTCTCATACTTGATATGAGATACCATATCATAGTCTCATATTTGATATCACTAGAATATCTTACTATCATTGGAATAAAAATTTTATATTCTAGTGATAATACATTAGAAGCAGAATTTGAGAAGCAATGTATCTGTGGTCTCAGAGTCAAAATCATATGCAGAAAACAATAAAATAATTGTTGTAAATAATCAAAAGGAAGCGGCAGATACTTTATTTTTTTTTTAACTAGGTAAATGTAAGAAAGAAGTTGGTAAAAGTTTGGACAAACTACATTTCTAATATGAGCCCTAGAAAGAGCCAAGTCATACTATTTAATCTTCTGATGAAAAGACAGGAGACTGCAGACCTGCCAGCTGCCCCACATCATCAGCGTTGGCTAATGGCAGGAGTAAGATTGGAGCTTAAAGCTCTTGGGAATTCAGCCTTGCCCATTAACACCCCCTAGTTGTTCCTCTCTGTCTCTCTCTGTCTCTCTCTCACACACACACACAGAGTGCACACGCACACATGAGCTAGCAAGCGAGTGCTAAGGTAAAGAGCAGGTTGATGATTATTTGTTTTAATAGTTAATCCATTACCGTTGGTATTCTTTCAAATGAAAACAGCACAAATTTAATTAATAAAAAAAATGAAGTAACAAAACATACATCAAAAATACAGTTTTGATGTATTTGTCATTAGGTTTAATAGATGTAAATTACTGTGAACTTGCTATAAAGTTTTTAAATGCTTCATCTTGATTTCTAAATATAATTCACTGTATAAACAAACAACAGTGAAAATCAGATTGTTGAGAGACATATGACAATACTTGATGTTAGGAGTTTGGGTCAGCATCATACCCAGACCCCACCTGAAACCAATTAATCAAAATCTTTAAGAGTGTCTACATTTCCTTTGGAAAAACCAAGCTCTCTAGGTGATTTAAAATGCGGTTTTATAAGGAGATGCTATTGCTGTGTTGTGTCCCTGGAAGGTGCCTCTTGGAGGCTCCTGTCCATAAATAAGACCTTCATTGTGCCTCCAGTGTTTGGAGATTATTATTATTATTTTTTAGCAAAGAAAGGCCTTCTTGCTACTATCCTTTCTAAAATTCTCACCAAATCTTTGATCATTTTTTCTCCAGGCAAAAAGTAGATAGCAGGGTTCTGTGTGACAGTTGGGATAAAGAGAGGTATGATATAAAAGGGATATCCCTTTTAGATACTAACCCTTATTATAGTTATGTCAAGATCATGCTCTCAGAAAATAATAAACACATTTGAACCCCCTTTGATGTCAAAGACAAACAGGGATGATGTCTAATTCCCATAATTGAGGACTCATTCTTTCATTCACTCAATAAAAGCAGCAGTGCAGGCACTAGAGGATGTCAGAGGGAATGCCTGCCCTCACAGGCTTAATGATCACTTTTATTTTAAGAGAAGAGTGTTAGTGACTTTGCCTTTAAGAAGTAACATAATCTGGTTGAATGTGATTCATAAATTTTACTTAGGTCCAGTGATGCTAACGGATGTTCGGGTCATAGAAGGATTAGGTCTATTTAAAGAGCAGGGTTTAACTTGCTCTAATCACAGCCTTCCTTCAGCAAAGCTACATGAAAGCAGCTATAGCTGAGTGATCTAGGCACTCAGTCCAGATAGAGAGCTGAAGTAGTGAATAATGGCACCCACTCACCACATCATAGAAGCTGACACCTAAATTCCCTTTATGCCAGGGAAGGGGCTGGTGCTACCCCAACCATGAATATTGGGGTACAACTCTTGCCACTGACCAGCCATATTGTATAGCTGCAACCATTCAGCGTGGTTCCAAAATGTTTACTCTCCTGAGTCTGAGGATGACAGTCAGGCTAAGCTCATCATACTGGTATTGACTCTCAATTCCTGATTACAAGGGAGGCACTGATAATTCCCAATCAATCAGCTCAATGATCTGAGGTTCCTCTTCTAGAGTTCGACACTCAGTCCTCCAGAGTCCTTGTGTACTGCTTCAGGATGTATCAGGCAATGAGAGAACAGCATACCAGCTACCGCTCCTGTTACCTTCAAGATTTCTCTTTGATAACCCCTGCTCTGATAGTCTTGATGGTGTGCTGCTCGAGTCTTGTCTAGGTTTTCACTAACAACAAGAAGCAACAACTCAGGAGCAAACTTTGCTAGGAGAGCCAAGAACTTAGGAGATGTCAATCTAAAGTATATTTGGAGCATCTAGGTGGAATCCCTTTATATGGTAACAAAAAAGCTCAGAAAACACCCTACAGCTAAAACAGAGCAAGAGAAATCTATACATTTCAGCTATCAGTTGATATAACCCATTTACATACATGTAGTTTCTGGACAGCTGCTCACATAGAATGAGTACTGCCATCTCTGGCTCATTCTTATGAAAAAAAAAATATATATAGGGCTATAACCACAAAGAAAGGAATGGTGATAGGTTTGTAGTGGAGATAGAAAGATAGAGAACATAGTTACTTTGTTCTCAAGTAACTATGGCTACTAGGCATACCAACACTAAAGTGGTCAATGTAATAATGGGGTGTGTGCATACAATGCCATGGAAACACAGAAGAAAATATAGCAAAGTCTATCTGAGAAAAATCAGGGAGGACTTCATGGAGGTCATGATATTTGAGATGCATGTTCAAGGATGCATGTACAGCCTATTTGAGGAAATCTCCCAACAGAAGCCTCTAAACAGCATTCTGTTAGGATACATCTGTTTCTAGTTGATTCATGGAGCTCCCCCTGGAAACCTGAGCTCCACCTAAAGGGTATACTCTTGACAGGTGCAAAGGAAACATCTTGAGACAGTCCAGCATTCCCAAATCACAAATAGTAATGAAGACTAGAGATTGTGTTATCAGTCAGGCTTACTCACTGGCTCAGTACATCAACACATGAGCTATTTGAAAGCATAAGTAGATGTGGCCAAACTCTCCAATGTTAAAAGTGCCGATGCCACAGTTGCTACATGCCTTCTACAATGCTCCTCCAGGGGTATAGTAGGGCAAAGCCCACACTCTAGAGAGCCAGTGATGTGGGTCACAGTGTTCGTTGTTGTCTTCCAGGAAGACGGGAAGTGAGAGTCATTATCATCTAGGAAGTTCTTCTGGTGGAAGACCTTGTTGGACACTTGGTTACCTAGAAGACACAACACTGACTACAGGAGGGGGCTAGTGCTAGGTCTCTTGTTATATGACCCAATGAGTCATCATGGATCAAAATGGATTCCTTTCAAATGGAAAGCATGAATGAGGATATCTTTCATTGACTATAATCACATGGTTCCTGGCATAATTCTAAAAGCAGCAGAAATATGCTACCATTCATTTGTCATCAAAATCTTCTGAATAAGGAATAGTTATCTCCCCATTTGTGTGATGATGAATCTGAGCTTAGAAAAGTTTAACAACATACTCAAGGTCATATAAAGTGAAAAGTGATAGAAGTGGGTGGGTTAATCCAGGACTGTCTACTAGCAAAACCCTCTGCCCCCAATTTCTTGACTTTGCTTCATCCTCAGTTAAAAATAGAGGACTATAGTGGAACTTGAGCAGAGAGGGGCAAGAACAGTACCCTTGAGAACCTGGAAAGGCAGGGGATAGGATTCCCTACCAGGGTGTTCATATACTCATTTCTTGATTGGCGGGGGAATTAAGACAAAGGCTTTCATTCCAGGCAGGGTCACGATTCTGGTTTTTCAAAGGTTGCTGTGACCTGTGATATGAATTACACATGTCAGGGCCGAATATGTGTTACTAGAAATAGATTAGTTCAGGAAGTCAGATTTGTATGGTTTAAATAGGAGTGCAGAAAACTGGAAGTAAGATGCAGCAGTCTAATCTGTGGTTGAATCATGCACCATAATTAAGCCTTCTCATTTCCTACTCTTTCCTTTTTCATTTTGCAAATGTCTCCATCTGTGACTCATCTTTTTTGCAGCAACATTACTCCCTCATATTTCTTTTTCTTCTCTTGCTATTTTCTCCATCAACTCTGTCTCTTAACTTTTCTAGGAAGCTCTAATTGATTATTAAAATTATCAAAGGATAAGGTAGAAGAGATAATTCTTGGAGAAACATTAATAATTCATAATGAATATGCCAAGAAAGACCCTCAGTAAAGCCATTATATACATACTTACTGTAAAATGTATTTTAGGGGCTTATTTTTAGGCTGGACCTATTCAAGATATTGGGGATATCAAAATAAGACATTAAATAATACACTAAACTTTGAGTGTTACAGATTGAATGTTTGTATCTTTCCCAAATCTTATGTTGGAGATATGGCCTTTGAGAAGTAATAAGGTTATGGCGTGGAGTTCTCATGAGTGGGATTAGTTTTCTCAAGAGAAGAGACATGAGCGAGATGATCTCTCCCCCCATCATGTGAGGATACAAGGAGAAGATGGCCAATCTGGAAACCCGAAAGAGGCTTTTTACCAGTAATCAGTGGGGTAGCATCTCAATTTGGACTGCTGGCTATCAGAACTGTGAGAAATAAATTTCTCTTCTTTAAGACAACCAGTTGATAATTTGTTAAAGCACCTCGAGCTCAGATAATGGGTAAAACCAAGACATAAGAAGGTGATGTCAATAAAATGCAGCATATGGCAGAAGTACATGCAAGTTGTTACAGGAGTGTCTCATCTAACCCAGAGGTTCCAGGAAAGTCCTGAAGGGAAGGATGACATCTGAACTAGTCATTAAACGTGAATTAGAATTAGTTAGGGGGAAGAGGAACCAGTGGGGGAGGGCATTTCAGACCCCAAATATTCAACAGATGAACAAAAGTACAGAGGAATGGATCCACCTGGTATGTTTGGAGAATTACAAGCAGAGCGATGTTGCTAGAAGGCAAAGTTGCAGGTGGCGAGAGGCAGGAGCGAGACTGGGGAGATGGAACCACATTAGAGACGGCTTTCATGTCTGTGAAGGAGCATACACTTCATCCTTTAGGCAATAGGATGATGGAATGGCCCAGAAGGATTTTAAGAAAGAATTGACATATCACATTATAATTTAGAGTGATCACCTGGATGACACAGACAAGGTGAAATCTGAAGGGTGGGAATACTGTAAACTGGGATGCCAGCCTGGGGAAGAAGTGAAGGCCTCGCGCTCGGCCACTGAAGTGTGGCAAGAGCACACGTAAAGCTGTCAGCACTTGTAGCTAGGGATTGTGTGAGTGCAGAGAGGAACACAAATCTTTTCTTTTATTGCTGTTTATGAATAGCAAAGATAATCCTAATAGGAACATCAAAACCCTGTAGATGATGTCCTGTTGTTCATTTTTACTGACTCATTTTGGATTCCAGAGCAGCTCCTTCTTCGTCGTGAGTCAAGGGAATCTACCTGCTTTCCTCTCCTTCCAGGAGAGGCCTACTGTTGACTCTTGGGGAGCCTTTTGCTATTCCAAAAGACAGACATCGTGTCCACATAGCCCTCTCCTGTTGCAGTTAACTGCTTTTCCAGCAACGACTGTTTAAAGTCTCCTCTTCTACGAGTTACTATTCCTGGTGATAAACATACGACACTAAATCTGATTCCCATCATATCTTCAGCATCGGGTAGGGATAATAGCAGATAAGAATAAATAGTAAGTGCCCAGCTATTAGATCTTGAATGAATGGGAAAAGAGATGCATGATTTTTTTTTTTCTAATCACTGTAGGATTTTAATAAGTCTATACTATTTGATCCTAAATTTTAGGATCTGTGAAAGTAACTGGAATTGTTCCTACCCTCTGCTTTGCACAGGTTGTCAAGTCCACTCCCATCCCCACTTCTGACCCTCAGAGTTTAGCAAAGTTAGCATAGACCACTTAGTCCATGCTCACCCTTTTCCTCACTGGAAGATGATCAGAGCAATGTCATCATCGTCCTTAGAGGCAGCTAAGCTGTTTACCTTTCTTTGGATCTCCAGACCTGATAAGACCAAGCTCGGGAGACCTCTGGGGTGGGAGACAAGCTGCAGGCCATTTCCTTCCAAAGCATAGGGAAGATGAGTAGCTCCCTTAGCCATGCTTAAATGTGAGTTGGTAATGGATATGGTTCAAGTTCAGCACTGGTTAGCATTCTAACCAGTTGCTTTCTCTAACCAACAGCAATATTGAAATTCTAGGGAAAATTAGCAAGACTTTGAAACAGATTATCTATTTTTGACTTCTGGTTGCTTTAAAGAGTGTGCTAGTTAGGGAAAACCATATAGCAATGATATAAAGTAATAACCCTTTTAGGACATTGCAATCAGAAAAGTCCTGATAAAATTGTATCCCAGATTCAAATACTGTTATTCAGTTAGAGATTAGAAGATTTCATCGACCTAAAACCATTCATTTAATAATAATGATATGTCTTCAGATTTAACTCTCCTTCTGGAAGATTTCATAAGTTAGAGGATTTTAAACACACACATAGGTTTCAAAGATTCTATTGATGTTTCTTCATTAATACTGTCTCAGAAAGTGGGCTTGCTAAGTTATACTATACAAGTTTTATTTTTAAATTCCTTTAACTATGGTTATTGGTAGTTGCCTGTCTTAACTGGGATTCATAATTCTCCCGCTGAGAATAAAATTCGTTGTTAGAATAAAGCACATTTGACTCTTTCTAAGCTGCCCAAATGTGAAGTCTTGTGGTTAGGTATTTTGGAAAACTGGCAGGTTTTGTTTACATATTGTGGTCTTTCTCCAAATTTATCCCACATCCCACACGCCACAAGTCTAGGACCCCTTCCAATGTAATTGCTGTGGGACAAGTGCAAGGCAAAAAGGCTTCCACAGTTACCAAATCCTTTCCATCTCTGAATCAGGAGGAGCGAGAGCCAGAAGAGCTTCCTTGGTCTTAAAAAAAAATGCTGACCTACAGAAATACCTGAATCTAATTTGCTGTACAAATGGAAACCTTTTCTTCTCTAGATTGGATACAGATAATTTTTTTCAATGTTTACAATTTAACAATTGCTTAGAGCCTTTCATCTGAAAGCAATTTATGCATGTTGGACCCAATTATCCTCATAGGCTTAAAACTCACCAGTGTTTTCCCTCTTTTACCTGGGCACATCCATCCCATTGGATGAGGTCCTATTAACCACAACCAATATCAAACCTAAGGATGGAGGTGCTTTATAGTTCATAATAATGGAAGATCCTTCTTGCCCAAGAAAGAATATTATCTTCAAAAAGGGTAACATTCCTCTATGTTCTTAGAGATTAAAACCTTTGAGTTTGAACTAGATTCAACCATTCCATGTGATTCCCAGTCAGAAGAGATGCTGAGTCATCAGCCCACATTCACATTCTGTTACCTTAATTTTGGAAGAAAGCAATGTGTCCCATCTGCTGCAAGAATGCTGTGTTAATCTGGTGTGATCCACCAGTCCAGGGCCATCTGTGCTGGCCATTTGTTAGGATGACTTACACAGTCAACTCATTCAAGAAATATTTATTGAGTGCTTCCTCGGAGCCAGGCACTATGCTAGGGACTGGTGAGAAAATGGTGGAACAGCAGACTTATGTGTATCCAAGAGTTTATAAGTCTGAGGGGGACAATATGCTACACATAGTTCATTGTCATACTGTGGAAGGAGAGCTCGGTTCAGTGGAGCGCAGTTGACCTCTTAGATGAAGGGCATGAGGAAGGCTTCCAACAGGACTGAGTGCTAAAATGAAGCATGGGTGGGTGCTAACCCAAAAGGAGGGAATATGTTGGGTAGGAGCAGCGTGTCTGAAAGTTGTGGGCTGGAGGAACTGGAAAAGTTTAATTTAGCTGAAAAGGAGAGTTTAAGGTGGCATGTGCTAAAAGATGTTGCTGAGAGATAAATAGAATCCAGCTCATTAAGGCCTTGTAAGCTCTGAAGGAACATGAACATTTTCCTAAAGGAAATAGAGAGCCAAGAAAGTACTTTATACAGAGGAACGGCAGGGATAGATTACATTTTTGGAATGATTGTTTTGGCTACAGTGTGTGGAGTAGATTGGATGGGGACTAATGCTGGGCCTTCACTGTTGTAAAACAAAAGAATTTTGGTTGTTCTGAACTATAGCAGTGATCATGGAAATAAGAGTTGAATTACTCAAATGAGAATCAATTGGATGAATCTATGAATCTGACGAAGAAGATGCTGGAGAGAGATAAGGTAACGTTTTACTTTGACATTTTCCTGCTGTCTCCAGTGTTGACAACTTTGGTCCAACTTTCATGAATATTCACAGCAGGTATATTCTCAATAGCCCAAACCAGGAAATGACCTACATGTGCATCAGCGAGTGAATAGATAAGATGTATAGCCATACAATGAAGTATTACTAGGCAATAAAAAGAAATGAATCATTATTACGACAAAGAGTGGATCTCTGAAATTGTCAAACTGCATGAAGAGAAGCAGACACAAATAGCACATGCTGTACGGTTTCATTTACGAAAGACACTAGACGTCAATTGATCAAGACAGAAAGCAGGTTGGCAATTCTGGGAGAATTGCATGGGATCTTCTTCATCTCCAGGACTTCTGAGTGTCTCCAAAATATCATACACCTAGATAGTGTGGCAATGCTAAGAAGTGAATTAACAGAAAGCTCAAATGCAACAAATAAACTATATAGACCACTGTATAGGTAGATGGCATAAGCACTGAAAAACGCTGGCTAATTCTGTGAATATATGCAACTTCAGGTGCAAGCCCTGGCTTTCAGCAGAGGTCTGAATGAAGCTATTCTGCAGTCATCTTCCTCGTCTGTGCCATTGCTTCATGGGCTTTGCACAGTGTGAGAACTGAATAAAGTCATAGGGGTATCTTTCCCTGCCTCCGCTGACCCCCACCATGCAACCCACATTCACATGCGCCTCAGGTCTAGTCCCAGGATCCCAGAGTTTACTGTCTTATACAGTGGGGTTCTGCAGAATATTATCTTTGACAAAAATAAAAGTCACAAAGTTTGAAAGTCACGACTCATTCCAACCGTTCTCCAGTTCTGAAAGTAGCACTTGGCAAGTGATTATATATTGCTCTCTCTTTATCTCCCCCCCGCCCCCGTTTTTGTTTATTTAATTTTTGGACTATATGACTTCTCCCATCAGGTTCAGTCACCTAGTTCTCCCACCACCAAACGCCCATAGTCCACCGCCTCAGTCCCTTGTGCTCTTCCCAGCCTGTTGTCACACCTACCACGCACCTCCCCACCCCTCATGGACACCTCATATCTGTGGCCAGCTTTCAAGTTTTGTCTTTGTCTGACCCTTTGGTTTTTCTATAGTCCATATATAAGTGAAACCATCCAATATTTTTTCCCTTTCTTCTGTATTTCACTTAGTAAATTAAAATCATTGTCTCTCAATCTGGTTTCCTCATTCACAAAATAAGAACATCCTTTTTCTCTGCTATGTCACAGGATTGTTGCAATGATCAACTGAAGTTGTGTTAAAATGCAATTTAAAAGTCTACTTTATTGAAATATAATTTATATCTGATAAGTTGAATCCATTTAAGGTATACAGATTTTTGTGTATTGATCTTTTAGCCTGCTACTTAATTTTACTGATTTATTTCTAGTGGTTTTTAAGATTTTCTATGTATGATATCATGTTTTCTGCAAATGATAGATTTACTCTTTACTAATGAGTTCCCTGTATATCTTTATCTCAGAATTAAACTTTTTATTGGAAATACAGAATTTCAAATTGGAAAAAAATAGGTCTTGAACAGCATTTGTTCAAACTCTAGACTATGATATTCCCTAGGCACAGACACTAAAGTTCCTTTGACACCATGGGATCTGTGCCCATAAGTTGAGAAAAGAATATATGCTCAATTGTATTAATTACAATAGAGTTATTGTTCACATCAAAAAGCATCTCACTACAAGCTTTCTTGTGGGGTCAGCATTGACATCTTACTTGCTCTTTGACTATTGAACTTAAAGAAATGTCAATTTGTTTCAAAATTCACATTTTAAGATCTTTCAAATTATGTTGTTCTGTTTCTCCCAAAGAAATAGATATAATACTTCCTAAGAAAATAGATATATATTATAGTAATTTTCTAAGGTCCAAAGGAATCAATCTTTACTTCTCCCTGAATGCTTTTCCAGATTGCTAAGAAGAAATGGTCTTTCACACTTTCTTCTTCCCTTATGTGAAAATGTTTTCCTTGCTCTACAACAGTGTTATTCTCTAACAAGAATTTTACTTCATATTCCAAACCTCCTAACTCAATTTTTTCTTTGTTAGAAAAGCAACAGTAGTTCCATATAGTTCTGATAACTATTAACTACAAGAGTTTTTTTTCTTTTTTTATAAAGATTTATTTATTTATTTATGCATACAAGAGCTGGGGTACAGGCCAGAGTTTAGGGAGGTGAGAGGATTCACCAGAGACAGAGTGGGGAGCAGAACAGACAGACTGACTGAAACACACTGCTGAGGGGAGCAGCTGGCGAGGCAGGAGAGGTCTGCTGTGCCATGTAGGTCCCCTCCCTAGCGAGGGGCAGGGATCAAACTCATGCTGCAGTGGCAGCAGTTTGCTCCATAGTGTGTTGTTTAACCCACTGCACCACCAGGGAGGCCCCATAGAAGGCAAAAGTTTTTCAAACTGTTCAGGTACCTTTAAATTTTTTTAAATTATTGAGCACCCCCAAGCACTATTGATTATGTGAGTTATCAATATTTAATCCATTAGAAATTAAAACTGAACAAAAATATATATTCATTTATTAACTCATTAAAGTCAATCTATTTTCAAATCAATGTATTTCTAGGGAAAATGATATTTTCAAAGAAAAATGTAGTGGTATTGTTTTGCAATTTTTAAAAAACTCTTTTTAATGTCTAGAAAATATGTGTATGATGTCTCATATATGCCTCTGCATTCAACCTGCCTCAATATCACATCTCATGTAGCCTCTAGGGAAATTTCACTCAACGTTAATGTGAGGAAAGTGAAAACATCAAAAAAGTCTTAGTATGACTATGAAAATAGTTTTGACCCTGCATTCTCTAAACTATATTGGAAGATGCCACCACTCTCCAGAATTTTCTGGATAAATTTGGAAACCTGCTGTTCAAGTCATTTACGTAGTTAAACATATGTTTTTACTAGCAATTGTGTTTTGTCTAAATAAATTCAGTTAATGAAAAGTAGCAGGCTTGGACTGTTCTCATTAATCATCTTCATAAGCAGTTATATCTAATATACATAGTTTAATGTGACTGAATTTTTATTTGGCTCTGGTGTTAGACATTTGGGGTAAGACTATAGTTATATATAGATATGGATGTAGATATAGATGATGTACATATATATAATACACACACAAGGTAAGAAAACTGCAAACTTTTACAGGACTTAGAGAATATTGCAATAGCTTTTATGTTTTACTATCTTTTTTAGTTACAGCCTCTTTGAGACAGCTGTTGTGTATTTAATCTATGTAATCTCATTGTTCAACAGCATTCCTCAATCCCTGTTTATTACAAAACTTGGTGAATAAGATAGAATGACGCTGCCCCACAGATTTACTGGGAATGAATCTAACTGCACACTCTGCCTCTAATACATTCTTGGCAAAACTAGTTCCAAACACAGAGGTGACATCCCTTGAGAGTTGAAGTCATAGAATCCAAGTACACATTGCTACCTCACTTCCAACTTGGCTGACACTGAAGTCTGTGGGAGGGGTACACTGCCACAGTGGGGAGGTTGGCGAGAGCTCTCTCCGGTGCCCTTGGGAGAGTTTTTAGAAGAAGCCTTCAGAGCCGAACTAGAGGTCAGTTTCAGTTATTTCCCTTAGATGCAGTAAACAATAAGGGAGAGTTAAAACTGCCTAAAATAGAAAGCAATAGGAAAAATGAGAGGTGGGAAAATAGGCGAGGGAACATAAAGGGTGTCGTGGCGTAAGTCAGGCATGGTACATGAAAACAGAAGAGTAAAGGCAGTTTGGTTTAGGACAAACTTACCCTGATTGAGTTATTGGTTGCCGTCTACTTTTATGTTTAGATTTCTGTCCCTTCCCTTTAGGAAAGGAGTCTCAGATTGTCAGCATATCATAATGGAGTTTAGTTATGATTCATGAATCTTTAACTTATTGAAAGTCGATGCCATATTGGTACAAAGCTATCTCTACTGGGTTCTAGAGACTTATCTACCCTTTCTTGATTCCATGTTCTTGGGTTTTTGTCGGCCGTTGGAAAACTGCTTGTCAACATATCCTGTCCGGCAGGGTGCACGTTTCAAGATCTGTGTTGTCCATGAAATCTAGTCCCACCTATGATATGATTTGCCTTAGAGGGTTCCAGAGTTCGTCAGGGTTAATGTTAGCATCGCACAGTCCTGACCCTAAAGAGCATCATAGTTCCTTGTGTCTTTTCCTGGGTGTGCACTTTCAAAGTCGAATCATAAGTACATGAATTTTCTGAACAACTCTCAAGGGCTTACAGTGACTACAGCCAAATTTTGAATTGGGAGAGTTTCCCAGAACAATATGAAATTATTCGTAGTACAAACTGTTGCACAGTATAAAATGCTTATTTTTATTAGTTACATTTCAGTTACTGCACACCCCCCAAATGAGCTCTCAAACTCAAGACTGAAACTAAACTCACCATATTTCCCCACATGTGTTCTTTCTGTGTTTCCACCTTCCAGCTAATTTCAGCACCAGACCCCTAGTCATACATATTAGCCATTCTGATTCATTCCATCCTCTCCCTGGTTTCCTCAGATACAATGAACTGCTACATCTGTTTCTCCCACATTTGCTCTTTTCCTCCCAAGTGAAGTCCCTCATCACCTCCCACATGGATGATTGCAACGCTATGAATTCCTGCTTAACTTAACTCCACTGAGTAGCAAATACTTGCTCTGCTGCCAAGGTAATCTTCCAAAAAACATTTCAGATAATGTTGTTCTGTTATTTACAACATTTTCAGAGCTCTGCATTGTTTAAAGGAATAAATCCCACTCTATAGTTTGGTATCTGGTTTCAACGTAGCTTTCAACTTTTTCTCTTGTTGCTGTCCTGTATGATCGGAGCCTGTCATGCCAGTCTAATCCATCTCTGAACTCATTTGACCTTTCATGCCCTCATGTACTGTTTCTGCTCATCTTTCTACACTGTCTTTCCTTTAGCACTTAGTGAATACTGGGGATTTAGGGCTAGTATTTGCTTAGTGATCGTACAGAGAAGAAAATGAACCTGTCCTTTGATTATCTGTATGATATGGAGAACCATAGCTAGGTGTTCACAACTCAGTATTATTGCTTCAATTGCTAGGTTATTTTGTTCAGCGTTGACTGAAGGGTACCTGTTAACCAGCAAGGAAAATAGATGTTTTTGCTAGCACTTTTTAAAGATGTACTTATTTATGAATACAAGAACTGGGGTATCGGTCAGAGTTGTGGGGAGGTGGGGAAAGGATTCACCGGAGACAGTGGGGAGCAGAACAGGTAGATCTACTGAAATGCACTGCCAAGGAGGGCAGAGCGAGATAGGAGAGGTCTGCTGCTCCATGTGGGTCACCTCCCTTACCAGGGATTGAATTTGTGCTGCAACAGATAGCTTCCTACTGCTGAGACTTAACCCCTGCACCGCCAGGGAGACCCCCTTGTAACACTTCTTGCTGTATCCCTCCACTGAATCTCTATTGTCTCCTACTTCCACACGCAAACAGTTTCAGCTGGACACGGGATGCCCAGATATTATATTTTCCACCTTCTTTTGCAGTTACGAGACTAAGTTGTGATACATGATTTGTGAGTAGACTGAATCAGTGCCTTTTTTGTGTTTACCCTTACATTTAACTAGATGTGTGTCCTAGTCTCTTCTCTCTTTCCAGATGCCTGGGAAATTTTGGGACTGAGATACCATCTCAGGGCTACAAGTGGGAGCTTGTGGTAGATGGCAGAGATACCTACAGTAGTCTTAAAATATTCCTTAACCCGAGACTATTAAATCACTTCATGAGCTTCTTATGATAGCTTTTTAACATGCACTCTAGCTAGTACACTCTATTTTCCCTTTATAAAATAGTTTTCTAAGAAAACATTTTTGTTCAGGATTATCATGTACTCAATTAAAATTATTACCTCTTCAGACCCTTTGTAACTCTAAGTGATCATAGGATCCATAAGCTATGACTAAAATATTTCCAGGAGACATTTCCAAAAAATGTTATTTACCTGATTTTTTAAAAAAGAAAGTACTAGATTACTACATGTCATTTCCTCCTTTGTCTTTTAAGATTTTTTTTTACCTGCCTTGGGATCCTGCCTTTATGATATTATTGCTGAAAATTCATAGTTCTCATCTTACTATTAAATACCACTGGATTTTATGTTTCCAACCTAGAACATAGCAATTTATCAATGTAATGAATGAGTACACATTAAATGAAAATATCAGTTCATAAATTTGAATTAGGCAAGGGTTTGCTTCTTAGAATTACTCTGGACTGACAACCTTAGGATTTCTACTTATTCAGGGAAAAGTATAACATGTAGTTGGCATTCTCTTATAGTAGATGAAATTTTTCAATGAAAAAAAGATTTGGGAAATTGTATGAACATTTGACTCTAAATGAGGTACTTATATAATGTAGTTATTGAAGAAAAGAAGTAAATTCAGGCTACATAAATTGAAGTGTGTTCTCCAAGACAAGGGAGATGTTGTTCTATTGTACTTTCTTCAGGTCAAGGCCATTATTTAAAATATTAGCTTATGTTGACAGTTTTCAAAATAATTTCCATTTCACTATTCAATAAATCTTCTAATATTAGATATGAGTGAACAAGCTAGACTGTGTTTTATAAAAACTTTTCCTAGAAAAATCATTTACTGTTACACCAGTGAAAAGATGAAAATGAAAACCACTCAGGTGTAAATCTTCTTTTAAGAAATTAACCAAAATAAAACCTTACATGGCTAGCATGACATTCCTTACTCTTCTTCTCTCTCCCATCAGTAGCTTTTAATGGATCCAATTTCAAAATAGGTCCTGGCTCAGTCCACCTCACTCTAGCTCCCATGTCCACTCCCTAAACTCAGAGAGGATGATCGCTTCCCAAGACACCTGCAGCGACCTCCTGGCTAACGCTCTGCTTCTCCAGGTGATCACTGCACACTGACACACACTCACAGAGTCACTGAGTCATCATTTGTGTTTGTTGGGTCATAAAATCTGCTCTAACAAAACAACCCAATATTTTCAGTGACTTAAGAGAACAGACTTTGTTTCTTGTTCACATAAGGGTCCGGTGCCTTGTGCTCCTGGCCAATGAGAACCTTCTTCCATGTTAATTTCTTCTTGCAACTCTGGCATGTTCTGGACATCAGAGTTCTTTACTTACAGCAAAAGAGGTAAGAGGTTTGAAAGGGCATTCATGACTACCATGTCCAGAAAGCACCACAGAGTACTTCTGGTCACATTCCAAGCATGAGAAGGTAGTCACTGGGGCCCAAACCAATGTTATCATACTAGGCACTTGAATCTTTGTAGACAAACATGTTGTTTATGTGAAAAACAGACTACTAATCTAATCTCATAATAATAATAATCTAATAATAATTTAATCAGGGACTAAAAAATCTTTTCATGGTTTCAATTCTGTGTGTCCTTAGGATCATTTTATATTACACGTCCCTGAGCACAGTCACCTGCTGTCTTCACTGCTTTTCTTTTTGAACCCTGAACATGAATTATTTCCCACCTCAGGGACCTTTGCACTTGCTAATCTTTTTTTTTCTCTTTACATTCAGATCTCAGATCAAATGTCACCTCCTTATGGAAACCTTTCCTGATTATTTTATTTAAAGTACCACTGAATTAGTCACCTTCAATTATATTATCCTGTTACAATATCTTCACAGCATTTATCATAATTTTATCTTATTTATTTACATAGAGGGAACTTTGAGTTCTTGTGCTGTTATATCTCCACTGTTTAACAAATAATGAATAAAATATGTTGCTTGTTTAAATTAACAGGATTAGTAATGGAATATTTTATCTTTAAAAATTAATTATAAAATAACATAATAGGGAATGGTTTTATGATTGATGGATCAAATTCTTTAATATTTTAGGATGCGATTAAAGTATATGTGGATTTTCAAAAAACGGGCAGAAGAACTTAAAAGACACATCTCTAAAGAGGACATGCAAAGGGCCAACAGGCACATGAGAAAGTGCTCAACATCCCTCATAATCAAGGAAATGCAAATTAAAATCACAATGAGATACCACCTTATACCAGCAAGAATGGCACATATCAAAAAACCACTAAAATCAAATGTTGGCAAGGATGTGGAGAAAAAGAAACTCTACTACACTGCTGGTGGGAATGCAAATTAATCCAACCACTATGGAAGGCCATATGGTGGTTCCTCAGTTTACTAAAAGAGTTACCATATGACCCAGCAATCCACTCAAAGGGATCTACCCAAAGGACACAAAAACACTGATCCAAAAGATTACCTGTATCCCCATGTTTATTGCAACACTATTTATAATCAGTAAGACCTGGAAACACCCCCAAATGCCCAAAAATAAATGACTGGATCAAGAAGATGTGGTACATATACACAATGGAATACTATTCAGCAATCAAAAATGATAAACTAGGGCCATTTATAGAAACATGGATGGAGCTAGAAGGAATTATATTCAGTGAAATAAGTCAGAAGGCAAGAGAAAATATCAGATGGCTTTATTCTTAGGAGGAATGTAAAGGAACAAAAACTACAAAAAAAAAAAAAGAGCTCAAGGAAATGAACAATTGCAACCAAAAACAAACAAGGAAATGAACAATTGTAGTGAAAAACAAACAAACAAGGAAACAAACTAACAAAAACCACAACAAGAACAAAAGGACAAAGATAAACGAAAGGGATCACTCGGGAGGAGGGTGGGGTAGAGACCAGGATGAGGGCAGAAAGAGCACAAGGGACTGAGGTGAGTGTGCATGGGTGAAATAGTGGTGAGAATTCCCTGGGGACTACAAATGATGTCAAATATAATTAAATAAATCTAAAAAAAAAAGTATATGTGGATTTCCAATGAAAAAGCAATTGTTTTAAGCAGTGCATGGGACACAGTGGTAAGTAAATATACGGCATATACTCTTGTGAAAATTAATGTACAGAACCCCTATTTAAATGAGAGGAGGAGGCTAGAAGAGCTTTCTCATGACTATTTAATCTGCCAACATGCCCTACATCTATGACAGAAAGAAATATTGCTTTCTCACACCAGCAAAAGAGGAGTCTTCCTAAAGGCATCCCCCTAAAGTCTATGTAAAGGGGTATTGATTTCAGCTCTGGGGAGTTCATCTACCTCACCATGAGACTGCATTTTCCAAAATGCCTTTTGGGGGTTGTTTCCTAGTAGATCCACTTTGCTGGCTAAATAATTGACTGATTTTTGTTTGAGATCAATTCTATTTAGGGGAGAATTGCAATGAGATAGTATAAGAAGTGTGTTTGGGCTTCCCTGGTGGTGCAGTGGGTTAAGCAACACACTATGAAGCAAACTGCTGCCACTGCAGCATGAGTTCAGTCCCTGCCGCCGGCTAGGAGGGGACCCACATGGCAGAGCAGACCTCTCCTGCCTGGCCCGATGCTTCCCTCAGCAGTGTATTTCTGTTGGTCTGCCATTTCTATTCCCCACTCTTTCTCTGGTGAATCCGCTCACCTCCCTAAACTCTGGCCTGTACCCCAGCTCTTATATCCATAAATAATCTTTTTTTTTTAAAGAAGTATAAATGTTTAAAAGGACTCACAAGACTCAAGAAAAACAAATTCTGTCAAAAAATGGGCAGAAGAACTTAAAATACACTTCTTCAAAGAGGTGATACTGGCTAACAGGCACATGAGAAAATATTCAACACCCTTCATAATCAGGGAAATGCAAATTAAAACCACAATGAGATACCACCTCACACCAGTAAGAATGGCACTTATTAAAAAAAAAACCAGCAACAAGAAATGTTGGCAAAGATGTGAAGGAAAAGGACCCCTTCTATTCTACTGGTGGGAATGCAAGTTAATCCAACCACTATGGAAAGCCATATGGAGGTCCCTCAGTCTACTAAAAATGGAGCTACCATATGACCCAGCAATTCCACTCCTAGGAATCTATCCAAAGGACACAAAAACACTGATTCAAAATAATACCTCTACCCCTATGTTTATTGCAGCATTGTAATTGGTAAGACCCAAATGCCCAAAAATAAATGACTGGATTAAGAAGATGTGGTATATATACAAAATGGAATACTATTCAGCAATCAAAAAAGATAAACTAGAGTCATTTGTAGAAACATGGATGGAGCTCGAAGAGATTATGTTCAGTGAAATAAGTCAGAAGGCAAAAGAAAAATATCAGATGGCTTCACTTTTAGGAGTAATGTAAAGGAACCATAAAAGGGCTTAAGGAGAAGAACAATAACAATAAAAAAAAATCACAACACAACAAAAAGACAAAGACAAATCAGAGGCACTTTTTGGGGGTAAGGGAGGGAGAGGGACTGGGATGAAGGTTGAAAGAGCACAAGGGACTGTGGTGATGGTGCACTGGTGAAATGCTGGTGTGAATCCCATGGGGAGTACAATTGATGTCAAATATATATAAAGAAAATAAAGGACAAAGAACTAAATAGTCACAACATTTTTTCATGATGTTCTAAAATATAGCATGCTGCAGCACACAACAACACCTGCATATTGTGATAAATTAAAAAAAATTTGATTCTTTGGCTAGTGAGAAAAATCTGTTTAAGAAAGTCACAATTAAAATAAATGCAAAGAGGGCAAAAGGAAGGAAGAGTCAGAAATGATTAAGGGAAGGATTCTTCAGGAGGGACTTTGGGGTGACCTTCAAGAATATATAATTTTTTTAAATATAAGTTCCTATTCTCATTATTGTTCTTTTCCTGCTATCACAGGCAACAGGAAGTTCAGGGAATTATGCTAACAAGGCACCCACAGTCCATCTGAGAGACTGTGTATTCACCAGACCTCATTCTGCCCCAGGAAAAGTCAGCACACCGCCTGGAAAGAAGCTCCTCTGCCTGCCAGAAACTTCTCAGATTGGTCAGCTACAAAGATGGTAAGTACATTCCAAGACCGCTCTATGCTAGAGGGACAGATCAGCCCTTGGGACTTTTTATTCAGTGTTTCCACAACTGGAAAATGTACATGATTATAAATCTTACTCCTTCCCACAAATGACTTTTGAAATGTAGTGAGAAAAACTGACAACACATTCCGGATTTGTGGTTAAAATATTCCTGGAATATCTGCATGAACACAGAATTTGGGATCTAAAGATCAAAGACTGAAGTCTGATAAATGATGCATTTCAGGTTTTGGCATCTTTCATTCAGCTTTCATGGTTACTGGAGTTAGTCTGTACATTCATTTACTCTTTGAACAATTATCTTTATGGTATTTTTTTGACAAATCATAGGACTTGTCTCTGGTGAAATCCTTCAGTGGCAGTTGGGTTAGATTCATGTGAGTGTTTAGTATCAGTTACACAGTTCAGTGGTAGTGGAATGCAAGGCAGGAGAGACAACCCTCATCACTCACCTTCACAAACCTGCCTGGTGCCAACCGCACTGACCTGAACCTGGACCAGCCCTGACCGTCGTCCTCCAACCCAGAGCTCTGACATCCTGCTTAGAATGTCCTCCCCTGCTACCTGCCTTTCTCTTCAGGTCACCCCATATTCTAGTCTGTTTGCCATCAATTTACTCATCTCTCCCTTCCAGTAAAAGCAACAATCTGTCAGTGTATGGTTTAGAATAGTTGACATGAACAAAAATGAAATTAGAACCTGAATAAACTCTTAACTAATGCATGACATCTCAGCCTCAGTATAACATTAACTGCTTTCCTTTAAAATTTAAGTATCGGGGCCTCCCTGGTGGCACAAGGGGTTGAGTACTGCACTGTGGGGCTTCCGTAGCCATTGCAGTGCGAGTTTGATCCTTGCCAGGGAGGGGACCCACATGGCGCAGCAGACCTTTCCTGCCTCTCCTGCTGCTCCCCTCAGCAGTGTACTTCAGTGGATCTGCCTGTTCTGCTCCCCACTCTGTCTCTGGTGAATCCTCTCACCCCACTAAACCACCCCCCCCCACTATGCCTCGGGCCTGTACCCAGGCTCTTGTATGCATAAGGAAATAAAATCTTTAAAATATATATATATAAAGTTTTAAAAAATAAATAAATAAAATTTAAGGATCAGAGTATGGATTCTTCCCCCTAAGTAACCCTCAGGGAGCTGCATTTTCCCTAGTAGTTTAGGCAAAGTCACGTGTCTGTTCAACCATTATTAAATGTCTAGTTGGTCTTAAGCACTGTGCTAGCCTGGCTGCTCAGGTGAGGAGGAGATTTGGTCCTGTGCCAAAGGAGCACACAGGGTGGTGAAAGGAAGGGTACACCAGGGCAGAGGGGTAAGCTTGTGGGGACCATGGCCAGTCAGTGCCTGAGGGGTTAGAAAAAAATTTCCCGGGAAGTGACATTCGAAGTAGGCATTATAACACGAATGTGAGTTTGAGCTATCAGGAGTTTAGGAGCACAGAACTATTCAGGATGGGCCCAGTAAAGGCACACACTTTGAATTCATTTGCTGACTTCTGTTGAATGCTTTTAGGCAGAAATTGCTTAAGATGACAGAAAGAGAAAAAATTTCATTGCACTTTGACTGATTTGAGCTTCGTTTGATTTGGCTATCTTTTCTTTCTCTGCAGTGAAGAAAATTATGCCATATTTGTATAGTATACTATTTTTATGTTATATAATGTGTATTATGTTTTACATTTACATAGAAAACACACATTTTAAGCCATTATTATATATACAAGGAAAAAAATCATTTACTTAACAGAAAATATCTTTATGATTACAGTGTTCTAAGTAGTATTATTCTGCTTATTAAGTGACTTTAGTAAATTATGTGTCCCTACTTTTGTGTAAAATTCACTGAATAGAATGAAAAGGATGAAGAACAGAATCTCCTAGGAGTTAAAAATAATTTATATATGTATCATTTTATAGTTAGGTCTTTTGGAACATTATTCTTGATTGATCCTTCCAACAAGTCCTTGTGTGAGGCAGAGAGCCTACTAAGTGTCACAATCACTACACACATGGGCATTGATGTCCTAAAGGGCTAGACTTCAGATTCTCCTGTTTGGGCCAGTTACTTGATTTCTGTGAGACTCAGTCTTTCTTCCACTTGCCCCTCACTTGTACTGTCATTGCTTGACTGATCAGCTCTCCTCGTTCCATCTGAAATCCCAACTGACTATGGGAAAACCAACCTTTGTCAATTTTAGAAGTAGGAAATGGAGATGAAGAGTAGGGACACTGGAGTCCTATTGTTTAGGTTCAAATCGCATCTCCATCTCTCTCCCCATGAAGGGTCATCTCACTGTCTTGAGAACAAGTTTCTCACACATAGCAGCCTCTTTGCCTTGAACTGTATTCCCCAAGCATGGAAAGAGGGTTCATCCACAATTAATGGTGACATGAGTTAAATCATTGTTATAATATTAACAAGACTCGGGAAGTTTTGAGGAAAGCTGAGGAAACTTTAAAAAAAACTAAAAGGAAACCTGAAACTTATATTAGCTTCAGTTGCTGGTAGAATTCAAGGTGCTCATTCTGGGTGGAGTTTCCTCTTCTGGCATCTTTAAGTCTACCACTGTGTGGAAGGGGTCATCTTACCGCTCCTCAGGAATCTGGCCCTGTACCCCAGAAGCTGGCCCACTGAGGGTTGGCAGGAGAGGGGAAGAGTTTCTTCTCTCACTCCTTAATAACACCTCTTATTAGAGGTTCTTCTCTCTCTCCCCAATTCACTTTTCTGAGGATGACCGACAGAGAACATTTTAATGCCTTTCATGCTGGAAAATTTCACCTCCATCAAACCCCAGTGAAGCTGGGCGGGCTTCAGTAGGCTAAACATCTGATTAGTCTTCCCACTGCTATTTTTAAGTATCCAACAATAGTGAGTGGGGCCAAACATTGCTTGCTATTAAAAAAATTAAAATAGTAAATATCTATTGCAGGTCAAAGGAAGCAATTTATAATTTGCATATTTGACAGGCAAGAAACTTAAACATTTTTCAGTCAAAGTCACTAGTCCTAATAGCCCAAATGTCCTGAATATGCAACTAAATTAAACTTCAGGACTGTTCCTTGGATGTGGACTCATTAAATATATCTGAAAAAAAAAAAAAAACTGAGAATATGATTTTTAAAGTCTGACTTATTTAGTTTTGAATAATGTTGGAGAAAAAAAAATAATGTTGGAAAGAGTAATATATGGGATAGTACTTTTCAACCTAGGTTGGTTTATGGTAAGTACAGAGGTCTCAGCTTCTAATGGTGTTAAATTAATATAAGTGAAGATGCCATTTCCCAATCTTTTAAGGATTCTTCTAGGTCTCTGCTTCTAATCTCTTGTGGAGAATACATAGGAACACATACACACGCACACTAATTTTTTTCAAGTACATTGTAGACTTAGACTGCAAGTCCAGACTACTTATACTCTTAGCAGAAATTTTTCTACAGTGAAAATTCCTTCCCAAATGATTATACCTTTTTACATTATAATTCAGAGCAGATTATAATTCAGATCAAAAACATATTTGCAGACACATCCTCAGCAGCAAGGAAAATAAAGGAGAAAATAAACAACTGGAACTAAATCAAAATAAAAAAGGTCCTGTATAGTCAAAAACAATGACCAAAGCAGAGATTCCCCCCATATTGAATGGGAGAAATATTTGCACAGCATACATCTGATAAGGGATTGATACTGAAGATCTACAAAGCACTTATACAGCTCTTCAAAATAAACAACCCAAACAAGACAGACTTTTGAGATCTCTCAGCCCTTCCAGAGTTCATTCTCTGAGACATCTATTGTTTTTGTCTTTATTATGTACCTGCAGTGTAGGTGTTCTAAGACCATGCTGGTTACATTTACTTCCTACAAGGTGTCATTTCTCTGTGACATTTCCTTTACTCAATGTCATTTACGTTTAGTTGGTTATCAACATTTCTGAAAATGTTTCTCTTTTCAGTGAATTTCTTGAGCTTTGTTTTATGATCCAATAGGAAACGCTTTTAAAAATTCTAATGTCAGTTTAATGGTAGTAAAAATGTACTTGGGTCTGGTTTGGCATAATTTTATGCCATATTTTTGTTTTATTAGCTTTTAAAAATTATTTAAACTTGAGGGTTTTCACTGATTTGGGGGGAGCATATGATTTTTATTATGTTTTTTTAAACCATTATACATTTCTGTAATAGTTACCTTTGTAATTTTTATTCATATTATATTCTTAGATCTTTACTTCAATAGGTAGTATTTATTACTTTCCTGGTAGAAGTAATAAGAAAATGATATATTTTGTCATCTTTCTTCTTCTTCTTCACTATCCAATTTTAGTGAATTATATTAATTTTCTCAGTGTTTGCACAATACTTTTCTTTCTGTTCATCTTTTCACTAGCCAAACTATAAATACCCATACACAATTTACCTGTATGTAATTACCAAAAAACCCAAGTATCTGCATTTGTTTTAGCCTTAGTTGTACAAATAGTCATTTTTTTTACTACCCCATAGTTCTTTTTTCATAGTCCCCCTTAGATTCTACTAACTATGATGCCTGAGTTGTGTAATACATATGATTTTTAGCTCTATATTTGAATAGCAAGTGAACTGGGCATAAAATCATTATGTCGAAATTTTTTGCCTGAAAAATGTTGTTGGAGGTACTCTTATAATGCTGATTGGTGTATAGAGAAGTTAATTTTGAGCCTCACTTGTATTATCCAAGGGGGGGCCTTATCTTCAAACTTTATTGACATAGAAAGACGCGTCTCACTGCTGCCAACAGAGTACATTTCTCCTTGTATATAAGCATGTTTTCAAATAATAGATTCAAATCATTTTATATTTCAAAGTATTTTTCATTACATTTTGAAATATTTACCACATTGGTTGTTTTATTTTCATGCTTTAACAGACTCCAAATTCCATGTTGTATTTCCTTTGTCTGTCTCCCAGAGCTGTCATTTTTACCCCCAATTCTATTTATCACGTTTTCCTACCAAGTTTCTTTTTTAACTTTTTTCATTTTAACTATTTCTATACTTGGTACACCTACTATTATTTTTGACGGTGTCTACTCTTTCATGTGATCTGTGAACTATGGCCTTTATTTTTTTATACTCTTCTTTTCCTGAGCAATAGTAGTTTATTTTTCACCTCTTCCTAGTATCTCACCACTATCCCGATTAATTCTTATCTTTCTGGTCTTGTTTTATATTAGTAATTACATCATTAAACTTTAAAAATCAAAGTTACATGTATTTTTTAGTATCATTTAAAAAATTAACATCTATATATAATGTACTTGTGGGAAGAAAATTCTAAGCATTTTTCAAATACTTGTTCATTTAATTGTCATAAACTCTTGCAATAGGTTTTACCTTGAACTCTGTTTTATAAAGTAAGGAAACTACGTTAAAAATTAGCTTACATCAGAGATTTGGAAGGAGAGGGTCTGCTTCCAAGACACCATTGTATTCAAGACGATGCTGTCTGCAGGGTGCGTTTTCCTTGTTATTAATCTTTTTGTTGTTTGTATCTTTATTTATTTTAAAAAACGCTTATAGCATCTCCTTAATGATCTCATTTTTGTTTTAATTTTGAACTTCTCATTGAAAAAGGTACCTTTATTTGGGCCAACTATTATGTGCGTTTCAGATGTGGGGGAGGATCCAGAGCTAAGTTCCCAGACGTTCCCAGTCTTGCAGGGGTTCACAAAGCCATTGTTCTACATGTAGAGGACTATGGGCAGGTGCAAGATGGGGCTAAGACACTCTCGCACCCTGCGGCCCCAAGACAAACTGTTTGCCTGTACACACGGCTGTTTCATCAGTGATTCTTTATTGAAATAAGCTCTTTCTGTCTCAACATCAGCTCAGGTCCAGGGGCACTTCTGCTGCCAGCTCACGCATGCCAACCCTGTGCTGCAAACACGGGTCTGGATTTAACCACCAGACTGTACCCTCAGGTCGGAGCGCTGTCACATTTGCTCTTCCTGATATCTGCAAGAACTGGCCCCCTGCCTAATGCTAGGGAATTCACTCTGTGGCATTTTCTTTCAGTTTCCTCCCACACATCCCCTCCTTGCTGCTGCTCCTGCTCCCCTGCTTTTGGCAGCCCTTACACCTATTTTGGGCTCTGGAGCTGTCTCCTACTTTTACTGAAAACGGAGTTTGCATTTTTGTTTCCCATTCTCTTTGTTGTTTTTGGATGATCTCCAGCAGGAGAAGGGGGTATATGGTAACTGCATGGACCACATTCAGACCACAAGTGCCCTCTTTACATTTTTATACTTCCATTTTTTCCACCGTCAAAGACCCTTAAATTAAAGTTACTAGACCTCCGACAAGGATGGCTAATAAAATGATTATAAAGTTTTTCATGAATGAACTGCTATTACTGAGAGAATAGGAGAGAGTATTAACACTGCTGGCCTCATTTGATTAGGCTCACGCAGCCAGACTCTATTGAAAACACTTTTCACCCTATTCTCATTGATGAATGTTACTAGTATGCTGTTTACTTCCTCTACCGGATTACAAATGAATGCAATTAAAATTCTAAAGCAAAAAACCAACTCTCTTTGCCCTTATTTAATGCACATGTAAAGCATCTAGATTCATACAGTACCTATTCAGCACAAGCAATGATGTAAAATAGAAATGCTCTTCTGTTTAAAGGTTCTTTTGGGATTATTACTGAATTACTGCAGGAAAACTATGGTTCTCCCACATCAATTTTAATAAAGTAGGAAACAAAATGGAAAGCAGTAAAACAAAATATGTCCTTGATTAATAATCATCTAAACAAACATTTATTTAAAAGTCATTCAATCCAACCTCAAGGTTTTCTAACACATTTAAATTTTTTGTATTCTATTTTTACTATGTTACATGCTTGGATTGAAAATCAAGTGTCATTTTCTACTCCAAAATTTAAAGCTATTTTAAGAGAAACATTGTTTTGGGCAATGATAATTTCAGAAACTTCTGAAGCTCTCACATTGCAAAGAGAAAAAGAGAAATGTGTGTACTTACTGTTCTCCTGACGCTTAGACTAGAAGCCTCCCGTTTAAATTTCAGATAAAAATATTATCCATTTTGTGTAAGAAAATTATTTAAAACTTTTTATGTTCCTTCCCATTTAATTTATATATGCAGGCTCTAAAACTCCATTTCCCTTTTCATTAAATAGTGACTTCAGAAACTAAAAAAACTTGTAGTAGGAGAGAGCTAATTTTAAAGATGCTAAATGAAATTGATATTTAAATTGAAACATGGCCTTCTTCACCTCTCAATCCCCCATAATTCCTCTTATGCCTTAATTATGGTTTGTCAGGCCTATAATTTGACTATAATTTGCTTCTCTGAAAAAAGTTTAAGAAATGAATCATTTGTTTTTAATCCTTATTAGTGAGATTCCCCCCCCCCCCCACACTCAATTTTCTCACCTTCTAATTTTCAATACAAATGATGAATCATGAAGTCCCTGGGATTTTCCTCAGCACGTTTGGCAACCTCTTCAAATTTCTTGCCTATAAAGAAGTCTAATTTGGGATTTTTATTACAGGAAGGCATCATTTATTGCCTGAATAAAATATGTGTTAGTGAAACAGAGTAAGTGAATAACTTTTAAATGCTTTAAATTGAAAAAAGTTATATTGTTACATCATTTTTTCATTTGTATAATATGCTATTATCTTATATTTTGATATTTATTTTGATGTTATCAAAGTTTTAAAAATAAAGTAAAAATGATACCTTTTATAATTAGCATCAAAATTATATGTTATATGATTATTACATAATGTAGAATGTAGTAGGTGCTTATTTTAATTTCATATTGATTGCTGATTTATGTTTGTAGGTATTTAATGTTAAATGAGTCAATGAATGAATGAATGAGTGATGCTAATATCTAGGAAGCTGCTGTGACCTACTAACCCCAGTTTGCCTGTTTTTCAAACTGAAAATTCTTTATTCTGGAAAACCTCTAATTTTATAGCATCATGAATGGTCACCCTAGAAAATTTTTTGTTTATCAAATAGACTTAAAATAAACTTAACTTGCAAACCTTTTGCTTTATTTTAGAACTAGGGTCAGCAAACTTTGATTTTTTTAAAAAGACTTATTTATGCATACAAGAATTGGGGTACAAGTTAGAGGTGGGAAGGATGAATGGATTCATCAGAGACAGAGTGGGGAGCAGAACAGGAAGACTGACTGAAATACACTGCTGAGGGGAGCAGTGGGCTAGACAGGAGAGGTCTGCTGCTCCATGTGGGTCAGCACCCTGGCAGGGGATCTAACCGGTTTTACAGTGGCTGCAGCTGCTTCACAGTGCAGTGCTTAACCATTTGCGCCACCAACCAGGGAGGCCCCAAATTATGATTCTTTAGTCAATTTCATACAGTAGCTTGTTTTCATAACTCAAATTATGTAGTAATACAGCAATACCCACTCACTATGGATGTGTAAGCTGCTTTCCTGCTACAAGGCCAGAGCAGAGAAACTGCAGCTGATCATAACTCAAATTATGTAGTAATACAGCAATACCCACTCACTAGGGATGTGTAAGCTGCTTTCCTGCTACAAGGCCAGAGCAGAGAAACTGCAGCTGATCATAAAGGGCTGCAGAGCTACACTTTGTCCTGCCATGTTTTTCATAAAAGTTTCCTTCTTTCTGTTTACATATTTAATTTAGTCGTTTTACACTGACACATTAGTGTACAAACTTATACTGCATCAGTTTACAAAAGTATACCTTTGAAAATGTGTAATTAAACTTGATAAAAGATATTATGATTAGAGGGTAAAATAAAATGCATTCACACTTTGTGATTTCCCATTGTATGCCAGCTGCTGTTTCAGAAATATTTCTAAAGACAAAGAAGTCACTCTGTCCCCTTGGGGGTCACATTCTGTAATTAGGGAAACAAACAGGTAATGTTGGCAAAAAAAAAAAATAAAATGTAAACATAGGCAAATTTATTCAGGTGACATTTTAAATTAGGAGGAAGAATATTTTAAGATAGTGATTATTTTAGGTTAAGGACAGCAGAAAGAAAGAAAAGCAGGAATCAAGCTTCTTAACTTCTTCATTGAAGATTAAGACCTATACCTGCCACTTAATACTGCAGTGACTATGCTGTCAGATAGTCTCATGTGCTTTTAAGTTAGTGTTAGCATGATAAAACTGGAACAAGCAGGATCATTTAACAGGAGGTTTAGATTTAAACCAAACTTGAAAAGATGATACTTGGGAATCAAAGTGGTTAAGATTTTAGAAGTCTAAGAATCATAAAAGAGAAAGAAAAAATGGTGTGGAGAGATAAGTTAATCTAGGTTGTATATGTAAGGAATGAAAACATCTCTAGGTAATAATGAGGGCTTATTAAAAATTTTAGTATATTGTTTAAATCCTGGACTCTGTTATGTCTAAATTCTACCCCTATGCATTTTTAGCTATGTTAGCCATTAAAATCCATTTTTCCACTTATGCCAGTTTCATTGATATTTCTATTACTTGCAATTAGTAAAATTTCTATTTAATAAATGGTACTCAAAAATTTCCCATGAAAAAGATGAGGAAGATAAAAAAAAAATTAATAGTTTCAAGTGACAACTTGAAAATGTAAGTAGAGAATCCCAAATCATGGTTAAACATTCTTTTAAGTCTCCCATGCTATCTCAAAATTAAAAATAATTTCTGATCATTCTTCATAATATTTGCATTTTTTTTCAAGATTTATTTATGGATACAAGAACTGGGGTATAGGGCAGAGGTGTGGGGGGTGAGAGGATTCACCAGAGACAGAGTAGGGTACAGAATAGGCAGATTGATTGAAATACACTTGCTGATGGGGACAGCAGGTGAGAGAGGAGAGGTCTGCTGTACCATGTGGGTCAGCTCCCTGGCCTGCCCAGGGATCAAACTTGTGCTGCATGGCTATGGATAGTTTCATAGTGCTTTGACTTAACCCCTTGTGCCATCAGGAAGGCCCTCTATGCATTTTATTTTTTAATAAAAAATAGTTTTCTTCAGAAAGAAAGAAAATAATAACCCTTTGTATCTGTACTGGCTGAAGTGTTCTAACATAACTGGTTACCTAAAATTCATAAAAACATTCCTGCAGTTGGTATTTTTCCCATTTTACATTATGAGGAGACTAACGCTCAATGAGATTCAGTAATTTTTTTTTTCAAGGTTAAGAGCTATAGATCGAAAAGTCAGTAGTAGTTAACTCAAGTTTAATGACTCTAGCCAAATCTTAGCTATTGTCTTGAATCTCTATACTATCATGGACCAGAAAGGACACAGAGCTGGGAAGCAACAGAATCAAGACATACTAATAAATAGATGTGTGAGGTTCATCTCAAAGAAGTGGAATATAGGGTTAAGTAGAATAACTGCATCAATAACAATCTCTACAATCTGGGTATCTAATATGCATCAGGCACTGTGAACTCAAAGAAGTAAAGGGAAAACTGGAAGCTCTTGGAAGGAACTACCAAGCTGAGTAATATGACCTTATGCAGAAAATTAACTTCAGCTGTATATAGTTTATACCCCTAGGGGTCTTGACATTCCAGTAAGCATTGCCACTGAACTGATTTGGTCTGTTGAACTACAGAACGATGTGGTGGAATAGGTAACACAAGAGGGCTGCAGTAGGAGCGTGTGAAATGGAGGGACCATCTTGGAAGTCTGATCTCCCTCCTCCCTCCCCCTGCTTCCCTGGGACAGGTGCAAGCAATGGAAAGTTTGTGCGGGGCAGGGGTTGGGGGGAAAACATGAGTAGAACTTTGTGTTCCATTTCATAGCTATTTCAGCCTTGACTAGTCTCTTATCCTGGAACCTGTGACTCACTGGCTGTTGAGGAGTAATAGCAACGATTGAGTATTTTTCTAACGTAGAAACATATTTTAAAAATTACCTTGAAAATAAATTTATTACAGAAGGATGGGAAACAGTTTTGGAAAGATTTATCCAATATTATTTATTACATTATACACATGCACACATACTTTATTGTCCTATTTTTATGAGAACAAAATACTTTGTGTACTTACATGGCAAAGAGAGACATGAAAACTTAGTGATTACCCAGTTAATTATCCAGAATTGGAGAAAACTCAAAGTCTAGAAAGGATATTTTTCTATTTTGAAGAAATAAAAGATAAGCAGAATTTTGTTTGATTTATTCATGTTACCATAATAAACACTTGTTTATTGATAAACCTCTACCCAAATGAACCCATCATTCTTTTTCAAAACAGCCATTAAAAAAACAGCCTTTAGAAAAAAGAAAATCAAGACCCAGAGAATTTAAGTGACCTCCAGAGGTCAGACTGCCAGTAAAAGTTGGAGTTACAACTTAAGCGTAGGTGTCTGAACTGAATTCTATTCCTTTTCCACCCCACTATCACGTCACACAATGGGAGGCACAGAGATAGAAATGCTAAATAAACAAACAAATCAACACAAAGTCAAGATGCTGCATTGACCTGGAAGAGCGTCTATCTCTAAGAAATCCCAATTTCAATTCTTTTGGATAAATACCCAAAAGTAGGTTGCTATGTAACATGCTAGACCTGTTTTTAATTTTTGGAGGAACCTCAATACTCTTCTGTTTTCTGCAGCAGCTGCAACATTTTACATACCGCCCCCCCACCCCCAACAGTGTACAGGGTTCCAATTTCTACACATCCTCACTAACACTTCTGCTTTTGTTTCTGAATATTAACTATCCTAACACACATGAGGTGCTATTTCTTTGTGACTATGATCTGCATTTTCCCTAATGATTAGTGACGTTGAATGCCTTTTGCTATCTACATCATTAGCATGTCTACAGTTCTCTGTCGATTTTAAATCACGTTATTTATTTTATTTTGCTATTGACTTGTAGTAGTTCATTGAGGATATTAATACCTCATAGACATTTGAACATCCATGCTCATTGTTGTATTATTACGTTATCCAAGACTACTTAAATATCCTTTAAGAAAACATGAGCTAGACATGAATACACACACATATATAGAGATGAATGGGTAAAGGAAATCTATATATACACACACATACATATATATATCAGAATATTTTTCAGTCATAGAAAAGGAGGAAATCCTGCTGCATGTACAACACGTTTGGAAACATGTTGGAAGATATTAAGTAAAAATAAAAAGTTGCAGGACAAATACAGCATCACTCCATTTATATGAAATAGCTAAGTTGTCAGACGCATTGAAGAGAAAGTAGAATTGCCATTACCAGGAACTAAGGGTAGGGACACAGGGAGTTCAAAGAATATGAAGTTTCAGCCATGAAAACTGAGGAAGTGCTCTAGAAGTGCTCTAAAACACTATATTTATAGTTAACTTTTAAGTGTCCAGTGCAGTTTAAACAGTTAACAGGGTAGATGTCACATTAAGGTTGTTTTTAAATAATAACATTAATGATGATACAAGAGAAACAGATGAAGGATTAGGGACACTGAGATATGAAATCTGTTCAACACATTATTTGCTGATAACAATTCAGACCATCATTCAGGACCATTCTTTGTTTCACTGATAGGCAATTGGGTCAGTGACACCCAGAGGCCACCTTCTGAGAACTGGGCTTAACAGTGACCAGTGTTGGGGTCCATGCAATTAACCTTTAATCCTCTCCCTCCCATTCACCATCCTGATGGAGCGAGTTGACTGGGTGTCCTCATGTTCATCTCTGCACATTCAGAGTGCAGCTGCTCAGAATTTACTACCTTTCCTGAAGGGCAGGTATGGATGGATGTGTACATTTTGGTCTTCTGGAAATTTGTTAAGGGGTAAACTCCTTTTAACTCTTCTTTCTTTTCAGGGTGACTGTCAAGAGATCTCTGGTTTGTGAGAGTAAACCCAGTTACAGTTTTGGCTACAAATGACTGGTTCTCTTAGGAAATACAGATGGACAGACCTTGGAGCCTGGAGAGGTGTGGAAAATCTGATGAAGGAGGCATGGAACTGGCCAATGGAAAGCGTTTTGGTGGGTCTAATGATTTTGGGAAAATCTCTGCAAGGCTGGAACATTTTGCCACACATAAGTGGTTATTTCCTTAGCCTCTTCGACACTCACTGAGAGCTCTGTGTAGTCCGTCAGAGACGTGTACTGGAAAAAGGGGAAAAAAGAAAAGGTCCTGATATGGATTTGTCAGGAGAGAGATTTCAGTTTAGGTTTTCAAGTGTAGTACATGTAATAAAGTCTGTATTTCTTTTTTTCATTTTGAATGAAATCTGCCTCTTCTGCTTCATTTAACTCTTGGTAACATAGTTTAATATGTTCAGAAAACCCTTTGAGCCCTGGGAGGGAGAACTGGGAAGGCTTCCACCACCACCCCCTTCTGTAGAAGCAGGAAATCAAGTTCTGCCAAATGCAAATGAGCTCAGACTCCCAGAAGGCAAAGTTTCAAAATGCAGAATGCTGCGGGATTAAAGACTACAAGTCCTGAGCAAAGGCCCCTCAGAGCTCTAAGAATCTAGAGAAGTCACTGTGACTTATTTAAGAGATATTTCAGAAATACTGATATGCGCAGCATGTCCTCCATTTATGTTCGTGGAGTCAGATGCTTTCCTTCCTTTTCATGGTGGCTTCAGAACTACCCAGTTCTGCACAGATCCCTGCTTCTAGACTTGTCTGGGTTCTGATTTGGGACAGAAAGGCCTCTCTCGATTTGCAAGCCACAGATGATCTAAAATAATGCTGAGTGCCTGAGAAGATGGCAACAGCTTTGCTGAAAGCAGATAGGAGCTGGTCCATTAAAAGCTCCAGCTATCCCTCCAAGGGTTAATGGAGTCAGTTCCAGAGGAGTTAGGCAACCACTGAAATAGGATAATAAATGTGACACTCTCAGACTATCAGTAGCAAATATTTGAGCTTATCAAATAACAGAGGAAGTAGTTTAGTTACAAATAAACCAATCTCTCATAAAACAAGTTTTCACACAGGGTCATTTCATTGAGCTGGAGACAGCGAGAGGCCATAGGTAGAACTCCCACTCTGTGTACACTGGGGAACAGCCCCTCATGATTAATGGACAGCCAGGGGGGAGGCTGTGTCCTGCAGCTCTGCTGAGCCACGGAGCTGGCTCCTATCAGCAGCTCGGCCATGAACGGCATCTCAGGATTATCGCGAGGAAGTGACTCATCTTCTGGGAACTTAGCTGGATTTGTGCTCATTCTCCCTCACCACCCGCCTTCTTTCTCTCACTCGCTCTCCCCTTTATTTCCCTCTATAGCAGAGACCATCGTGTCCTAGAAACTATAGTAGATGTCACTGCTTGGCACTTGCTGTGCAAAGAGAGGACTAGTATGTGGGTGGGAGGGGGAGGAGGCACGCTTCTCTTAAAGTGACAGAGACTGTGTCGGCTAGGGGCTCAGTGGGGGCTGTTTTTCTACAGCCCTTGAAATGAGTTGGTTGAAGGCATCTAATTTGGATTCCAGAAAAAGCACCAACACTGTGTCAGGGGAGGAGAAAAAATTAGAGCTGTTTGTTTCAAAGCAAAATTCTCATTGAGATTAAGAAGAAAGAAAGGAAAAAAAAAAACAGTATCCTGGCATGATTCGATTAATTTAGCAAATAAAAAGATTTGCCAAGTCCCTGGTATGTGAATGTCATCTCCAGTGAAACAGAACCATGCATAAGATATTTCCATATTATATCATGGAAAGTTTGTTTTATCCCACCGAGGGTTATAAAAATAAAACATGTATGAAATAAGGAAATAAAAATATAAAGCTGAAAAGTTCACCCTTGATAACCACCACGCAGAAGCAACCATTACACTTTTTATTTTCTTCCAGTCTTTTTCTAACATCCTTAAAAATAGATTGTTGAGACCTTCACCATATGTAGAATTTTGTTTCTTACTATTTTCAGCCAACATTTATTTTAGCATAATTATGGCCCCATCATGTATTCAATCTTATACATAATTTTAAGGCTGTAAAATACTTGCTTTTCAATTTTAATTTAACATAGAGCAGTTCTGGCATAGGTATAAGTCCATCTGAAAAGCAGTATGTGACTGCTTTATATTTGAGATGTATTTATTAAAAATTTTCCTTAATCTGTTTTTAATCAAAATTGAAGGAAAAATTCTGTGCCATTATTCTCATGGCTAACTCTTTAACATTTGTATTTAAAATAAATATTTTGGCAGTTGAATTTTCCACAGAACTAGAAGGGAATCAGTCCCGATTCCCTAGCCTCCTAATGTCCTTAACCCTCCTCATGCTGCTTCCAAATGCATGCACACTTATTGACTAACTGCCTTTAGATGTCAAGGTGAATTAAAAAATGAAGGCTTGCTGCTTACAGTCGCTCACACACACACCCACCCCTACTCCTTACAGTACCTGTATTTAGATGCATTTTGTTTATGTGGGACATCTGGAACTACTTTGGATGACCATTATCTGTTCTGGGTCCAGGAACTGGACACGTTTTCTCCCAATCAGCCCTGGAGCCATTATACATTCTGAACAGTAGCTCCACTGTGTCTGCCCAACAATGCCTTTGCCTCTCTCCTGTTTAACAAGGAGTAGAAGTTATGTTGTGAGTACTTACAGAGAACATGGCACTGAATTCACTTAAAATATTAAACATGTCTTCTGGTCTAGGGTAGGTCCTTTCCCTGTTCCCAGAACAAAGGCCACTAAGGGTTAAGACACTGTGGTAGCAGGTCCTGGGGGCGGGAGTCCTTGGAGACTGCAGGCTGCTCCCAAAGCATGGAATTCAGATTCTTTCCAAAAAGAGTTCTTCTAAATTGACTTTAGTTTTGATCCCTCTGAGACTGATGTTAAAGGAAAGAAAATGATTTCTTTTTAGAATAAAATCCAGATTTGCCTAGCTTTTTTTCTTGTCTCCAAATAGATATAATTTGGAAGGTTTTGTAAGCTGTTGCTTTTTGTAGGGCACAAACCCCAAGTTAATAGGCTTCCATACGTTTTTGTTACTTGGTCAGTTTATAGAGAAAGCAAAACTCTGATACCAAGGTTTATTGTGCTTGCAAAGCATAATATTTTAGCTTTGTGTCCTTCTTAGAGATTTTGTTTTAAGTTAATAGAAGCTCTAAGTTGTAAGACAACCAGCACAATAAACAGCAACTTTGACTATGGATTTGAAACGTATTAATATTTCTCTACTTCTTTTCTTAAAATCATTTGCAGTTAGTATAGGAAACTTCTGCCAGAAGGCACTGATGATGGAAATTTACTTAGGATTTATTAAGCATGTACTATATACTAAACTTTACGTGCGCTTAAACATTTAAGTCTTATAGTTCCTCAGGAAACTGTAATTTTATCAACTAACAGGTCAAATATATTGATAATGTCTAGAAAGTCAGTCATCTCAAATTTGATCAATCAGGAGGGAAAATGTTTACTTTCTAAAGGACAAAGATGCTTCTTTTAGCATATTATACAATACTGAAATATAATTATGAAGTGACATCCAATCAGAGATTACAAAAAGAAATTCTAGAGGGAAACTTTTTGAAAGATACAATGTTGTTTTCTTCTCCCGATTCTCCCGAAAATTCAGAATTGGAATCTTTCCTAGTTTCTATGAGCTAGGAAAATGTTCTCCACAGAGTAAGTGAAGAAAGTCAAGGAGTAGTGAGGATCTCGTTTTAGTACCATAACAAGATTCCCAACAAGCCCTCTTATTTTTCCCATCCTATGAGATGAACACTGGCTTTTCAGTTTTCTAATTACTATTCTCACTCTTCCTGGGTCATTTGACCGAAGTCTATTTTGATATCCTCAAACTCCATTTCGGTAATTGGAGCAGAGGATCTTCTTGGAAAGGGGGTAAAGTAGGGAAAACTTGGGTGCCAAAGAAGAATGCAGTGTGGATTACAAGTCTTTATTTGAAGATTTTCTCTGTGGTCAAGTTTGTTCCAGCTGCTTTATCTGTGATTCTCACAGTAAGGCTGGGAGTTGGTGTCTAATTCTTCTTTTTCTAGATGAGGAGCTCGGGGTTTAGAGAAATTTTTAAAAATTGCCAAAAATACTACTTAGAAAATGCTAGAATCATTATTTAAACTGAGACGTGTCTGACTCCAAAACCTTTTGCTTTTCACAGTTATCATGCTAGCCTGTTAGCTTCCTTTATTTGTCACCACTCAGAGGCAGATATTGGTACCTAAAATCTAACATATCCAAATGCATCATGTATAAAAGTTAACTGAAGGACTGGTTATCAGACAAGGAGATATGTTCCTTTTCTCCAGGTCTCGAGAATGAGCTGTAACACCATTTTTCTCTGTGGGTTTGTGAGAGATGTCAGAGGTAGAGACTAGACTTTCTCAGATCCCTTGGTCTTTGCAATTCCAGGTTAACTACCTCTTCCAGCTGCATCTTCCATAAACCATAAGTAGTGAAATTATTGAAGAAATAATAGTGCCTGTTGATAATTAAGATAGACTTCTTCACATAATCACATTTCTTCTAAAGTTTCCAATGAAAGTTGCCTTAGCAGCACGTAATCTCATGGGAAGAGCGTCAGCTGGCCACTGGGGAATAGCATGCTCTTGTTACTTTGATCCTACTGGCTTCCTCAACTTTTAACATAACCCGAGACAACCTGGTAATTTTAAATTGATGTTCTAAAGGATAAGCCACACTCTCTGGAGTTGTCAGGAGTCAGTACTTCTGTATTAGGTCATATCAGATTTGCATATGTTGAAACCTGCATTTGCTAGAAATCATTTGCAAATAAAATAGCTACTATTGAATACTCCAGTGGTTTTCAAAATTGAAACAGAACAATTACTGGTGCTGACAGCTCTTGACTTTGACCTACTCAGCTTTAGTTTATATATGTACATTTTTAAAAAAGATTTAATTATTTATGCATACAAGAACTGCGGTACAGGCCAGAGGCACAGGAGGTGAGAGGATTCACCAGAGACAGAGTGGGGAGCAGAACAGGCAGATTGACTGAAATACACTGCTGAGGGGAGCGGCAGGCAAGGCAGGAGGGATCTGCTGTGCTATGTGGGTCCCCTCCTGGCCAGGGATCGAACTCGTGCTGCTGTGCCATGGATGCTTCACAGTGCAGTGCTCAACCTGCTGTGTTACCAGGGAGGCTCTATATGTACATGTTTTTATTAAAGGAATTATATTTTTACAAATATTGAACAAATTCTTTTAATTTATTCCCCTTAATAAAATTTATTTTGCATAGTTTCGAGTCTGAGTCATAGTCTACCACTTCAGGATGGGATAGAGCAGGGTCCTGACCCAACAAAGCAAAGACCTTGAAAGGCAAGTCGAGGAGATCAGGACTGGAATTGTTGAATTTATGAGCACTCAGTAATTCACTTAATTCCTTCCACAGCACTCTTTTTTTTTTTTAAAGATTTATTTATTTATGCATACAAGCACTGGGGTACAGGCCAGAGGTGTGGGGGGGTGAGAGGATTCACCCCAGAGAGCGGAGAGCAGAACAGGCAGATCAACCGAAGTACACTGCTGAGGGGAGCAGCGGGCACAGCAGGAGAGGTCTGCTGCACCATGTGGGTCCCCTCCCTGGCCGACAGCAGGGATCCAACTCATGCTGCAGTGACTGCGGTTTGTTTCATAGTGCGTTGCTTAACCCACTGCGCCACCAGGGAGGCCCCTTCCACAGCACTCTTATAGCAGCATACATCACACCTGCATGAGTGCATGCATACACATCTTAACATTTCAACAATGCCAGAAAGGCCTTAGTCATGGAGGAGAAAATATTCACATTTTCTTGTAAGGCTTAGCATAGAGGCTTTTTTATTTTTATTTTTTTGGAGGTAAGAAAATAATGCAAAGCTAAAAGGCAATCTCTCATTCCAGGAGCTTAAGGGAGGTAAAAAGAGACATTAACCATGAACATATATTTGAATTCGCTAATGTTTTGGCTTTAAACAGCAGTCCCATCCTCACTGTTGAGTACGTATTTATTGAGATAGTGGTTAATCTCAAGAAATTAGCTTATTATACCCCTAACTTCATGTTGCACAAAAACAGGGCCTCCCTGTTTCAACCTAAAGGGGTTGAGCGCTGCACTGTGCGGCTTCCGCAACTACTGCAGCATAAGTTCGATCCCCGACCAGGGAGGTGCCTGCTGCTCCCCCTTCAGGAGTGTATTTCAGTTGATCATCCTGTTCTGCTCTCCTGTCTCTGGTGAATCCTCTCACCTCTGGCCTGTACCCCATCCTTGTATACATAAATATGTTTAAAAAAACCCCAAAACAAAGCAAGGATAAACACACAGAAAGAGTCAGTTCAGTGTACTCACCTAACATACATACATGCTGTAGCTCTCATATTTGAGGGATTATATATATTTTTAAAATTCAGCAATTATATTTGACATCATTTGTATTCCCCAGGGAGTACCCACCACCATTCCACCCGTGCACCATCACCTCAGTCCCTTGTGCTCTTTCTGCCCTGATCCCTGTCTTTGCCCTCCCCTCATTCCCCTCGAGGGCTTATATTCTCTGTGGGAGTCCTTCCTATGAACCGTAGCAGGCACTGATGGACTTTGGGGGAAGACGGGGTTCAATCTTTAACCTCTAGCTCCAAAGAGAAAACTGGTAAGATTATACCAAGGTGAGTTCTTAAAGTTTATTTGCCCAGGTCATTGTCAAAATTAATCCCATTCTGGGTCCTCCAGTGCATTTCTAAACCTGGTGGCACCAGTGTTGCCCACGGGCTAGAATCCATGGTCCTCATTCCTGACTTTCCATTACAACCACCCGCTGAGCTTTTGTGGGCTACCAAAACCGAAGCCCAAACGGAGGTATCACCAGAAGTTGGGGCCCTGGACTTAGACTTAAAAAAAGTCTCCCCACGTGATTATAATGTACAATTGGGCTGAGAATGACTTAGCTGCAAATTATTTAACAACAGCGAGAAATTTTCATTCACGAACTCAGAACTGACTCAGCTCTACTTCCTTTTTCCCCTTATCACTCAGGCTTATAAAGTATTTTAGGCACAGAGGGGCATTTGCTTTATAGAAGTCTATCTCATTCATTTATCTCATGTTTATGGAGCTAAATTGTGGCAAAAGCATAAACTGAGGTAGAATTATTTCTGCTCTTAGTTGACATTTGTTCTCTGATATTTGGAAGGGACGCTAAAATGGGACTTTCCAACCTTGGCACTATTGAAAGCCAGGCCAGACCATTCTTCTTTTGTGGGGGGCTGTCCTGCACATCACAATATGTTTTATCTTTCCTGAGTGTCCCTCAAAATATGTCAGTCGCCCCCACCTCCATCCCCCACCCCAGAGTGATAAAGTGTCTCCAGACATTTGCTTAAAAGAGGGAGAGGTAGGAAAAGGCGAAAGTAGGCACACACTAATCCTGGGGGTTAATCCATTACAGTCAAAACCGCTGTCAAGATAAGTCAAATTTCCAGTCTAGCCATCCTTGACAGCTACTTCCTCCTAAGAACCTTTTCTCTTTCATTGTGACAGTCACTGGTTTTAAGGAATGCAACTGTCTGTAACTCAAGAAAGTGAGGTGTCAGATTGGGGGCTATTTAGAACTCCAGGTATGGTCTAGAAAGAAGGCTTTAAGATGTGGTGGAATTAACAGCTTTCAGTTTACATAATTTCACAAGCCCCCTTTTCTCTTTCCCTTTAACTCCCTCTTCTCTCTCTCTCTCCAATTTCAAATAACAAGCATACGCAAAATCAAAACCAACCCAGCTTTAGTTCCTAATGTTACAAAATGTATCTTATAGTCAGAGATTTATTCCACTTAGTAAATTAAGCTGGTTAAGGTCAATTTATGTAAAATGCATCAGAAAGATAGGAATCTTGTGATAAAAATTTATATGAATATGTTGTATGAAGATGTGCAATCCATTTTCAGTACAGATGGACTTCTATCTTGGGATATTAAAATGCCAAATTGAAAACATAATGGGACAGCCTTTTAAAATTTTTTTTAAAAAAGCAGAATTGCAGCATAGTTGCCATGTTGTCTCATGAGGAAACATGGATGGGTTAGGGGAAACTAAGAGAAAACTGGTCCAAAAGCAGTTCAAGCCAAACCTAAATATATCTTCAATTGTATGAGCCATGATTCCCATTGTTCGTTTCAAACTCGCTCTCTACTCTTGTGGCATACGGGATGCATCCCCATGGCCTGAGAACTCTCAAGTAAGTTTAGTAGCTATGTAGAATTTGGTTTTAAATATCCTGAAACTTTAGGGGTAAACAACCAAAATTATAACATTTTCCTGTAGCCTAAAGAAATCTCTAGGCTTCTAATAGTCCCAATTGGAAAGTCCAACAGAGATTTATATCCCTTGACAAAGAATTTAAGCGGACTTCTGAGGTTTTGAGCTTTTTCTTTTCAAACCATATCAACACATGTCTGTGTTCTCTGTATATCCATTTCCTTCTAGCTCCATAAAGAAGATGTACATTTACCCACATTCTTGAATTATGACGCTCACAGGTAGGTTTACTTGACATTTTCACAGGGTTGGGCAAAGAATGACAAGATATTTTTATGGACACTGGTAGAGAAGCTTCTCTTTGCTTTAATCCACATGGGCCCTTAGTTAAGACAAGCCGGTCCTGTAAACATGCTTTTTTTTCCACTTCTAAATCCAATATGTTGATACTTGTACATGTTTGGAAGTTATTTTTCATGGTTAGATAATTCTTAGTTTACACATTTGTTACTTATTGCTATTAAAAAACCTTGTGAAAGTGTCCTTTTGTAACATTAGTACCTCACCACAAATCCATAAAATTACTGAGTGAAATAAAACAGTATCAAAACAAAGAAACCCATACTAATATGATTTCATCCTGTCTCTAAGACTGAAATTCTACATATTTAAGCTAAGAAGGATACTTGGATCTGATCTTTACAACATTTACTTTAAAAAAAAAAAAGCTTCAAATGGAACATGAGTAAAAAATGAGTACATCTTAAAGCACTTTGGGTTTTCCACGTATAAAGTTTGCCAAACACTTGGTTAAAAGCAGTGTTTCTCATATGGGAGGAAGGAACTCCAAATACCAAGCATTCAAAGCTAATTGACTAATCAGATAAACCTTAGTAAGACTCTGGACATTCCAGGAATATGTCTGGAAACTATCTCAATTACCAAATTCCCAAGTACTGAAAATGTTTGGACATGCTCCTTCCTGGATTTCTGCTGACTCACATTTTCATTACAGTAACACATTTCTTATGTCTGTCCTCACAGTGCAGAAGCAGTCTCCTTGCAAACAACTCCTGGGTTTTGTCTGAGTTGATGGTCATTGCACAAAGGAAAAATCTTTCTAGTAATGAGACCAGGTGAGCTTCTCTCTAGGGGGTCAGGGGGGTGTTGCCACATAACTCACTCTAGCGTCCTGCTCACACCGGCCCATCCATGGTCCAGCTGGACCCTGGCAGAATCTATGTCACCGCAGATGGCAGAACTTTAGTGTGTTTGTAAGCAGTGGGCTCCATTCTTGTTACATCTGTGGATGTAAAGGAAGTTCTGGAAAAAATTGGGTGAATTTCTCCTCTCTCTCTCTTTTCCCCTTCCCTCCTTTGTTAAAGGGAGAGGCAGTATAGATGGCGGAAAAGACTTGGACTTTGGAGCCAAGCTGCGTGACTTGAAACTCTTCTACCACTTACCAGCTGTTTAATCTTAGGCAAATTATTTAACTTCTCCATGACTGAGTTTGTTCATCTGTAAATCCTATCTCTCATAAGGTTCTTGTGAGGATTAAATGACTACAGATATATAGGTGTTCATACAGATAGTCTCTCTTTCATAGAATAGTATGTAGTACCTAATAAGTGCTCACTGAAAAAAAACAAACTCCTATTTGTATATTAGTCAAGTGACTCTGACAAGTGAGATAGCCTGTGAAATGCTCAATAAATCCCTTTTAAACACCCAGGTAAAGCCCTCTAAGACAGATGAGCATTCTGACTCCAGTCTCCATTTCCCATGAGTGAAAGTGATGGGCCCCCAACTGTGCTGACGATCAGCTACCAACCTAGACCTCTGTGACCATGAGGTCAAGATTCTTTAGAATATACTGAGTGTTAGGGATTCACTCTATTTGGGGATAACGCCTTTCAAAAAGACCATAGTTGAATAGATTCCTCAAAAAGTAGCTGCTGCATTATTGTGTTAGTCTGCTAGGACTGCCATAAGAAAATACCAGACTGGGTAGCTTAAACAACAGAAATGTATTTTCTCACAGTTCTGGATCCTGGGAGTTCCAGACCAGTGGCTGGCAGGGCTAGTGTCTCCTGCAGTCTCTCTGTAGGGCTTGCATTCGGCTGTCCTCCTGCTTTGTCCTCAAGGGCCTTTTTCTCTGTGTCTTCAAATTCCTCTGTCTCTCCATATTCTTATAAGATACCAGTCCTACTGGACTGGCGCACCACCTTTATGACCTCTTTTAACCTGAATCACCTTCTTTGTAGGTCCTCTCTCCGACAAGTACGAAGCACACTGGGGATTAGGCTTTAACCTGTGAAATCTGGTGGGACACAATTCCATCCTTAATAATTATCTCAAAGATAACTTCTGTTAGTACACAGTTTCTGTCTTAGAAACTGGTGAAGAACAGGTTTGTCTGGCCTTTCGTTAAGCTTAACCTTAAATCCTTAGATGACTATAATACTGGGAGGTATGAGGCAGAGGATAAAATTTATTCTCTGTAAGCTACTTAATAAAGGTGACTTAGAGTTTGATAGCATAGAGAACTTCTAGTAACTATAGCATAAAGTTGATGCTGAAGTCACAGTTGTTCAGTACAGGGCATCCATCAGATACTGTTTAACTATACAATTGATTAATATAGTGATTAAATTTTGTGTCTAGGTATTTTGTCTATATTTTTAATTTATTGGAAGTTTAAATATGGTTATATTCTGAAGTCATTGTCACCATGAATGCTGTGTTCACAGCTGCAGAGTTCCCCAAAGAGAGAAATGCATCCACAGGGGTATAGCCCTTTCCTAGGCTTTAATCTTATTCTTAAAACTCTTCTTAAATTTCTCATTTATCTGAAAAATAAAGGCCTATTTGCCAGTTTTTAAGGGAACTTGAATTCTCTCAAGGATATTACAATGCAATTAGAAGACTTTTCTTCAAATAGGTTGAAAACTTATTAAGCAACAAATAAGACAAATGAAATTAATTTAGTGATAAAGTTATACTAATGGAGATCAAAGGAATAAATTCTAAATTCCTATAAATGTGCTTTCTTCCTTGGAATATTTTTTTTTTCAAACCATAATTGATAGTGTCTCCTTGGAAACACTCCTAAGAGACTACTTGGGTTACTGGGAACCATGTAGTTTAAACTTAAATTATAGTAATGGGTTGCCTCTTCCTATTAATGACAGTCTTGTGAGTACCTCTCTGTCATGCTGAAAGCTAAATCTGGTGGAAAGAGGCTCCAAGTTAGAGATGTGAACTAAGACGTGTGCGTGCACATTTCTCGATGTAAAGTAATACACTGACATGTTGATTTTACTCATTGATTTCTTGGGTTAGGTTAATGTAACTCTGTGCCCTGGAGACAAAGGCAGCTTCCTGAGTCTGAAAGCGTGTGTGAGAAATTCAGTCAGCTCACACTGTTTGATTTGTGGGGGTCTGGGAAAAGCTTTTCCTGCCACCTCCCCATTTAATTGTAGTTTAATGGGCATCGTACTAGGCATCTTAGGGATGAGGGAGTGGAATGGATTTGTGTTTCAAGGGTGTCACAATTAGTAAGGGCGATCCAGATTCCCCGACTCAACATAGTGTAATGGGAAGTACTACAGATACAGCGTTTACCTAGACACAAAGCAGGAGATAACCTGTAGATGAGACAGATGTACAGGCACAGTGAACCCACTGCCATTTTGTGCCAGCCCAGGAACTTCACTGGCAGGATCAGAGCAGAAGACTCTGCACCAAAGCCCATGAGTGATTTGGGATGTTCAAGAAAGAGGAATGGAGGAAAAAGGCACTCAACTCCCATTCATCTCTAGAAGTTGCTATTAACTTTGCTGTTACTACAATAAAAGTGTCATTTTTTTGCTGCTTGGCAGCCTATATTCTTGGAAGCAAAGAAATAGGACTTCCAAGTCATATTTTAGTGTGGGCACTTAAATTTTGGAATATAATAAAACAGAATGGTAAGCAAAGAAGTCAATGATGTCAAAGTAAATGTATAAAGTGTGAGTTCCCCTATTTTTCAGACAATGAAGTGGTCACTTATGGTAAACAAATGTAATTATTTTCTGATAGTATGTTTTGTGTATATTGAATATGCAGGGTTGAACTGTATTTTTCCATAGCCACTAGAAATTTGAAGCTTAAATGCTCTTTTTACTACTAATAAGCAATATACTTGAAATTATTTTCTATGGGGCATAATTTATTTAAAATTGGAATTTACATATAAAGTCTTCATTGACTTGAAATTGGTTTTAATTTTTGGTGAGTGCTTGGTCTTAGCAAATTCACTGGTCACTATGGTATGATTTGGGAACCTGGGAAATAGGTGATATTTTATAGTCTTAGTGAGAGAATAATGGCTGGCTAAGTCTGGTTCCAATACTTGATAATTATTCATCATTTCTTAAAATATGATGAAGAGTTTGATGCTGAAATAGCATGGAGGATGAAAAATACTACTTACAAAAAATATTTAGTGGCAGGACTGCCTGCGACTAATGAGACTCTAAATAGAGAGCACTAAAGTTGAAGGTTCTTCAAGTTACTATGGCTGCCCAAGTAACATGAAACATGAAAAGTCCCAACACCCCCTTTTTCAGAACTGTCTTCTCAATCTGTTCCCCAAATGAAGTTTTGATTTGATTTTGAATGAAGCCTTGAGGCTTCATTCTCCTACTTCCTTACTTCGTCATTCAGTCTCAAAATCCATTTCTCTGGCTATCATCTTAGATCTTTTGACAATAATTTTGCTGTTTCTTTTCTATTCCATAATGCCTTAGTGCACATCTCAGTTTGCCATGCTACAAAGAAATTAACAATATGCTTTTGATATTTTTAAGTCATAGCCGCATAGGAGCCTGGCAGTTCTTTAGTATATCAGGTTTTAAGTTTCTGCCATAATTTAGAATATTAAATTTGGAAACATAAATGTTTTGAATAGACTGAAAAGAAATCAGCCAAATATCTTATGAATGTTAGATATCTATGCCCACTTACTGCTTTCTGGAACTCCCGGTATACTTAATTTGTACCTACGACACTTATCACTTTTATTCCTTGCATTATAGCTATTTGCTTACCTTAGTTTCTGCAACAGGGTATGATTTCATTGATATAATTTTTGAATGCCCTCCTAACCTCTATCCCAGATATCAATACATGTTTATGGAATAAATGAGGATATTATTTTCATATAACCACTACATAATTAATATGGACAAATTTACAATGGCATATAAGAGATTTTGGAAGCAAAGCTCTATGTATGTGGGGGTCAAGAAGAGTAAAGCACATTCCTGAGTGAAGGAGAGTTGATCACTTCAAAGCCACCAACAGATCATTTACTTTATCTGGGATCAAGGACTCTGCATGGATAAAAGGTAAAGGAAGTCATCCTCTTTGAGAGAAAAAAAAAAAGTCTTCTTAAAATAGAGGTTTGCTATATAAAGCTCCTTTAATTCCTTGGATTCAGCCCTATGAAATCACTCTCCTTGAGGTTTAATCATTTCAAATCCCATAATAATAATTTGGGGAAAGATAAAGTGCCATTAAAAAAACAGAGTGTGATAGAATTATAAGTCTAGCATTAGGAAGATCTGACCTGGTTAAAATATTCATTCATGGAAGCATTGTGGTGAGAATTGATGGGAAGCCACCCGGCTCTATGCTCCCTATAGCAACCAGCAGGAAACAGAGAGAGATGCCCTCACACAAAGTAAAGGACAGACATAATACCTGTTACTTTAATTAAAGCAGGTGCTCTCAAATGTATGAGTTTGCTTTGATGTTTGTATTAAGAAAAGATATATTGGGGGAAAATTAAGCCAAACTGTTTGCATACATGTTTTCTTAGGAAAAATTTGTAATACAAGTGAAAAATGGAAATACTTAATGGCTGATTGAAAAATCTCTAGTTCTAGACTCTCATGACACTTATCACTCTCTCTGCACCTCAGATTTGGCAGCCCTAGCAGGGACTGTAGTTTCATGAAAAAGATTTTTTTCCCTTTTTAAATGTCCATGCAGCCACAAATGCAAAACTTTTAAATTTCAAAATATGATTACAATTTTTGCCACTTTATAGGTTTTCATTTATTTTAGAAGCATCACCGTTCTTTTGGTAGTAGTTGACAGATCCAATCCTGTTCCCATATGCTTTCTGCTATTTTAAAAGAAACAGTGCACAATTGCCTCTGAGCAGCACCATGTGTTTCCAGGGTGTGAATCTGAAAACCATCCATCTGGTCATGCTGGCATCTTTCAGAATTGTATATGATTGAAAGAAATGCATTCAACATTTTGCAACTCTCTGACTACATGGGGGAAGATAATAAGGAGGTCTTTTTCTATTTTCACTTACTGAAAATTAAGTCTGCTCTTCAGCCAGCAATCTCTTCCCCACCTTTCAACCTGTGTTCTCAATTGTCCATCAAGTCCCACGTCACACACAGATTCCTTAGCGACTTATTCTGTGACTCTACCTATAGCTTAGTTGTCCCGCTATATTCACTGTGGTTCAGAAATGCTTATTTATTCTTAAAATTATTAAGGGTAAAAATATTTCTTTAAACATTGCCTCTTCTATAATATGTGAGCTCTTAAAATGGAAGGCAAATGTCTTCAATGCAATTCAACACAATATTACAATATTCTAGATACTAGTTTAGAGACTGCAGTGATAGTCCTGCATAGGTGGGATCATTTCTGCCATGGAGAAATAATTATTTTGGAAGAAAGAAAATAAGCAAAAACGAAGTTGATGCTCAGTGAGGTGGTAACTACAGCTGAAGCATCAAGTAGACACAAATAAATTTAGAGATTCAAAGTCTACTGAATGTTGTTTCTCAATAACCTTCATCTGATATGTGAATTTTCAGACTGCTATAATCACTGGACAGATCATACTATACATTTCTTGTCAAGATGTGAGGAGTCACTGAATAATGGTTAAGCATAGTGCTAGGTTTTGCACATATTTTAGGATGCTCTTGTAAATCTTCTATGCTAAAGTTGCACTTACTGAAACAATTCTGAGAGTAAGAATTTTTCAGATTCTTCAAGAATCAGATAAATTATGTTGAATCATTATAGTTTCAAATATATTAAAATACACCCCCATGTTAAACAAATAGGACTAGAAACTAAGGTAATTTAAGAGACTGAGTATTTTGGCATAACACATTAAGAACAGGCAACTTCTTATATTTTGAGCATATTAAAAATGCATAACTGATAGCAGTTGTTAAGGAGAACAATTCAGTAAAAATTAAGTAAATCAGCCCATCAGGTTATGATCAAATCAATTTTCACAGGATTTACCCCATTAATGAAATAAACTGTTTCTGCTCTGAAGGAGATCACCTTGATTATGGTTGCTACAAAAGACCAAATTCCTCAAAGGCAACCACCATCTCTGCTCTTTTGAACTTCCTCACAGCATTTGGACCAGAACTCTGAACCAAGCGAAACTTAGTCAAGGCTGAATAAGTCCACCTTGGCCTTCTTTTCATACTATTAAAATGTAATGAATGTAATTTGTACACACACACATACCCTAACTATGGACTCTTAGAATGGGAGCACTTTTACAACACAAATATGAAACTTTAGTGAAGTACATACAACACTTCGGACGTGCTAAAGAATATGGATTCCTGACAGAGCTGGGAAGGCAGTGACCTGCACCCGTAGGGAGAGACTGCCTGCTTTTCAGCAAAGATGGCAATGAAAATCATGGTCGAGCAAGATACAGGAGCAACTTGAAAGATGTGTTGGAAGGGATAGAAAAGAAAAATTAGAATACCAGTTAGGAGATGATGATACTGAAAATGTTAAGCTTGAGTTTTTTGTCTAAAGGAAAAGTTTATTTTTTCAACGTTTAAAGTCATATGTTAGAAATAAATTTGAAATCCAAATAAATGTCCACAATATTGTGTTTGCTACCCTGTCTTGTTTCAAGAAAGCACTGTTGAAAATCAAGTGATCTCCAAATTAGTCTGATGATGACGACAAAGAAGGAAACCTTGAAAATCTTTCACTTTGTCATGACTGGCTGAGGGCAGATGACTCACGGTGTGAATTCAAGTTAAATCATTTGACCTTTTTCTCTTATTCAACCCATCTGGGGAGCTGAATGCAAGCACTTCACTATGAAACAGATGGTGCAGCAAAGCTAAATTTTCCCAGATTAAAAAAGAAGAAGAAAAATGTGTTATAAGCACTAAAAGAACCAAATGTGGAAAAAGACCAAGGATTAAAGGGAACTATAAACTGGATCAAACCTTTTCCCCTGTAAAAAAAAAAAGGAATGTAATACTTAAAAGATAAGTCCTGTGAGATGATTTGGGGACAAAATTAGTAAAGCATTTCCTCAGCACCACATGTAAATGTGTCCATAATTAAAGGTACATATGTTAAGGAAAATGCTCTTGGTTGACAAAGAATCGTGTCCATTACCTATGTCTGAGGAAATGAATAAGATAGTCGTAGAGGACTGTTAGGTTATCTATTTGATGGCTATAAAATTAAATATAATAAAAGCATTTCTTGAGAAAATTTAGGGGACTCATCTAATTATATTGCTGAAGAAATTTAATACAGATAAAAAAATCCAATGGATTGGAGAACAACAGTATTCTCCAATTTATTCAAGTGTATATACATACATATTGCTTATGCATAATATATTGTTTATATGCAATATATTGCTTACATGTAGCATGTTGTTCATATATTGCTTATCTATAATATTATGCTTGTATGTATTCTTATATGTATTGATATGTGCTTTTCTAGAAAGACAGGCAAACTACTGCCTTTTGTTAAGCTTGGGTGATTAATCTTATTGTATATAAAAGTGTATTAAATTCAAATGTATTTCTAATGCCAATATTTACATCTTTCATATTTAATGGAAAAAGAAATGCCCTGTTGTGCTAAAGCAAGCATAGAATGGTTAGTGAAGTAGATCATCATGGAAAATATATGCACCTTCTTGTTTTTTTCCTGACTGGGTGGGGATAAACTTGGAGGAAGTTAACTCACTACTTAAAAGACATAATTTATAGATGAGGCTGAGTATGAAATCCAAGAAATTCACATTGTAGACTTCCAGATGCTACAGTATAAAAACCCAGATTGGATTTTGGGCCACGACCATTTCCAAGGGGAGGTTTCACTGTGGTCAAGGCAAATGGCACCTCAGTACCCCAATGCAACATTTCTTTGATTAATACTCAAAATGCTGTTTATAAAGCAAAAGACAAACACACATTTTTTTTTTTCTTCAAAGAATTACTTTTTTATTGACTGTAAGTCATACTCTTATAGCTGAGAAATACAGAGCAGGCATGGCTAAAGGACTAAGAAGCAGTGAAAATTAAAAGGCAGACAGTGATGCTTTAAGAAAGTAGTTTCATGTGTCTGATAATTTCTTATTGATAAAATATAGAAGCACTGACTATCATACAGACTTTAAAGTCACAAAAATGAATGTCCAGATTAAGAAAAATTCTCCAGGTTAACATAAACCTTGCTCAAGGCAACAGATGTATCCTTGGTAATGTTTACAAAAATAAATCTAAAAGGAGTCAATTCTGTCTCTTGAGAATTCTAACCCTGTATGTGGAACCCTCCATTATTCTTTTTGTGATAGTCAATTATATTTATAATATACATTAAAATAGATCTGCAACTACATTAGCATATATCTGAGTCACCACGTACTCACATATACTCAGATAACATGGACACTATTGTCTTAGTAATAGAAATAGTGAGAGTTAAAAATGAAAATAAAGGATAAGTCATTGACGTAAATAATTAAAATTCCCAAATACCATTTCACTTATAATTTACAATTCTATAGCTCTCTCCATATTCCCTTCTCTCAAGGTCATAGCCTCTAGATTTTTTTCAATGTTTCACAGTGGTTGGACCTGAGGCATAAGGATATATCACTGAATATTTTTGAATGAATTTCATGGTTTGAACAAATGTATGAATGACTATATTTCTGACTTTATCTTCAAGAAAAGGATTATGTTTTATTCCTTTTTATGTAGTCCCAGCACCATCTCCATGTCTGATATATAGAATTTTCTCCATAAACTCTCCCAGAACAAAGAAATTAATGACTTAAATCTGTCAAAGGCAGAATATATTACTGGTGATGCTCTGGATTCATTGGTTTATTTAGTACCTCTTTTAGATGCATAAATCCAGAGCCCTTCTTGTGGACAAAAAAATAATCCAGTCTCAAGACATTTTTCTGATTATCAAATACTCTTTCCTGGCTAACTTACCTGTTTTGTTATATCTTATAATAGGCATAACTGTATCGGTTCATTTCCTCTCTACCCTACTAGTTATAAGAACAGTGACTTTAAGTAGTTCAAACAGTGCCTGCCACATAGTCATTAATTCTGTTCAGTGAATGAATGAATGAATGCAATAGTATAGAAGAGAGAAAAAGCAGGACTTTGAAGTAAAAAAGTTTGGATTAAAATCACAGTTCAATTTTTCTGGCTGTTTGGCTTCAAGCAAACATCATTCAACATTTAATTATATTTCTCTTGCATGACTGGAGGGATATTGGCAATGGTGTAAATAAACTATCAAGCACATTAATTGTTCAAGAAATGATGGCTATGAGCATGTCAGTTGTTTTTAGAGTTAAAGGCTTTATGTAAGAGTTGCTAAAGGAATTTTCTTACTGTCAATTGAGTATATTTTTGTGTACCTCTGAACAAGGCAAGAGAGAAGTGAAATTCTAGGGTAACTACCCTACTGCTATCAGCACAATCAATGGCATAATATAGCATCTATCAAACTTATCAAGATGCTATGAAAGGATTTTAAACACTCCTAAATAAGAAATATTTCTTGTGAAAAGCTCAAGATTAGTGCTTCCCACTCAATACCTAGACACTGGACCAAGTCAGCAGGTATTGAAAACCCATAGCCTCTGCTTGGCAGCAATGTCTTTATGCAACCACACCACAGGAGAAATAAAAATAAAAAAAATCCATCTTTTCCATTTCTATACTATTGTGTTGCATCTGTACCTATCCTAGACTTTACTGTAAATTCAATTCAGTTTTAAATTAGGTTATCATACAGATCTTACTATCTAGAATTATTTTGAAAGTAAGTTTCTAAACATCTTCTAGATTTCCAAGAAATTTTGTCTCTAGTGTCTGGGATAAACACATACTGTGCACTGCAGAGCATCCTCTTAAATTTGTACCACCCTATAAAACTAGGTTTTCATTCTTCATTGAAGCTGTGACCCAAGACAATCTTGAATTTCCCATAGTTACAGGAATCAAAATCTGGTTGGTTTACAATGTAAAGGGAATAATTGGGCTTTCATGAGAATTTGATTCAGTTCTCCCTCCATATCTGTGTATCCTTGGCAAATCTCCTCTAAACCTTATTTTCCTTATTTGTAAAATAGGGATATGAGTCTCATACAAGCCTGTCAATGATTAAATAAGAAAAATATTTACATATCTGGTGAGATTTGTATGTAGGTCATACATTTTAACATCATGGAATTACAGAGTAAATTTCTAATAGAGTTCAGTGTGTTTTCATAATACATCCCCATATTTTTCATGTTAAAAATGATACCATTTGTTTTGTTTTCTACTCTTCAGGTTGAGTGTTGTGGTGCTGCAGAACCAGTTATAAAAGGTAGGCTCTATCTGCTTTACTGAATTCTGGTTGGTTCATTCATTTCTTCAGAAGGTATTTACTAAATACTGATTATAGACCAGATGCTATTCTAGGCATTGGACTTGTAGTGTTGAATGAGACGAGAGCCCGAATTCTGAGGGGAGAGCCCAAATTATAAAATTGAATAATGAAACTGAACAAAACTGGACTTTGTTTTTGGATCAGGATTTTAGCTACAAAGGAAATAAAAGCAGGATATGTTAGAGTAAGTTGGGGAATACAGACTGGTGTGTTAGGTACACTAGCCTAAGGGGAGGCTTGGAAAGGAGATCTGAGAAACTGTCAAACCACAGCAGGATAAATAGGAGAGATTTTTTGATTTTGGTCTTCAGTTAGTAGCTGCTCACTCTGGAAGCTCAGAAAATAGTGCGTTCTAAGGAGGCAAAAATGGAAACCAAGAAGTGTTTTAGCAAGTTGTTCATCATCAAGAAAATGCAGTAATTAAGTTAGGTAGATACCAAAAGATGAAGGGTATTACTCCCAAAAGGGTAATCAGGGAAGGCATCTCTGTGGGAGATTTTACATTTGAGAAGGCTCCTGAGTGAAGGGAGAAGTATTTCAAGTTACTGTGTCAGGCAATAACGATCAGAATGGAGAGAAGTGAAAGGATGCGGGAGGCAGAGATGGCAGAGGGGAAGAGAGATCCTAAAGCCTGAGAAGCCCCACTGACTGAGATTCAGAAACCTAGGAGAGAGTTTTGAATGGATGGGTAAATCTAGAATTTATTTGGTGTATAAATGAATTTTAATTATCTATTTAAAAGGGAAGGAGCAAACCTTTAGATAGAAAACCAACTGTCGCTTTCTCAGCTGTCATGGTTCCATTTTCCAAAGGCAAGCAACCTTTAGCTGATTGTCCTGTCCTCTGTCGCCTGCCCCCAACTTGAGTAAGGAAGCAGGCCCCGTTATGGAAGGCTCTGCTGAGACAGGATGTGACCCAGAGCGCCCGACCCTGGGTTGTATAAAGACACAGGACAAGTTCATGGTGGAAAACTGGAACAGCCTCCTCAAGAATCATTTTTACTTAAAGTTTGAAGGAAATAGCATTTTTTCATAGAAACACAAATACATGTAAACTATGGTGTAGAAGAGTAAAATATTGGCATGGATTATAAAAGTGAAATAAACCCAGAAAATCTTTCAATATAAAATACATGCGCGTGTTTATAGTTTTTCTAAGATAAAATCTTATTGATTCACTGGGGTTTTATAATACTACATAGATTTGGGAAGTGTAGTTTCACCTCTTTATATGAATTCATACAAAAATGAAAGAAAAAACTTGAACCTCACTTTTAGTTTTGCTGCTAAATGAGAAAAAAAATGGAAGAAATATGAAAATTTTTATAAATCACAAAACTGGCCTACAAAAACTGGGTTTTAGTAAAACAAACTACTATATATTCATATTGACACATGCTTGAGATGCAGATAACAAAATAAATTGCTTTTCTATAGGTTTTTATGTGCATAATTACCTGCTTAATTGCTTCATTTCCCCTTTACTTTCTTATCTCTATAATCATAATTCTGAAATCAGTTGTATTTCATTCCTATAATTTGCAAGCAACCTGCTAATAAATTAACCAGCCAGTTAATTTTATGGAGGATGCATAACCAGGCATTTATTTGATATCTTACACAAATGAAGCTGATAATTTTTGCTTGCTTTTTGTTTAACTTGATGAGGTGCAATTGAGACACTAAAATACTTGGAGGCTTCGGTTTTAATCTGGAAAGCTCTCTCTGCAAATGTCACTGCCTGTTCCAAAGTTTGATTCCATTGTGCCCTGGTCCCAATGGCAGTTTAGGTAATCTGTTATTCAGATATATCTGCAGTGCCAAGTTTCTATTTAAACAGGAAAGGAAGTGATTATGTATTTGTCCCCCTTAAAAGAAAAGCCTGAGGGACAGATTATGGTCAGAGTAGCAATGTTTAAGTTATTGAGGCAGAAATAACTTGGGTGAAAAAAAATAAAGTGGTCCCGAGAGGATTAACACATTACTAAAATGCCTCCACATCAACCTCATTAGACAGTTCAATGATAATTTTTCTATTGTAAGTGCACTGCATTTTAATTCACAATGGTGTTAAGAAAAAAAAAAAAAGAATAATTATCTTTTCTTGCATTTTAACAAAAGATTTTACAATGACAAAATAGTTTACTGAAAATAGCAGTTGAGAGGTCTGTTATAATTCTATTGTTACTTTCAGAGCAGATGCCATGTCACATGCAAAATGCCAAGACCACAGAAAAATATTTTTAGCTGGGTAAAAATATGTGACATTTAAGAAAGAAGTGGTGGTGCCTTGATTCATTTGTTAATTGAACACTTCAACATTTTTCTGTACACGATTGTTTGACGGTGATACAATGTAAAAAAGGCAATCCATGCCCCTATGTGATTTATATTTTTAGATGATTAAGATAAATTGTCCTGTATATTAATAATATGTAGGAGGGGAGAGTAGATCAATATATTCTTGGTATGAATTCCCAATATTGGTTTTAATATGACAAAAGATGATCATTTGGGATGTTAAGGGGAAAGATGCTTCAAATTAGCAAACTAGATTTGCTTTAGTAGCTGCAGAAAAACCAGAAGAACACTGTCGAAAGTGGAGGAAGTCAGAAGAGCTCAGAGAAGGGTTTCAAGGAGACAAAAGGCAGAAATTGTGTTAACTCACTGACATGCTATTTCAACCATGGTTAAAGGTGAATTAAAGCAACATAGAATAGAAATAGTTGATATTTTTAGAGCATGAATTTTGGGCACAGACACTAGAACAAGAATTTTTTAAAAAATAGTAAGTCTTGGAAAACCTGTGACAAATGAACATCAAAACGATAGGAAATGAAATGAGACCACATATTTCATTTACTCTACAAATCACCTCAATAATCTTTAAACTAAAAGTGTCATTGCAAATTGTTTTTTGCCTTTTAGAATGAAGTCCTAACTTCACCTTAGGAATATATTTTTCGAAAATTCTGTAAAAAAAAAATATATAACATTAGAAGTGGGCAATTTAGACTCTGTGTGTGTGTGTGTGTGTGAACACTTATGTCCATAGGGAAAAGGTAGATTCAAGGAATTAAAGAAATACTACAAACAGAATGGCTAGTTGCTCAGTTGTACTTATGATTTATGGGTATGCTATTTGGAATCGTGTCTGTGAATTCTAGTTTTGATAGGGACATTTGTTTACCTAAAAGTGAGTCTAGACTGCTGCACATGTATCTTGCTCTTGGGGAGACATGTGCATGATCCTTGTCAAAGCAACTGCTCACAGGTAAGGGGTTAGGACATCCTGAAATCTGAAAGAAATAAAGATATGATGTTCCCTTGTCTTATGACCATGAGTGGTAGCAGGTAGAAGAAAATTGCTAGGGATGCCTCACATGTCAAGATATTTAAGACAAATAACATAAAGATATTTAAGACAAATAATTTGGTGAATGTACCAATAATAAATTAATAGAGTCTAATACATTTTTAAAGCACTATTATCCTGGACTTAGAGCAGGGTTTGTCTGTTGTAGGCAGGTAAAGTAAGTTTCCAAAGATAAGTTGTAATCCTCAGAAACTGTGGGCAGAGGGGATTTAGGTTGCTAATCAGCTGATCTTAAAATAAGGAAATAACCAGGACTGTCAGGATAGAGCCAGTGGAACCTCAAGGATCTTTTCAATGTACAAAATAGGGGGCTTAAGAACCAAAGAAGGAAATGTTATAACAGAAGTAGTGACAAAATGAGATGTGAGAAGACAACTTCCCATTTCTAGCCTTGGAGTTGAAGGACAGGACTGCAAGCCAAGGAATGCAAGCAGCCTCTAGAAGCTGGAGAAGTCAGGAAAACAGACTGTGTTTTCTGACAGACTGAGCATGCTCAGTAAAGAAAACATACTCCATTTTGCCCCTTCTAGGAAGAGAGTAGTAAGGGCTTTCACAGTCATCAGCAGAAAAAGAAGAGCCTATTTAGCAAAACACTGGAGGCATTGGAAGGTGTTTAGAAGTAAAGGGCTTGGGAGATTGGTGGAAGGACAGTCCTGTGCATATTTTAGGTGTTCTGGGATTAATATATGGAAGGATTCATCTAGGGTCAGCTTCAAGTGTTCATAATTTGGGTTCCAGCAATAAGTATATGATTTCTGACTAACAGTAATGAACAAAAGCATGAAAGAAAAAAAATTAGACTTAACTTAGTTCAAAAATCAAATGGCAAAAGAACCAGAAAGAGAATAAGCTTGAATTGAAAAATACATGAAGCCAGTGCCAATCAATATAGTCACAAATAAAAATATATAAATTGATTATTAACTTCCAGGCATATCAAAGACCTAAATTGCTAGTTTGTCTTAAAGTTGGCAAAATGTTAAATCTGTCAGTATCAAATAGTGTCAAGAATTTTGGGAAATGGCAATTCACAAAAGTTGCTGTTTAAAATGAATATTATTGCAATTACTAGAAATATGCATCTCTGTAGAGACATGTATATCTATATACATATAAATAGATACACATTAGCTCCCCAAATTAAACTTCTAGAATAGAGTACTTTACTATACTCTCCTCTCCAAAAAACCACTCTGACTTGTGTGAAGACATACACAAATGTAAATTTTGTAATGGTATCGATTTAATCACTAATGCTAAATTAGCTACATGCCCATCAGCACATGAATAATTTAAATAGTACTTTATATGTAAGAGCATATTTCAATATGAGAATAAACAAGCATTATAGCTAACCAAAGGACATTTTGAAACAATCAGGGAACAGGAAGGTATGTATAGTATGAGTCTACTTTTATAATTTTAAAGCATGAGAAAGTGTAATAAATATTACTTTTAAATAGATCTCAGCATACTAAAACACAAAAACATAAGAATTCAGAAACATGGCCTAAAGCAAATATTAAATGTTAAAACGGTGAGTTTACAAATACGTCTATCAATTTTCTTAGTATTTTATCATTTTAAAATTTAATAGGAAGAGCAATTAGCAATATAATGGCGATTTTACTTTTGTTCATTAAGTAATGTATTTTAGATTCAAGATAGGGTTTGAGTTATCTCATATACACAAGCTAGGAAGCATATTTGGAAAAGGATTTATATCTCATAAATATGACAACGTTGTTTCAACTACTCATACTACTAAGAACATTAAGAATTGAGTAAGTGAAATATCAACCATGTGACAAGTTTTCTATTCAAAAGGACACAGATTTTGAAAGTTCTTTGAGAAAACTCAAGCTCAATAAAACCATTTTATAAACAAAACATATGTGATCTCTAATAAATGAACACTGAGAGAATATTTGATAAGTATGAGTGAATTTAATTACAACTTCATGCTTTAAGAACTTTTAAGAAAAACTTTTATTTGTTTCTATATCACTGCCCCTTAAAAACAAAACAGTGTAAAGTCTTTGCTACATTTCCTATTGTCAGAATATCAAGGGGAACTGGTACAGAAAAATAAGATTTAACCCAAATTTAGTTCATGCATTGAAATGAATTAATGAAATAAGTAACTTTTCTTAATGTTATGCCTTTTAAAAAGCACTGTTTAAATGCACACATTGTTTTCATGTTTTATGATCTGATTTCTCAATTAAAGGAAACTTTTTCCAAGAGTCACCATCTAAATAATTGAAAAATTCCAGATAAATAACTATACAATCTGTGCTAACTGGTCACTCATCAATTTTTAAAACTAAACTCGGCCTTTATACAACATAAACATTCAAAAATTTAAAATTCCATCTTTAGATTTCTCTTTATAGTTCTCCTGCTTCAATCTTATTTGCAACTTTGAATATAGGAGAAATTTTACTTTAGACTTTGTATGTAAAGCAACTAGTATACTAAAATGACATTTTATTTCACTTTTTTATAATATTTGCTTTCTTCTCTCGGGGTAGTCCAAATAGAAATTCTACCACCAATTCACCCATGCACCATCAAGATAGTCCCTTGTGCTCTTCCTATCTTGTTTTGATCCTTTTTCCTTTCCTTCCCCTGCAGACTGTAAAATATTTTTTTTCCAATATAAAGTCAAAGTAAAGAAATATTAGTGAGTGTTTAAGGAAAAACACAAACTATGTGAAAGTCTATCTACCACCAAAAGCATATGGCACCTCTCATTTCAGAACTAGAACTTAGGTTTAGAAATAACAACAAAAGATTCATAATATAAGAATATAAGCAGTTAGAGTTCAATGTGTGAAACCCAAGTTGTAAACCTGGGAGGCTTTCTCCATTGCTGATCTCCAAAATGTCTGACGTTCCTTAAATCTATACCTCTCCTTGCCTAATCATTGTATCCCACTTACAGGATTTTCAATCTCACAGGCTTAACAATATGTTGCAACCATATATTAAGACAAGAAGCAGCACAGCAACCAAAGGAGAAGAAAAGGCACGTAGGACAGTTGAGAACGTCACTTCCAGAGCCAGGCTACGATCAAAGACTAAAAGAAGCTTGAATTTAAGGCCACAAAAGAAAGGCTTCACAAGTACTGGAGGGAGAAATGTTTGTTGTGGAATGAACTTCATGCTAGTGGTACCTATTTCAAATATCATATAACAAAGTAGGACTATTCTTGAGTCATTATTAGAAAATGTTCCCGATTCCCCTTACAAACTGAAGCTACCAGTGGGTGATCAGTTCTGATTCTCTAAGATGTAATTGCCCCTCCACCTTCACCAGTCCCACACATCCCTCCCAATAAACTCATCACTCTATTTGAAAAACTAAATATTTTCACTGGCAGAAGTATTGATGACCAAAAGAAAAAAAATATGTACAACTTACCAAAAAAAATCCGAACAGACTGAGCGTTCTTTCAGCTCAGCAGTTCCACTGAATGGTGCTCCAGTTACCAAAAGAGATGGAAAGATATGAGAAATGTTCCAAAGTCTAAGAGAGCATGAAGACCACTCAACTCCTCTACTAATAGGAATGGAAATATATGTGTAAATATACACAGATAGATACACAGAGATGCATACAAATGTAAGACCATAGATTTAACTGATAATGTATTAACAACAGAAAAGCAGTGTTTTCCATGGGTAATAAGAACTGAAAATATATATTTTTAGACAACTTCCCCAGATAGCCAGAAATAAATTCTAACACTAAATTCAAGTTCTTCAATCCTCCTGTAGCGAGACTGGAAATTTTAAAACCCTAAACATAATATTCATCCTAGTTTACTTAATCACTGATCTAAAAAAAAAATTATTCTAGGAATGTCTTCTTACCCATGGTTTTTTTGTGTTTGTTTCAATCAGATTTAGCTAATTGAGAAAGTTTAATAATATGAATCAGTATGGATTATTTAAAACATCATTTTCAAAAGAAAACATGCTAGTAAGTATTAATATTCTTGACATCTCATCATTGAGCACTTATTGTGTACTCTGCCACTCTCTTGACAGTACTGGGGATATTACAGTGAGGAAGATACACTTACTCCTGTGGGTTAAACTGCAGTAGAGAAGAGACACATTTAGTGGAACAGTACGATAGCCATGTAGGGGCATTGGTTTACTGGATTAAGGAATCTAGGGCAGGGGTTGCCAAACTTTCCTTTTGTAAAAGGCCAGACAGTATTTTAGACTTTGATGCCACACAATATCATAACCCCCCTTACCCTCCCATTATATACTGAAAGTGTCCACAGATTATATATAAACAAATGACCCAAAAGATGAAGTTCAGTGTCCATAAAAAACAATTTTCTTATTGTCATATATCATGAAAATGTTATGTTTTGATATTTTACCCAACCATTTAAAGAGCTGAAATTCACTGATGATAGCCAGGTCATTAGAGAAAGATCTTTTGGAGAAGCATCTAAACTGAGTTAGTATTAAAAAAATAATCACATGAAGGGAAGTTGGGTAGGAGGGCCTGCAGAACTCCAATTTATGTTCACTGACGAGTCATAGAAAAAATGCACAAATAGAGCTTACACTGTTGAAGTTGCCCAACTTTAATAAAAATTTCTCAGGGAATATATAGCAAAGAGTTTTTTGTATCTCTCAAATCTCACCACATATGTGAGCACTTATTCTGCTTACCAGGAGAACTGGACCGGCTCTTTAAATATTCTTTGTGTAATTATTACTTTAGTCCATTTGCCGAAAGGCCTAGGAAAGCAGCAAATGATTCTCTTATTTTCTTGTGACTTTGGCAAAGCAATCATATCAGTGTGGAAAAAATGAGATCACAAGTGTATGTTTATTCAGCGATGCTTTGGCAGTTAAGTGGTAGATGTTCTTTAGCTTCATTAATATAACTTTTGTGACAGTGGAAAACTCACTTTGCTTCATTCACACTTCTATTTGTATCTGCTCAGTAAAAATAGTATTGACTATCTAACTTGCCACAGTGATCCTTGGAGCACAAGAAAACCCTCAATTTTAGAACAATTAGATGAATATATAACTAAAATATTGCTCAAAGAGTAAGATTCATTCACATTTTGATTTGCAAAAAACTTACTGATTAACATGTATTTTGGAACAAGTCAATTTCACATGTCCAAAAATTACATACACTTTTCACTATTTATGCTGCCCAAACAAATATATTCAGATAGTTTAGAAAGGAATCTACAAGTTTGCTTGTTTTTTTAAATTATTGTGAATAAGGTAAGCTTATCTACTTAAAAGTAGTATTTGATTTTAATCAGTATCAAATGTGTTCAATGTGTTAAAATATAACAATAATCTAGTACAAATAATATGTGTCTGGTTCCTGGGTTCAATACTAGAATGGAGATGAGGCAAAAAGTGTTTTCCTGGTAACCAAACCAGTACTGAATGCTTGCAGTACTAGTATAACCACAGACATTAAGGTGTTAAAGTGTTATCAAGGGTTTGAATCCACATTGGTTAGTAAATAAATAAAGCAGACCTTCTGCTCATTAGGAAACCATCCAAAGCCAACGAGAGAGAATCAAGTTCCTAATTTATGAGTCAGCCACTTAAAAAAAAAAAAAGTAAAGTTAATACAGTCTTCATGCAGTCTTTCCCCTGCTGATCTTTCTGGAAAAATAAATTCTTGAGGACTATTTCGAATCACTACCAGTAAGTTCTATTATACTGTCAGAAAAAAAAATGTTTCTCTGGAACTTCAAACATGAGATTGAAGAAATGATTATGGCAAATTGTTGTTCCTAATTAATTAAAATGATTTATATGACACACAGTGTAACTGAAAAATGTGAAGAAAAAAAAGTCCCAGTAGTAGATTCATATTGAAGATAAATAGAATAAAACTGGAAGAATAAGGCTCCATTAGCAAGTTCTCTAAGTAAGCCATCGATTTATTCTTGTTGCTGGCAACATATTGACCAGTGGATAGAGATTTACCAGAAAATTGTTGACCATGGTAATTAAATTCTACAGCAAAAAATTCTCAGATAGGACATCATGCTGTTGACCACAAGACAAATGAGAAGACGCGATCTATTTTGCTTTTAATTCTCAAAAGCAAGAGTTTGTTTCATGCTTTTTAAATTTCCCATTAAAATAATTTTCAATTCTGTTCTCCTTGTCTCTTTCACTCCTCGTTCCCTTCTTCAACCTCCCCTCTAACTCCCTACAGTTCTGACCCACTCTGATCTCAGGGCATTGTTCTGACATTTGCCTGGCAGAACATAAAGCAACAAATATGTTCAATTTGAGTGGTTTCCTGTCATGTTATGCTATCAAACCGGCAATTTCCGAAAGGATTTAGAGAGGAGCGCACAACCCCTCATACATCAGGGAGGCCCCACAGTGACTGCCAAAGCAGTCCATGCTTCGAGCGGGTCTTAATAGCTGAGAGGATAGAAACATCCCATTTTCACAGGTTTTTCTGCCTAATATCAAGCAGGCTTTCAGCAGCATCTCAGTGGCCCAAGAACACTATATTTAGCACCTGAAAACTCAAAGGAGTTTTGGATATTTGGGTTTGCATGGTACATGGAGACACAATGTCCCTCCAGCAATCACAAAAAGTAATAAAATGTTCATCAAAATGTTTAAATTATATCTCATGGATTGATGGTCTCACATAAAGACCAAATGCAAAATTCATTAAAATTGGCTCGTTGTATTCCCGTATAGTCCTGTCCTTCTTCCCCACCTGGCATTTGACATTTCCAAGATGGTGGCAGTGTTGGAAATTTTATGATTTGATTGTGGCTTGGCTTGAATTCAAATTGTAGGGTCTAAATTTAATCAAATTAGACATCACATGCCTCGGGCAAAACAGTGCACGCCAATGTCAATGGTGGCAAGATGTACTATAGCACTAACGAGACAGAATCCAACTGACTCTCAGAGCTAGGATACCCAGGTTTATGTCCTCAAAGAATCCAGGCCTTAAAACCAAAATGAATTACTGTGGCCTGTCATGTATTATGCTTTCAGCTCCTGGAAGGACTGAACTCTCATGATACAGCAACATGGACTCCTGTGGGCCAATTCACTTTGTTCACCGGCATGAACAGCAACCAAATCCCTCACCCTCAACCCTCCGCAGCGGTAGCACGAGCCAGGAGCATGGAGGAGTTGTGGCATGCCCGTGTGACTCCTCTCACATTCTGCAGCAGCAGTTGAACTCTTTCCTGCATTTCATGTCAAATTTTGGCTCTTGGTTAAAAGGTATCCCAGTGCATTTTTGCTTAAAACCAGGGTAATGAGCTTATAGATTCGTGCTCAGAAGATATATAAACAAACAAGCCCTTACATTTTTTATCTATTTTTTTTTATCCTCTTACAGCTTGTTTTTATCCTCGTGCAGAGTATTTCTCTTACAGACTGTCTCATATCCTGAAATTCAGCGAGCACAGAACTCCCAAAACCAGCTTCAGGATCCATACAACATGGCTTTTTGGCAAAATATCCTGGCACCTATCCGTGTTCTAAATAATGCATTGTCAACAGTGGTACAACACTCAGCTCTGAGGTGTTCCCGTAAGTCCTCTCCCAAACATCTGAAGCCCTGGTAGCTACCAGATCCAAGCAAAAAGATCTTCACATTCCTGACCCTGTGCCTTACAGCATCAAACTCCTTATCTTCCCCACTGTGTGAGTCTGAAGTCTAGGGTCTAAGCGGAAGTCTGAACCAAATGTGGTACTGTGAGAGAGGCGCAGTCTTACCTGTGTCTGCTTAGCAGAAACAACTGTGTGCCCATGCGCAAGTCAGTCATCTTTGTGAGACTTCAATCTGCTCAACTTTTCAAGTAGAAGTTATCACCCATCATTTCATAACGATGTACAGTGACTGTATATTTGTCAAAAACTGAAAGAAAAAAAGTGAGTTATAGCCTAGGTGAAGTAGCATAGTCGAAACACAGAAGGAGGTTAAACTCTAGTTGTTTCACCATGTAATCTATGGGTAATATTCTCCCTGTCCAGTGATAATTTTATAGCTATCACATGACTGTGTGTGTGTTAATTAAAAGGTTATACTGGGAGCTGGGGACTTGACTTCTGGTTTCAGGAACAAGTAGTTCATGAAGAACTGTGAAGGCTGGCCACTCGATGTCTTAACTACTCTGGGTTGTTGTTTTTTTCCCTCTACCTGAACAGTAAGAGATCTCTAAAATCTCTTCCAGTCTGTAACTCCATAAATGAGCCCTATTCACAAACTATTACCTTTGAGGAAGTCAAAAAAACAAGATGCTTAGGAGTTGAACTTTCTTTTTGGCATGACACAGGTTTACCTCAAACCTGGAAACAGGAAATCTCAAGATTAGATAACAGGAAAACAAGTTACCACACATCTGATTTTTCCTTAAGGTGTGCAATTTCATTTCTCAATGACTAGGTAGGACTTCCTCTGTTAGCTTCTCTTGTTGTCAAATGCATGTTGTCAATTCCTCAGTCTATCCAAAAGTCTGATTTTTTAAGTATATCACACTACTGCTTGTAGAATTATAACTATCTGACTTCACTAACCACTATCTGATCTGGCTTGGCTGCTGTCAGAACTTGTGTTATGAATAAGGTTATTCCTAGTCAAAGAAAAAGATGAAACAGTTTTGCTAGATTATAACACTTCATTCGGCATATTCTGTGCTGCTTCCCAATTCCTTTACATGTATTTAAAAGTGAGAAGTGAGGTAAAGGTTATTTTTTCTTGATCCAATGCAGATAGCTGACAAATCAGACTAATAACTACACTCAGGAGTTCAGATAACATCACGGTAACAGGAGATGGAGGCTCATGGTCTGCAGTTTTATTAGCTCCCCCAAATTGAGTGCCGTCCCAGATATAATACCCCTGGTTTGTGTTTTATGCATCTTAAATCCATCCCAAAACTTTAATCAGAAAAGCATGCTTTTATTAAAACAATATTGAAATTGTCTATCTTTTCATATGTTTATTTTTCAGTCTGAGTTTGGTTTGTGTAGTAATATTTTATATAATATATATGACTCATGCAGTATAAAATGATTCATATTTTACTGAAAATTCACTCAGAAATATTTAGAACACAGAATTTCTAACTAAAGGTTTCTGGAGGAAATATTTCTCAAGTATTGGAGGTAGTTCATATATTCTTGTATGTTTGTGTATCTTGTCTTCAAAGAAAATATGACTTCATTCTTCTAATCAAGAAATTGAATCAATAAACTTGAGAAATCAAGATAGAATTGTGTCTTTCTCACAAAATTGTTCTTTTATCTAGAGGAAACATTTTTAACTTCTGTTAAGATGTTTATTTTAAAATTAAATGCATATACTTCAATAATTATGCCTTTTTCTGTCTTAAAAAAGTCATTATTATAAAAAGCTAGTTAAAAAAAGGGGGACTAAAGTGAACAATCTTTGCTGAAGTCTATGCATTTTCAAATGTGTGTGATGCATTGAGCAGGGTTGCTTATTATTGACCCCATCTATAATGTAAGCATTTTGTCAACAATGCCATCAATTAGATCGTTTACTCAGGAGTTATAGTTCAGACCTCAGTCGTGATTACCCTGTTAAAGAATAATTTCCCAGGACAATAAGCATTTATTAGTATGCAAAATGTACTTTCTTTTAAAATTTCATTTAAAGAATCATCTGTCTCAGAAATGTCATGTGTCCTTTTGATTAATATACAATATATTTATGTAATCTTTGCCAATTAGTCTGACTTAGAATGACATTTGAATTGTATGGCTTCCAGTGAATTTCTTAAAGAACAGTAACATGATAGCTTAGACATGGGAGAAAACAGAAGTGGGATATGAATTCATCACAAGGTGATTCAAAATAAAAAGCATATGTAGAGACCAAGTGTTGGATAATTAGTCCTTTTGAATGCCGAATCAGGTCTAAGAATCATTTTTACCTCCTATTATTAATCTAGTTTCACTCATTAGGCAATCCCATTAATTGAGTACGTTTCATTTCCTAAATACAATAGCTGATGCTATCATACAAAAAAATAAGTCAGGAATTCTGCTCTGGGAGTTTTACAATAACTGTAATGGTCTAAGTGAAGACTAAAACCATGTTATATGGAAGTTAAAATAGTGAAATTAAGGGGGGAAAGAGGCAAACAAGTCTAGTGCTTGAGAACAAAATCTGGATCCCAACTGCAAAGGTTCACACCTCAGCTTTTTCTTGTATTTGCTGTGTTCCTAATTGTTCTATGTCTCATCTACACATCTGGAGAAGATAACAGCATTCACCTCCCAGAGTATCAATGATGAGAAAATGAGTTATTATTATAAAGTACTCTGAATCATACTTGGCACATAATTAGCAGGATGCACGTGTTTGTTAAATAAAGCCCAGTGGCTTAAGGAAATGATTAGAGAAGAAACTATTAGAAATCATAGGCTCATGGTTCATTGTTCATGGTGAAGGAAGCAGCATGTTATCTATACCAGGCCCTTCTTCTTAGCACCTAGGAATTTGAACAAGAATGCTTCCATTTCACCCAGAAATCTCACAAAGGCAATCCCACAAAGGATTTTGTTGATGAAAATCTGATTGCTTTAAGTTTCATGACTGCATTAAGTGCTCTTTCTGTAAGCAACCATCTAATTCTTGGGTCCTAATTTTAAATTGACAGAGGGGAAGAAAATGTTAGTTAATGCTTATGTAACGATGTGTAGAAAATGATCTAGATCTACACTCTTCAGAAAAGTAGTTGCTAAAAAATTGCTATAGAATCAAATTAACTCCTCTAGGGTCACATCCTCTGAAGCTATACAGAAAAGTCAATCCCCTTCCCAGGCTCACCAGCCAAACATGGAACCTGATGTACAAATCTTGGAAATGTGCTTCCATGTTTGGCTAGTGTCCCGTGTGGGATGGGTTAGCAGTGAAGAGAACACAATAACATTTCCTTCTTGCTTCCGCCTTGGGACTCCAGCTGATACTCTGAAGTGACTTAAAAATGAGAGTCTGAACAGACCTGAAAGAATCTTTCAGAATTCAAGAGTAATATTTCATTCTCCTTATAGTGGCAGGAAGGTGGCACAGGGCCAGTTCAGGAAGGTTCTCGCAGATGGGGGTAAAGGAAGGAGTCTTGGAGCCCTCGGTGGCTTTTATGGTTTTATTATTAGAGGTGGCCAGGTACATGGCAGGCATGGGTGCTGGGGGGCCGGGAGGCTGGCAGGCCTCCCAGCCCCCAGTGATCTCACCCTCTTGACTGCTGCTTCTCTCTCTTTCTCTCTGCTGGCATCCCATTCCACTGCTGCCACTGCTCTCTTGTTGCTGCTTTCACTCACTGCTGGTTGGTACTGGCATCCTCATGACACCATCTCTGTAGAAGCCCGTGTCCAAACTCAGGTGCGCCCACTTGCGCATGCCCTCCTAGGCATGTGCACAGCACCGCAGGTGTCCATCATTATACCAGTGGTGGGAGGGTGGAAAGACCTGATAGCTCTCTGACTCTACACTCTTATTCTCCCCTATGGCCTCATATTTTCAGCACAGCTTTAAAGAAATCTGTTTTGTCTTCAGTCATAACATTGAGTTAGCATTTCCACAGTTAAAACCTAAAATGGCTCTAGTGTTACCTACCACAAAAAATATAGGCATTTCCTCCCAATGCTCACCTCTAGAGCCTAGGCTTACATCACCCCTTAAAGCCAATTAAAAATAGTCATGTTCTTTGACCCTCTCCCAACGAAGGGAAAGTCTATACTCTCCCTTAGCTCCTGAATCTGGGCTATTATGTGACTCCTTCACCAACAAAGATGGTGAAAATCTCGTGTCAGTTTCCACCTCTAGGCCTTAAGAAATCAGCAGCTTTAACTTCCTGACCCTCTGAATCCTCAAGCTAGCGGAAACTACCAGGTGAAGGGTATGAATACCTTGATCCACCTCTGTGTGAGAGTATGTGGAGAGATGCCTAATTAAACTCCAGCTGTTCCAGCCATTCCAGCAACAAAACCAGCCTGTGGGTAAGAAGTCTTCGGCTGACTCCAACCCCAGCTACCACCTCACTGCAAATGCCCCCAGCTGAGCCCATCAATTTCTAATTGTGAGAGAAGTTATTTTAGGCACTCAAACTTGATGGCTTGTTATATAGCAAGAATTAACCAGAATATTCTCCTGGAATGTCCCTGTGCCTCTATCTGTTCTGCTATTTGAAGTGATCCAAATGGCCTGGTTGTTTCTAAGCAGTTTTTCAATCAACTCATCCTGCAGTATAACCATTACACCCTTAAGACATTGCTTTTCCAACAGCTTCCTAGTGCAACCAACCAACATATAGGCTGGAGGGTTGTATGTCCATGTGCTTGAACTTGAAATACGAATAGTGCTTTACTCAAGTATTTAACAGATGTTGACCTCTTATTATTCCCATTTTACTGATGAGGAAACTGAATACAGAAAAGATGAGAAACTTGCTCGAGACCAAGCAGTTAGCTTTTGGAAGAGACAATTCAAACCCCAAGGACCTGCTCTGGATATTGTGCTGGAGCCACCAAGCTGTACCTCTACTTGGAGAGTCCCCCTTTCTTCTAGAGATTCTCATGGCTGCCTTTGCTCTTTCTCCCAGTTGCAGCTCAAACCACAATTTCTTGGTTAAATACCAAGTCAGGCAGCACTCCTTCCTCCACCCCAGCCCGTTTAATTTTCTGTATAGTATTTTAGTGAAAAAAATTTCTTTCATCAGATACTGTCCTATCCCCCCACTATAGTCCCAGAATCAAAACTATTGCCTAACACATAGTAGAACTTAAATATTTCCTGAAAGAATGAATAAATGCGTTTTATTTCGGCAGCCTTCCTGTGGATGCAGATGGAAACTACCCAGACTGATTATAATCAGTAATTTGCTTCAGGACCACTCCTAGTGTTATGGCAACATAACATGAGGTTAGTTCATATCAGTACAATGCGACCCTTTTTATTTATTGGTGCCTGATTCTATCTGAGTGCATGAAAACATCCTGTAACTACCCAAGGACACTATTTCCTAATAATTTACTGCTTCCTAATGACTTTGAAAACAAGTGGTAGAAGCCTGTAGAATCAAAGCCATATTAGAGCTGATACTATAATGCCTGAGAGTGATATAATCTATGATATTATCTAGAATTGTGGTGTTAGTTAGCTGGATATTTCAGAGAGCCAGTTTACTAAGTTGAAAGTTATGGAAAGTTTCAGAAAAAAAGTTTTAAGAAAGGAAGATATTCCTTTAGAAAGAGTCCCATAGAGGGGCTAGTGAACAGGTCACAGTCTGTGGCTTCTTTATATATACCCACAACTGTAAGACCACTCAGTATCAGGGAAAAACAATGGGTTTATTTAACAAAGAAGGGTAACAAAGTGTTCCTAAAGGTCTCAAGTGACCGACTTCAATCTCACCACAGAGTGTGTCCAAAAGTCTTAAACGAAAGGCCACTCATTTAAGATGGCGACCTCCTGTCAGCAAGGGCCTAGAGCTTGTGGCAGCCAGCAAGCAGCGGACTGGGGGCCAACTCACCAGAGCCGGAGGCACTCACAGGTGGGTCCGCTGAGATGCTGGCACAGCAGCCCGCAGCAACAGCCTGAAGAGATGGAGAGCGCTGGACGTGGGCAGAGATGGAGGCCATAGCACCAGGGGGAGGTGGTGCTGGATGATTAGGAGTAGTTAGCAGGTCTCAGCAGTGACTCCTACAGCGTGCTGGTCACCTGTCAACAGCGCCAGACAGTACAGGCCAGTAGTGCCCGTCACTAGGCGTCGGCGTAAGACACACTAGCGTTACAGCACTTGGAGTTGTTGGCCCACACCAATAATAAACAGCAATTTGAGATGCCAGGCCCATGGCCTCTTGCGCTCCTTTCAGGAGATGTCAGAGGTAGGCTGGAGTCTGGGCTCTCTGAAGCTTTTTGGTTTCTCTTTTCACTCCAGAAATCGGCTGCTGGATGCTGCTGCTCTTCCCTTTGGAGGTCAGTGAGAGTCTGAGATTCCGAGCTCCGCTGCTCCGAGGCCAGGAACTGAGGGCCCAAGGCCCAAGTTGGCACCTGCTCTGCCTTATTCCCTCTTTCAGGGTCCAGCCCCCCTTATCCCCCACCCCTACATGTCTGATTTGCACATTTTCATTCCTATAGCTGATTGGATAGTAACACCAATCAGCTCATAGATAGCACCTGATCAGGCCATCCTACCATGCAAGCACCAAACCCTCGGGCCTCTCTACTGCCCACAGCTGGGGGAGCCACAGTCTTAGAGCTGGCCTAGTGGGGCCCTGTGCTCCTCCCTGTATCCCTGAACCAGAATCTAAATGCCCTGGGGCAGCATGGCAGGGAACCACTGCTGTCTGCCGTTACTGCTGGCTTCTGCCTGCAGCCTGAACTCAGTAGGGCCACAGGTGGTGAGTGGTAAAATGCGCACCACCTCATGCCGCTTGCTCTGCCCACAAGCAGTGCTCTGGGGCCTGGTGCAGGAGACTTGAAGTGGGGGATGGAGGAGATGGGGAGAACACAGGTTATATTTTTATTTCTTTCGTAAAGGCAGTTCAGTTTTAAAAATGTATTCTACTTCAAATGTGTTTCAGTGCCTCATTAAATAGTGATATTCCACAATTTTAATCCTAACTCCCTGGTTTAGCTATCACATTGAACTCTCCTTTTGAAGCATGAATAGGATAATGCCTAGCCTACCCATCTCAGTAAAAGTCACAAGTTCCTTTACTTTTTAAATCTATGAACCTTCCTACTCATCAGGTAAAAGAACAGGATTAAATTCAAATCAGAAACAAAAAATTCCATTAGTCACAAGAACAGGGATTCAAATTGTTTTTTTTTTTTATTTTTGCCTGTAAAAGTAATTACTTTATTTCCCTTCCATCAGCTTGTCTTTCTTCCTCCATTTCTCAAAACATCTCCATCACATCCTCTCTCCCACTCTCTTATCCTCTCCTTTTCTTTGTTACCACATTTCACATGATATTTAAGACAGCTCATCATATACCTTTGCCTTTTGCTAGGATTTTATCACTTTGCTAGTGTTCTTATCTCTTAATTTCATGATATCTTCTTTATCCTTCCTAATATTGCTTCAGTTCAGACCCCTACCCTCTTACCTGACCTCAACAGGAACCACGTATCTTTATCTCCAGTCTTTCCCTATTCTAATCTCAAACTTATCCAAGTACTGTTCCATAGCACGGAGCTGATGTCATCGTATTCTAAGACTCGGGATTCAGATTCTGGCATAGTGCTTGCTCAGTCCATAATTGCTTCATGGGTAAAAGACATTTCCTAGATATAAATCACACCCTTGGATTGTTGAACGATGCAATAATGCCTTGTTCACCTAATAGCTCTCACTGTTAGAATCTATTTGGTATGAAGCATTTCACTTACAAAACATCACATAATTGAGAAGGAATTACCCTGATCTTGTATAAAAAGCTTAATTATATCCATTCAATTAAATATTTGTTTCAAATTAATGTTTTTCACAGTATATAAGGGAACTTTCTTATCAGAAAAGTTTAAGTGCTATTTGTTTTGTTTTACCTGGTCAATGGCATTGCCTCAGTCTTAATATTTATAGGATCATAATCATCTGTCCTTAAGAGAAAAATATATTGTATATTTTCTGACAATCAGACAACATAGTTACTCTTCCTCTGCCCCGTCTTCCTTTTTCTTCTCTTTTTTCCCCAATTCAAGATATATTTATGAGCTGTAAGTAAGGTCAAATTGATGTGGTCTTAAGAGAAATATTATTGTACCTTCAGGACAAGAGGTAACTAACATTCATTGACTAAATCTAATTCACTAAAAACCAAAAATACCTCCAAACATTTAATAGAGAGTTTCCAAGATAGAGATGTGGATCTGCCATTGGGAGCCAGAGAATGCAGCCCAGTTCTGTCCTGGGAAATTCATAGACGGGAGACTAGATGGCAGCCAAGTAAATAACTGCCAGTTAGTTAGAGGTACAAAGAAAGGTGAACACAGGTTCAAATGGGGAAGACCGTGTACAGAGCCGGTAACAAACACAGTAACAAAACATAAAGGTAAGCATCAAAACTGAGCTAGCCCACCCATGGTATGTAATGCCTCCATAGGCATAATAATTTTTGAGCAGAATGTTTATTATGTCCTATTCATCTCACTCACAATATCCTTTGGAATATTCCTGTATGGAATATTCCTATGCGGAATATTCATTATATGTACATTAAGTTTATGGGTGCCCCCTCTATCAAATATATCCCTATAGATTATGCTAAATGAACTACGTCAGGAGAAAGACAAATGCCAGATGGTTTCATTCATGTGGAATATAGAGAAAGAAAACAAAGAAAAAACCAAATCAATAACAAACCTAAGCAGCGTCTGACTGTAGAACAGAGGCTGCCAGAGGGCAGAGGAAGAAGGGAGAGCTAAGGGGCAGGGGTACGCTATGGAACGGTTCTGACTGTGGATGACTTGTGGAGAGTGTGGTATGGCACATGTAAAAGAGGTATGAACCTATAGCTCACACTGCAGAGGTGTGAACCTATACCTCTAAGTCACGCACACTGTTGTAAGCTAACGTTACTTCGATAGATAAAACAGTCAAAAAAAACAAATATAAAACTCCCAAATGTCCCCTCAACCACTCTGCCTATGACCAAGTTTCCTCTTTTGATGATGCTGATATGGCGGCTCCTGTAAAGGGTCCGCATCTGTAGCTGAGCTGCTCTTAGCAGCAGGATTATTTGAAAGAGGCCTTCCTTGTCAGAACAGGACCCTAACTCAGAGGCCCAATTGGCAGGAAATTGATCTCTGGCGTCTGTCACAGAAGTATGAAGCCCCGCGCGGCGGAGTGTCGTGTTACGGTGCAGGTGCGTCGCTGAGATGACGTGCTGATGGCCAGGGGGTGAGGAAGCCCTGTTCTCTTTCACAGCTGAAGACAGAAATGGTGCAAGGACAAGGAGGACGACCGGCGTGCCTCACATTCCTCAGTGTTGAAAACAATCAAAGGTGGGGGAATGAGAGAAAAATCAAATTTCTACGAATAGATGTCAGCAGTAAATTTAATGCAGGTGCAATATTCTCCCAACAAAGGGCATTTTGTTTCTACCGTCTGTGGCCCCATGAAAACCTGCCCCGCCTGCTCCCTGCTGTGTGTTTTGCTTTTTATCAGTGCAAGGTAGATTAAAATGTTGATACCCTACCTTGGCAAAAGTATTTTTAATGTTCTTAGGACAACTATTGAAGAAGTATTAGCTTCCCCCAAAGCTTAGCTTCACTGGTGTAACAGCTTTCTGTACCCTAAGGTTTATTTTTTAAGCTTTGTATTTTCATGATTGCTTCCGTGTTTTACTGTGAAGTGGCTATTTACCATTTGTTTTCCTTGAGTCTATAATAAAAGGCACACAAGAAAAAAAACGGAAAAAAAAAAACCCAAAAAAACCAAACACTTATTTTAGCAAGAGAAGCAAATTTATAAATAAAAAAAAATAATGGACTTCCCACTGTTGGTTAACATCAGCTGCAGACTATTTCATAAGAGGCAGGAAAGTGCACGTGTTCTGAGCAGATGAGTGATTGCAGAGAAATCGAGAATCAAGAGGTATTACTTTCTGACTGGTTTTACCTGGTGACTTGTTTAGGCCCTTACCTAACTTTGTGAGTGGCCTTAGCAAGCCTTTAGAGGGCATTTCAAGTTTTCCTCTAGAATGACTTATTTAATTGGGAAAAGAGTAATACATCATGGACATTGTGATGTTGCTGTGCTGGGTGAACTGGCCTATCAAGGCACTAGAGTGTTCTATACTAGAGCAGCTAGTGGTATTTGAGCTGTGCATGGGAGTCACTGCAAACTATGACCATATTCAGAAGGTTTCAGAAATTTGCAACAATAAGACATTTAAATTCCAGTGAGCTGTCCTTTTCCATCCCAACCTCTTCACACCTACCCTCCCCCCCCACCTGCATAGTAGTAGCAGTGCTATGTTAGAGGCTGGACAAGCTAGGGATATGGTGTCCCGGTTCACAGTTCTTTCTGTACCCAGGTAAGCCATTGCCAGCTGGGTGGGTGTTGGGGCACTTCTATGTCTGCTGTGCCAGTTCCCCCAGAGTGAAAACACGCAAATTCTGTAGCCCATCACGTAATGAGTGTCTCCAATTAAGCAAGTCACTACACAAGAAAACGTGAAATGCCCTCTATTCCACCTGTTCATGTGTAACCAAAATTTGATAGTTTTGGAAATTGACACAAACCAAATGTTTTCATGATAGCACCAATACCAGGTGGTTGCAATTAAAATAAACTTCTCTAAAGTGTAAATATGTCTAGATAAATATATTTATATGTTTGAGCAACCCTGAAGGAGAAAATACTGAATTAGCTCTCTGATTGTTCTATAGAAAATATTATAGAAATGGATCAGGCAGTTAATAAATAAAAATAGTATTTTGCTTTTCTAAATTCCATAATTGAGGTGGGATTGAGGTGATAATTGAGGTTATCAATTTTTGAAATTTGTGTTTGGTATATATTTTCTCATTGTAAATAAATATCACTTTTATAATTGATTTTGATTTTATAATTTTAATTCTTTTTCTTAGACAAGGTTTGCTAAATTATAAAGCTTTTGGTCTCATAAAATCTGGATTGTCAAGAGAAAATTGGACAAGGTCTTTTTATTGACCAAAAGTCATGGCATAGCAAATCTGTGCTTTATAATAACATACCATTCATTCCCCAAAACTGTCAAATCAAAATAAACTGGTTGCAGAATTTGGAAATAAGAATTTGACACTCATTATCTTTCTGGCTCTCAGATACTCAGTGTCCAGGCCTCATCCAATACTAAGTCCCAAACTTTCTAGCACACACACACAACCAATCTAATTCAATCTGCCTCTTCCCATTATTCGATTTAAACATTATGATCAGGTCAACTTGAGATGGTTTCTCATTCTTCAATACTGTTTTTCCTGTTACTCTTCTCCACCTCATTTTATCTTATACATCTTTTAAGGTCCATCTTTAAACCTTGGCTTAAGGAAAAACAAAAGACAGAAATACCCTTCAAAAAATACCCTTCAAAAAAATACTCTACCTGCATTCAACTATTTTCATCCTTCACCATTAGTCTATACTTCATTTTCCCTTTGAGTCAAGCCTCTGAGAAGAGCGGTTACTCCCTTAACTATCTTTCTGATACTACAGGATTCAAGTTAGCATACCATGTTACCAAGGGTAATTTTTTTCTCTAATCTGTATTGGGAAAACATAAGCACAAAATGTATCTTTAGGGAACAGTATATAAGGAAATATTTGGTAATACTTTATCTATTGAGAAATAAATTGGATTTTGTAAAATAAACATGTAGCATTTGAAAATTTAAATAATTAAAATAAAAATTAATTCAATAGAGATATATAAATTGATCTAAAATTCACCTTACAAATGATTTCTCTGTAGTATGTTTATAGTATAATGTTTAGGAAAATCTATTTTGAGAAATATATATATATATACACACATGTATTTGTATGTGAGAGAGAGAAAGTTCTCTACCTATCCATCTATCTGTCTATATATAGATACCTTCTGGAATATATTTTCAAATCCTTTCTATGGTGAACCCAAAACACTCATTTAGTTTTGCAAAATGTCTAAACTGCCTTTAGATAATAAGGTGAAATCATTATAAGTCACATTAACCTCATAAACCTCAAAAATCTCAATAAAGATTATTTAAAGAAATATAATCAGACACTGAATATTTTGAATAGTCTTCCTCTACCCAACCTCCACCAAAATTTTGCTTTTTTGAAAAGGTAGAAATTTATTAAATATGTCTACATATATAAGTTAGAATCAAATGGCAGATGTATCAAATCATTCCAGTTTTCATCATTCATTTATTTATTCATGTATTCATTCATTTATTAATGAAATATTTAATGAAAACCTGCTAAGTGACAGTCATTGTTCTATGAACTGGAGATATAAATTTAGAGAACAGGGCTCTGACATGTGATAAGTATTTTAATAGAGGTGCATGCCGAGAATTGTGAGGGAACAGAAGAGCAAACCTATAAGTTTGCCTAAGGGAAGTTTGAAGAAGGTTTAATAAAAGAGAAAGGAGATTTTTACCTGAGTCTGGAAGGAAAAGTAAATATTTGTCAGAAAGATTGTTTTGGAGAGAGCTTGGCATACCAGGCAGATGGCAGTTATTCAAGGAGTTTTGCTGATCATTGAGTAACGTGGGAACCCAGAATCATGTTGGAGAGCAGTGTAGGTTAAAGTTGAAAACTAAACACATCAAGTTATATGAGCTGTGAATGCTTTGCTGAAATTCTAGATCTTTCACTGGTAACAGAGGCATTATTGAATAATAAGCCATGGAGAACATGGTCAAAACTGCGCATATCAGTCGTGGAGTAGAGACTGCAGAGAAATTCTCTACACTCAATAATTTATTGAATGAATAATTAGAACCTAGAATATGCCCAACACTATACTAGTTGCTGGGAAAAACAATACGCAAAATTTGGAAAGGGTCTGCTTCTCCTGGATAAAGTGTTGTCCAGTGGGAAAGGCAAATATTAGTCAAACAATCCCATTAGTGTATGTGTTAATTTCAACCTGAGGCAGGTTCTCTGAAGGCAAGGAGCAGTGTCTATGAGAGCTTAAGACAAATTTCACTTAGTTCGGTACAATGAGCAGAGTTCATTGGGATAATGAAATTCACATATAGCCTCAAAAATGTACAATGAAGAATGCTCAGATGAAAAAATTCAAGAAATTGAAGATATTCTTAGAGGTTTGTTAGCTCATTCTACATGTAAGAGCAATAGATGGAAATCTTTTTAGAAATCTTTTTCAGTTCTGGGGTTTAAGTATATATTTACTACAGTTTCGATGTCATGCTAATTACACAAAAATTTACTGCAGTTATTAGACAATGATTTATCATTCCATATAGAACTCTGAAAATATTGGTGCAGTTTTAAACATCTTATTTATAAGATGATGACATGAACATTTAATAAATACATGATATTTCAGTCACTTTTACATCTGTTGTGTCATATAACTCTTCACAAATATATTGAAAGTTTTGTACTGGAGGATTTACAAAAGGGGAATGGGACATTTGAAAGTTTAAAAATTGGGTTCTTTATGTTCATGGAACCCTCCTGCTTAGGCAAATGTATTAACATCCTCTATGGCTATTAAAGGGAAAAAACCAAACATGATGGAAATAAAATCAAATAAAGGAAGAGTCAAATTCTTCTGCCTGAGAACATATTGAGGATTGTTATATGGGCATTTATAGTTTCAAAGTAGGAGATAAAAGAAGCAGAGGAAAAAAAGGTATAAGCAATACACATTTTAAAATGGTGCTCTGTAAGAACCAATAAATTAAAGTCAGATTTCTGGTAAATAAAATAATTGAGAACTTTAGGGAAGAGAAATGTTGAACATTCAATTGGAAACTTCAGATGTAGTTTGGGGATTTAGAATTTAGAGGAAAGATGAATCTAGATAGATCTAAAGTATCTAGTGGAAACATAATGCAGCCAGGAATCCATAAGTATGTTAGAGAAATTAACAATTAACTAGTTTTTCCATCCTTGATGAGCAGATCAGATTTATTTCATCTTAAAGGACAGGGGCCACAACAGGCTGGGGTTTTTGAAGCTATCCAGGGAGTGTGACATTGAGTTTATATATTATAATCATTTTACAGTGAAGGAAACTGAATCTAGAGATTACCATTATATTCTAGGTAACAAAAATGGAGGCAGAGAACCATTTTGTGATTGTGGTAAGAAGGCAAGAAGGCAACAGACTTAAGGCAAATACCACATGTTAATTTTGGTGGAGCAAAAAGAAAAAAAGTGACCCGAGTCCCTGTTGAGTCTATGGAGCCAAGTGACTGTTTATGTCCATACCTTTCTATAAGAAAAATAAGTTCTCATTTGGTTGAGTCATTTTCATGCGATTCAATTATATGCAGCTGGTGAATACTTTTCAGCAATATAACATTTGGTTCAACTGTCACAATATTTGGTATTGACCATGTACAAGCCATCGCTGTTGTATTAGGGAAAATGAGGAGTATAATTCAGAATGTTGGGATTTCTCTTCTTTTCCCTTTCAGCAAAATTCTACAAGAGAAAAAAAATCTCAGATTGCAATTAGACTGCCTGCAAGCAGAGACTGATTAGCACAGAAACTTGGCTGAGAGACACACTTCTTGCATATGATCTGAAAACCAAGTTGAGTGAAACTCTCATCGAGTCCAGGAAGGCTGAACAAGGTAAGATCTTCTCTGTCTTACACAGAGGACAGCTTAGCAGAAGAAGTTTTAGCCTGGTACCTTGGGTCTTTTCCATATCCCATCTACAAAAGATCTTTGACAAATACAGGGAGTGATCATTGTTAAAAACATTACTCTAAATGTTTGTATCTTCATCCCAGGTGTTGGACAGTAGAAGTTTAGAAAAATTAGCTGGTCACAGAGTCAGCAAATAAAAGATTTAATGCAGAGAACTATGGCCACAGAAAATCCTTGGCTAGTGTTACTCAGAGAATTAGCTGAGGCAAATAGTGAGAAAACCTCCTGTTTTGAAGGACCTATATTCCAGAAGAGCAAAATAACCACCTATGAATTTTTAAATCCCCAAGCAATCCTTGGAAATTGAGCTGAACTAAGAGCAAATAAAACCCAACAGAACACTTCCACTCAATGTTCAGTAGCCAAAGTGGCTCATGATACACTCCTTCTCCACTGTTCAAAGGGACAGTGAAGGATGACAGATTGGAGAGCTCTTTCAACATACCCAAACTGGGGTGACCAGCTCCATCAATGAAGAATTGTAGTTAATCCTATGTGAATTCTTATTGCAGCTAATACTGTTTCTACTCCACCATGGTATGTACCAAGTGGAATAACTGGATGACTGGATAATGAGACACCACATCTGAGAAAAATTAGAGTCCCAGAAAGTTTTTATTTAACCTGGAAGAGGAGTGGTTGTGGATTTAGATTTAACCTTTTAGGAGTGTAGTATTCTTATGATTGTAGTGTTTCCAGTGGGAGTTAACACTGTGATTCTAAGTGAGATCATTCTTTGTGATTCTATAGCAATGCACATGTTATGGGATAATTAACATCACTAGTTTCTAGGTACCAAATACTATTTGTTCCTACTCTACCTCCTTAGTTATTTTGAAAAGTAAACATATCTCTACACATTTGATAAAAGTCCCCAAGTTGTTGAATTAAGTAGAAAAAAATGTGTAAAATGATGGTGGGCAACCAAAAGATCCCACTTTTATCAGGGTGAATTGTTGTATAAAAAATAGATAAAATATTCATCCTCTTACTTCCCCTGTACTTAAGCTGATGCCCAGAACAGGTCTATAAAAATCACTAGATAGGGCTTTCAGGAAAATTTTTTAAAGGGAGACAGACTTTGCTAGTATGGGACTTACATTTTTCCTTTATCCTTGCCCCTTCTTAGACCTTAGGTGGGGCATGTGTTGTTTCTAGCACTGCTCTGTGTCCATGAGGTTGGAGGCCATCCATTAAGTTTTCCAGGAAAGAAGAAATGAAAACCTGGGTTCAATATGGCATCCTTGTTTACAGATCAGCATAGTCTACATGAACATAGACAACTACATGCACAAACTAAGTCACTTAATTATTTAAATCTCTGTTGCAGATCCTGTTACTTGCAGTCAAATTTATTCTAACTGCTACAAAGTTAAGATCAACTTTTTCTGCCCTAGTGTTAATACAGAATTCATGGACTAGGGGGAAGGTAAAAAGGAGTAAAAGAGAATAGCAAAAAAAGATGCAACTGCGCAATGTTGAGAAAGGAACCTGAAATCTCTTCAGACAGTAGGTTTAATCTCAGGAGGGACCTTTATGAACCCAAGATAAATGTGGAGATGCATGTGAAGAAAGATTATCCTGCTCTATTCTCTCGTATCCCAATGAATCAGAAATTATTTTGCCATGTGTAAGAGAGTAGATAACATGTGTAAAATTTATGGGAATGTCAAGGTAAATATTACTGATAGAAAGGTAGAGATCATGAATGTCCTAAATATTTATTCCTATTCAAGGTGAAAACATGTACTGTGATATGATTAGAAAACATTTGTCATTGTAGTCACAATACATTCCATTTGTTCGAATTAATTGGTTAAGACCTGTCCTATATGAATAGTTGGCAGTACGTACAGGTACCACTGAAGCACTAAATCCCAAGACGAAAAAGTAAAGATGGAATCAACTTTGCCCTAGTTCAGATTCAGGAAATATGTAATTTAAAGAGGTCTTTTGTCAAGGGCACCATGAGTATGGGAAATGTAAGGTGAAGGCAAATCGTAATGTCACAGGGCTGTAGGGTCTCACGCTGAGAATACCCTGCTAGGCGTTAAACAAAGCTGGAACCACATACTGAAAACCCGGTTGCAACAGCTGCACTCCATGCTCCTTCTGCAAAAGAAAGAAAATAAGTTTTAATTAAATTGTATTAATTGGTTTAGCTGATCTGGAAATAGTCTGGGCTCTGCTCTAATTTTGTTTGTTGGCTCAGGTCCACTTGTCCTTGACATGAGAATAAAGGAATGAAGCAATAAAATGCCTAGAAATGCCCTGGTAGAGACTTTTAAACTGTCCAAGGTTAAAGAGTGATGCTATCTTCCAGATGAACTTAAAATTCTGTTGCCAACTTAGAGAAGTCAGAAGTGCAAGCAAGAAAAGAAGAGTGTGATTAAAAACCCTGCTTCCTTAAAGCTCTGCAAAGCTGCAAAGAAAAGGCAGGCATTCTTCCCGTAATAGTGAGCACTTGTTATAAAAAAAAAAAAAAAAGGGGGAGAAGGTTGTGAAAGCGTCAGGGTATAATGACCTTATTTCAGGTCACTCAGCGTAAGTTTTCGTATATAAGGTAACTGGGGCTTTTGAGTGTAGCATCACTGTCCGATATATGCAAAATACATCTCATTACACTTAAAATCACATTTGGTTCCATGTTCCCTCTCTGCATTTCAGCATTGGTTTATCATTATTATTCTTTTCTCTTTTTTTTAAATCAGTATTATTCTTAAGGGTATTATTTTAGAGGGATGACAATAATACAATCTATAACTTTGATTTTTTGGCTTCCAAGTTTCTACACACTGAGAGTTAAAATAGATTCACAATCACCAGAAATCATTATTTAAAGCATTAAATAGTCTGTGACACATAGAAGATACATTATGAGAAATGCCATCAAAGAAATTAAAAATTGGTGTGGGAAAAATACACATACGACAACAGATTATTATTATGGATTAAATGTTTGTGCCCCTCCCTCCCCAGTTCATATATTGGAGGCCCAATGTGGTGGTATTTGGAGAACTGGCCTTTGGGAGATGAGGGTGGTACCCTTCAGATGGTTATAAGAAGAATCACCAGAGACCTGTTTTCCTTCCCTCCCTCTTTCCCCCCTCTGTTCTCTGTCTCTGTCTCTCTGTCTCTGTCTCTGTCTCTCTCTCTCTCTCTCTGTCCCCTCCTTCCCCTCTGCAGCAGCCCCCACCATGTGAGCACAGTGAGAAGGTGGCCCAGACAATGCTCTCATCAGAACATCAACAAAACCCCAACCACAGTGCCATCCTGACCTCAGACTTTCAGCCTCTGCGAGAGAATAAATGTCTGTTGTTCAAGCTGCACAGTGCATGGTATTTTGTTATGACAGTCTAGAGGGACCGAAACAAAGTTGACGGGGGAAAATAAGTTGACAGGCATCATTTGTAAGCATGTGTTTATAGTGGTGAGATGGTATCTGTGACCTTGTGTGTTTAATCCATGACTGGGCTCCGAGAGTCTGATTATTAGTCCCGACAGCATCCTGCGCGGCCCCCCGCGTGGGGCTGCATTTTTCCCATAATGTGACAACTGCTGAAACATTTAAGGTTGGTGACTCAGGCAGGCACTAACAGTGTGCATTTCCAATCTGTCTCATATATTAGGACAAATTGTGTTTCCAGAACTCAAATTGTGTCTCTGGAAAGAGCTGTATGTAATTGCTGTTTCCTTCCTAATGGAAGTCCAGTAGGAAGTTGAAGCCAAATGGCAGAATGAAGGGAACTGGGTTGTCCACTAGGAAGTGGAATGGTGGGACTGGACATCAGCTCCCGGGAGGGAACAGGACTCAGTCATACAGAGTACACCACATGGGGTAGGGCGAGGCATGGAAGGAAGGACGAGAAGAATATGCAAAAGGATAAGCATTTTCATCCCATTTTCTTTCTACTTCCACACCACTGCTTAACTGAGTTCCTTCCCTCTTCTTGAGCAGCTATGTGACCCAAAACCATACATACATACATATATACATATGTGTATACATAGATTTACACACATATCCATTCAAAAAAAACCCTGACTTTGGGAAAATTCTGACATACAAAAACTATATAGACATGTTTACCTGGCTGCAATTTCTTTCCCCTCCCCCAAGTCATAAGTTCCTCTCTCCTAGTAAGGCTGGCTAAAAGAGTCAGTGGTTAAAAAATGAATGATTGCGTGTCCCCTTCACCATGGTGCACAGTTCCCAAATGCCATCCTGCAGGGAGCCCCAGAGGCAGAGAGGGGAGTCAGGACTCTTACTGGAAAGGCCCTCTGCATGGCCTCAGATGGTATCACATAAAGGGCCTTAAGGCCTTTAATCCCATCACCCCTTATGGGATCGAGAAAACAGATCTTAGTGTCACAGTGTTTCATCGCTCCATTCTTGCCAGGCAAAAGTTATGAGAAAGTCAAAGATGTTTCCCAAGTATACTGAAGACATTCACACTGGCAGGTCTCTAACTCCAGCAGGGCTGTCTGCCTTTCAAGTCACTCAGTCTCCCGAGAGAGCAAAAGGTTAAAAACCCACATGCTGCAGTATCCACAATGCACACCTACCCTGCAAGCCCGTGCAGATATTCTGCGCCCTTTTCCTCTTCCTCTTGTCCAGGGTCAGCCTTAAGGGTGATTGTACAGGAGACATATACAAAAATCTTAGCTTTTAGAGTTCATTTTTTGCATGTCCTTTAAAAAAAGAAGTTTACTGCTGTTACTATTACATTATAAAAATACCTTCATATGCTAGATAATTAATTCTACCTAGCAAGTTACCTCACAACCTAGCAGCTTAAAGCAACACACATGTATAATCTGTTTCTGAAGGTCAGAAATCTGGGCACTGCTTAGCTGGTCCTCTGCTTCATGTTCTCTAATGAGGCTCCAATCAGATTCTCAGTGCTGGGTCTACAGTCTCATCAGAAGACTTAGCTGAGAAGGACTACTCACAAGCTCAACCAGTATTTTTGTCAGAAGCACTGGTTTCCTTCCAGATTGTTGGTCTGAGGCCCCTTTTCCTCACTTCCCATTGACTGGCGATGGCTATTTGTTCCTGGGCAGGTAGGCTTAGCCCGTCGGGTAGTATGTTCATCAAAGCATGAAAGTCACAAAGGAGATTGAGAAAGTCTGCTAGCACAATAGCAGGCACAGGCCTCCCTGGTGGCACAGCGGGTTGAGCTCCGCACTGTGAAGCATCGGCTGCACAACAGTATGTAAGTTCTGTCCCTGGCCAGGGAGGGGACCCCCATGGCGCAGCAGACCTCTCCTGCCTTGCCCGCTGCTCCCCTCAGCAGTATATTTCAGTCTGCCTGTTCTGCTCCCCACTGTCTTTGGTGAATCCTCTCACCGCCCGTGACTCTGGCCTGTACCCCAGCTCTTGTATGCATAAATAAATAAACCTTAAAAAAATAAAAAAATAAAGTTTTAGAAAAAGATAGCAGGCACAATCTTTTGTAGCCTAGTTGGGAAAGTGACATCCCACCATCTGGGTTATGTTCTATGGTCAGAAGCAAGTCAAGTCCAAACTCGGATAAAAGAGAGTATAGACAGTCATACGACCCAAAAGGAGATCATCAGAGCCACCTACCACACTAATCACTAGAGGAAATATAAAAAAGAGAGGGCAATTAAAAGAAGGCTACCCACGTCATTTACATTGCTTCTTTCTAATCTTGGCTTCTATGCATAAGTTTAAACAAAAACAAAACTTTAGTTATTAATACATGCTATACAGTAAATCTTGCTTTTTAAAAAATTAAATTAATTTAATTTAATTTAGGTAATTTAATTTAGTGTGAAGATATTTCCATATTATTATAGCACTCCCTTTAGAAACATAATTTAGAAGTTTGTATTAAAGTCTATCAGATAGTTTACTATTTTTATTTAAGCACTCCTATGTTGCTAGTATTTTATAATTATTTTCCTAATATAAATAGTCACACAGAGCATTTTTGTACTTATTTCCCCCCCTGTAGTTTAGCTTTTCCTTACAATGGATTCTCAGAAGTAGCCCTTGAAAGTCAGAGTTTTGCTAAAGACGTTGAATAAATTAACTGAGCAGTTTCTAACACCATTAGTATTAAGGTCCCATGCAGCAGGTGAGAGATGACATCTCAGGCAGGTCAGCATCATAAGAGAGTTCCTGAAAGAGAGAGCAGATCATCTCTCAGAAGAGTCTGTGAAAACACAATGGTGGGGAGAATGGAGGCGGGTGAGGCAGAGATGGGGACAGGTTGGCGGTGGCACTAGGAAGTCTGGGAAGGTGGGAGAAAGTCATTGAGGAAGTGGTAGATGGAACATGACTACATCAGAGAATGGACAGAAGCAAAAATAAAGGAAGGCAAAGGGGGAGAAATGAGTAGGTCATCCAGGTAAATACTCAAGGTTGGGTCAGTTTGTCAGTAATTCAGCTATTGATGACAAAGATGGTTCATAAAAAGTCAGAAATCTAGCTGCTAGGTCAGAGCAAGATCATGCAAGTTTAATTTGGAGCTGATTAATCTGAACTACTAAAATAGCATGCCTTCTGTTTCCCTCAGGAACAAAGGATTGCTCTTAACATCTATAATTTGCTGATGGGATTGAAGTGGAGATTCAAGAAAGGAGGCTTTAGTGGGTAATGCTGATCTGTTTAGCAAGGATCTCTTTGTGTGTTGGGAACAAAGCTGGGAAGGGAAATAAAAGTACTTAAGGAGTAGGCAAAATCCTATGAATTAGAAGTAGAGAATTATCCAATTTTTAAACCTAATTTTAATCATATTCTTATAAGGATATCTAAAGTCTTCTACTCTTTTATTTCTCTCCAGAACCAGAAGTAGAGGGAACCACATAACAGAGTTCTAATTCAACAGAGGCCAACAATATCATATTCAGATTTCCCCTACCCATTCCATAAAGAAGAATGTTAATACCTGAGGGTGTCCTCCCTTGGACTTTGAACGGAAGAATGAGGGTGAGTATTTAGTTGTATTTACTTTTTTTTTCTCCAAATACAAATAAATAAATAAATGTGTTTTCATTGTCTTTTGAGACCTGCTGTGAAGACTTTTCTGTTTGGCTGAGGTCTGTAGGTGTTTGTTGCAAAGAATGCTTACTGTGATAGATGCTTATATATGGCTGCAACAGGAAGAATTAAATAGAGCATCTGTAAAATACTCTTCCGAGTTCAGAAGTCATATCCACAACAATCCAATTTAAGAATGTGAGTTTTATAATAAAGACAAAAGAAACGACCATACAAAGAAATATGCTTATGTAGCATATTGAGAAAAAAATTAAAGTACAGGCTAATTATCATTTAGCACTTTAAAAAGATTATCCTACAAAAATTATAGAGCATTTATGTCTAATAATGATAACATTAAATATTAAAAACAATATATGAAATGTAGGAAAATGTTGTACAGAGACAAACTTATGTCCTTTAATACTTAAATTTCTAAATATAAGTGGGAAAAATTAAAATAAACATTAATTTCACAAAATTTTAGCTTCATGGAAAAAAGAACAACTTAGTAAGTGATACTGTGGTGAAACATATTTAAGATAAATATAAGCTTTTCTTCCCATTCAGGTGAATTCTTCCTCTCTGCAGCTCTCCACCACTGCTTTAAAAGTCATTCATATTGATCCTAACTTGAAAATCTTCCCAATACCACTCCAGATTTGCATATGCTCTTGCTGTCCTATTCGTGCTAATCAGTCTGTTAGAAATTGTTCTCTATCATGGTGCTATCCTTAGTATCTAATTAATGCCAGGAAATGCATTGTGATTTTATTAAATGAATAGCTAAATAAATAAATTTTAATACCTATGTTGGATACATGATATATCTTCTCCATCCAGTTTGTCAAATAAATAGTTTGTCAAGTTTAATCCTTATTAGGATCTTTTCTCATTCTTAACTTTCCAGCACAGAGAATTCACAAAATCTAAATGATAAAAGCAGATTTATCATGACTTATGAGCCATTACATTGTACTTTTTTTATATCCACCTTTGACTAATCCTCACATGTGTTTCAAAAATATGAATAATGTCTTCACGCAATTCATATAAAGCACAGAAAATAGGTATCATTATTTCTGTTTTAATGACAGATTTTGAGGTTAAGGTGACTCATGAACAGCTGAGCATCCAGTCAGTAGAAATAACCAAAATAGAACGGAAACGCCTCCATTCCCACCCCACGCTCAAACCTCCAGCTCCCTCCTTCCCGGGATGAGCCTGATGCGAGAGCTGAGAGACACTTCCTGCAAGTTAATGAGCTGCCGAGGGTCGCTGTGCTGGGGATGGCCAGCACGACTCTCGCTGGCTCTAGCTGATAAAAATGGAAGACAGGAGCATTTAGACAAGCAAGCTCCTTAAACGCTGAGCTTGTTTATTTGGAGGCGGATGATTCACTTAGCTTTAACTGAGTAATCTTCAGAAATCATCCCCCAAGTCACCTAGACTGAGTAATTTTTACATCCCAAAGAAAGTCACCTTAAAAAAGACAAACTGTCTTGTGTGTTAGATGGACCAAGCTGTCCTACTCTCCTTGAAAACCTTTTATTGAGCAGGTTCTTGGGTTGTTTATGGACACCAGAAGAGAACAGCCAGATGACTTTTCCGGCCAGCTCTATTCTTAAATTACTTTTGAAAAATCACCAATGATAGAATTTAGCAGGTGTCAGTCTCTGACTTACAAACATATCACTCTTGGAATTCTTAAAGAGCTTGACCATCTTTAGAGAACACTAAAGGAGCTTAAAACTGATTTTTAAAACATGCTTAAAAATATTAACCATCATCCCGTATTCACAAATGAATCAGCCCTGGGTAGATGCATTACAAGTGAGATCTGTGCTGTGTTTGATAAAGTTAAGATGCACCTTTCCCTCCTCCATCCAATTCAAATAATACCGTTGTCCAATGCAAATACTAGTTTCCAGTAACTGAAGTCATGCCTTTCCCTACACCTCTGTGACTGCAAGTCTATCTTACTTACTGAGGTTGCTTTCATAATTCCAGTGGGCTGGGTTCTAAGAGAAAATGTAGAACTGTTTTTCTCTCCACTAAGCCCTTTGCCATGCTCGGATGGCCAACAGCAAGCCACACCTCACAAATCTGATAAAAATTTCATTACTCAAAGCCTTTTCTTAATTCACTGAATACTTTCTATCATGTGACATTGCTATTTAATCACCTCCCACCTTGGGCCAACATTCATTCCCCTTGCTTCGTTTTTCTCTGCTGTTTTCTTGCCTGTGTTTCTCTTAATCATCCCTAATTTCACCGCTCCCTGAATTTAAACTTCCGGAGTTGATGTACTCCACGGTCCAACCGTCCTCCCTCCCCTTGAAAAACAAATGTGAATACAAAGCAGTCAGTCCATGGGCTAAAACTAGAGGAGCCTGCGAATGAGGGAAAGGCTTGTAGGATGTGAACCAGACAAGGTAAACTCACACAGGCTGCAGAGAACAGCCTGAGTTGGACAGAAGGGCTTCAGCCAAAACAGAAGGCTCTGTGGTGAGACTGATATGGTCAGGCTGGAAAAACCACTCTACTTTTTCCTGTGGGCACCTGAATTCCACAGGCTAGCAGATGGCGAGTCGCTGAATAACGATTCCTTAGAGTTTTCTGGGAGCTGGTCGGAGGCCCTACGCGTGGCCTGTGGCTCAGGACACGATGATTTCAGTTCCTTGAGCAAACGCAGATAAAATAGTAGAAAGGTTTTCCTGCTTATCCTGGACACAGTCCTAGGAAAGCGAAGCAGTTCAGGCGGGTAAAGTTTTCTAAGGAGTGTTAGTAAAACGTGACACTATTCCTGTGTAATCTAGCAAGGTGGGGGTTCAGGGGCCTGCGGTGACCCCCTGCTATGCTGGTCCTTTGATGTGCACCGAGAGGAGTCTCTCTGAAGACATACACTTCCTTATCCTTTGGGTGGTACAGTGAAAACATTATATTTGGCCCATGGGTCTGTTTTAAAGGCCCCTGTCTCCACACAAAGTTTGACAATAATTTACTTCTCTCTGGAGAGTTTGAGTGCGATGTGGACCCTGAGACATTTTAATTAAAATTAAGCCAAAGCCTGGTGATATTGGCGATCTTGGAAATAATACCACTGCAAGAAACTGATTTGGGGAGGCAATTGTGTCTTTTTTAAAAAGTGCAACGTTTATTTTATCACTAGTAGCTTAATGTTTATGTATCAACTACTGGGTGGGACAGTGGATCAGGACTATATTATAACTTCTCCCTGACACATGTATTGGCAACTACATGATACAAAATTACTTAGGGATAAATATATTAATACACTTTGTAAAGCATAAAGATAAAAACAACAGTTACTCCTCTTCAATTATCTATCAAGCTTTGAGAAATATTTAGATACAAAGAATGTTTTAAATGCATTCACTCAAAAGCTATTAACACATGGAGTTCACATGCTATTTTGCTTTTCTAAAGAACTTATAAGAGCTTTGTAAGGCTTCATTCATCTATATAGAATTTTTATTTTTAATAAAGGAAGGAAGATGTCTGTATAAAATAGATATGGTCATAAAAGATAAACCATTGTATTTATTTTTAAAAGACACAATTTCCCTCTAAATATTGAGGGAAAGGGATTCTTTTGTATTTTGTCCTCAGAATTTTGCCAGACCTGAAGTTTTGCTGGTTTAATACATCATCACCTAGGTAGTCTCACTTCTCCTTACCTACAGGAAGTATTTGACATCATATAGTCAAAGTGTTAAAAAAAAAAAAAAAAGAGGCAAAGTAAGATTAAAGGTGAACTTCAAAATGAAATGTTCTCTGGGAAGTGAAAGCTGTCACTGATCAATCTCTAGAAATTCTTACCTGGATGTCCATGACCTTTGTGAAGGAGATCTTATATGAAAATCAGATTATCCAGGGACTATTCTGAAATTACATGCCAAATAATATTATAACATCTACAAAGGGTGGCATGACCCAAACCTGTTAAAACTTAGCATCCAGAATCTTCTTATTTCAATTTTAACTTTGGCTGTCTAATTTTCTTTTTCTTCACTAATAGCTTTTCCAGTGATGTACAATATTTCCCCCAATCTATTACTTTTCCCATTCAGTTCATCTTCCACGAATGTTCATTTTCCATTCATTCATTGACTCATGCAACAAATATGTGCTAAGGTGCAGGTCTGTTCTGGGTGCTAAGAGAAAGATAATGAGAAGAAAACAAGATTCATTACTTTAAGGAGCTGGTGATCCAGGAAGGGGGATGAAACTAAAAAAAAATAAAACAGATAATTCCAGAGAGTAACAAAGAAGATAAATATGCTAATGAATTTGAAAATAACTGGATGCTTCTTGACAGAGGATCATCAAGAAGATCTCCGAGAAGAAATCACTGGAATGAGCTCTAGAAATAGAAAGTAAAACTAGTTTTGAGGATGCTAAGAGAAAGTCTTTCCAGGCAGAATAAACATTAACAACAGAAGCTTTAAGAAAAAAAAAGAACTAAATGTACTTCAAGGTCACAACAAAGACCTGAATCACAGTAGGTGACAGGAGAAGATATAGATGAGACTAGAGACAAATGAAGAGGTCAGATCTTCCAGAGAATCATAAGTAATGAGAAGAGTTTGTGTATGTGTACACACACACACACACCCCTAAACTCCTGGCAAGTCGTAAAATGTTTTAATTAATTGTTTAATTTATAGCTTTAGAAAGAAGCCATCTATTTTCTCTATAGAAGTGGATTCACAGGTCAATAGAGAAAAGAAATGATTGTGGAAACTACTGGAATAATAGAAGATGTGAAGGTGACAAGACAGTAACAGTGAGGATAACATTAATTAAGTGGCTCTCAGGTACTATTTTTAAGTACATAGAATTAATTAAATGGATGATTTTTAGAAAATTTACATATAGTTTAGGGGACTCCCTGGTGGCACAAGGGTTGTCTCAGCACTATGAAGCTATCACTAGCCACTGCAGCTCCAGCCCTAGAGCTGACCCACAAGACACAGCAAACCTCTTCTGGCATGCCCATTGTTCTCCTCAGCAGTGTATTTTAGTAGATCCACCTGTTCTTCTCCTCACTCTGTCACTCTGTCTCTGATGAATCCTCTCACTTATTGCTTCTTGGCCTTTTGTCTAAGATCAAGTGTGAATTCTCTCACCCACCAACACCTCTGGCCTACACTCTAGCTCCTATATACATCAATAAATCTTTTTAAAAAAGATATACACATATACTACATAAACATATAAACTACATGTAGTTTAGACAAAAAGCATGACAGAAAAGTAGGTAATAAGGATTTTTATCTTGAGTATTTACAGATGGTGATATTGTTTTCTAAAATGGAGTAAACAGCTTTACAGAGAAAGGGGGAAGATAGAACCAACAATTCTCTTAAATTTAAGACATGATAAGAGGTGCCTAAGGGTGAGGCCAGGGATAGAATTCCAGTCTGGTGAGGGTTCAGCCTCTAGGTGGTCCCTGAGTCCAGGGGTCAGGGTTCTGTCATAGTGGACAAGAACAAGGACAGAAAGATTAGAGCTCAAACAGATTTAGAAAAAGACTTTCTTGAGACACAAATTGCCATGTACATTGCAATAAGTTACCACAATGTGCCAAATATTTTAATACAAACATTGAGAAACTTGATATCTAGTAGAATAGAAACAAATATTTATAGTATGGTAGGCTGATACTTCTTTCTTGGTATAAGGAATGGGCTGTTTCTAGGTTTCATTATTCCTTTCATGTATATATGTACATGATACTTATATTAGTTCTGATCATATTTTGCCCTTCATTTACTCAAAATGATAATAGTAGCTTTTAATATATCCAGGCATTATTCTAATTTCTAGATATAAACTTGTGAAATTGTGTAATTACTGGAGTCATGAATTATGGAGGTTAATAGACATTTAACAAAAAATCATAGAATACTTGAATTTACAAAGGAAAAGTACAAGGTTACCTTGAGTGATCCGAGGAAGTACCAATTTATCCTAAATTTGAAGGATTGTTGTTTGATTCTCAAGAAGTCATAGGAATCAGAGAAGAGAAAATCCACAGGCACCTAGTAGCTGATAAAGGAACAAAAAGAAGACAGCATGAACAGGAAACAATTAAGGAAGTAGGAAGAAACTCTTCGTCTCTGTCACACGGTCCAAAACATGTTGTGAGACTATTAACAGAACAGAATTCCAGGGATCAGAATCTGAAGAAATCAGAAACTCGGATTCCAAGATGTTGCATATAAATGGGAAATCACAGTTGGGTGAGTCCCAGAGAGCCATGATTTTAGAGTTGAGAATGGGACCTACTGGCTTTGGAGAGTTGGTAGAAGACTGGGTCAAACTCTCTGAAATAATATAACCCTGTGAACCACTTTTATGACATATTCCTTCTTTTTAGAAAAATTCCTATAACTAGGTTAAAACACATTGAATTTCTATATGTCTACCATAAAGCTGCACTCCCACTAAATAATCAAATGATGATTATTCAGTTGAAGTGAGTAGTTTCATGGGCATTTCATCTGGGTCAAAAGTCCTATATAAGAATCACACACAGTGGGCAAATTATAGGTGAAGAAGGCAAATCTATAGAGACATTAAATAGACTGGTGATTGCCTAGAGCTGGGTAAAGGGTGGCAGAAATAGGGAGTGACTGCTAATAGGTACAAGGGATTCTTTTTAGGATGATGAAACTATTTCAAAATTGACTATGGTGTTGCTTTTACAACTTTGTGGATAACACTGAATTGCACTTTTAAATAGATAAATGATAATGCTATATGTATTATATCTCAGTAAAATTTTAATTAAAATGAAAGGAAAAAGTCAAGGTACTTGCCAGGGCAGTCTCTATGATATATTGATATTTTATTTTGATGCTTTTAAAAATCATTTAGAGTTCAGAATTCTGAGTATTCCATGTTCTCCTGTAAGCTATTGTTTTCTCAACCTCGTAACAGCCATCTTCATGATAAATTATCAAAAAATAAAGGGAGAAAATGACCTTTGGTCTCATTGTTTTCAAATCTTGGAAGGATATGTTTCTGGGACTGTATTCATGCACACACAAACCTGGCATCCTTGGACATGGGAGGGAGGGGTGAGGCATGGGGGATGCGGGATCCCCAGACTGCAGGATTCCTAAAGTTGCTTGTCATTGTGAATATATGGCTAGTTGAATTTTTCTGGGAAGAGCCCTTTTATGATAGTTTTTGAGACTCTATTGCTCCCAAAGAAGGGACACTTCAAACGTTTAAAATATAAAATGCAGAGTTAAAAAAAGTTCCACTTTCTAGTTGACATCAATTTTATTTGGAGGAGGAAGAGTGAAGAGAAGGGGAGATGGAGGGTGGAGGGAGGAGGGAGGAAGACAAACAGAGAGAGAGAGAGAGATCAGATTCCCATTTTCAGAAAAGAGGAAGGAGTATTTCCTAAGACATAGTCTAAATTACACTCTGTAGAGCAGGAAGGACTGATTGAATATGCTTGTTCTCTCTTTTCCTGTAATCATTTCAGGAGAGGGTATGGTTTACAGGGATAAGCATCAACTCTGATGAAGCAAATGAAACAAATGAGAAAGCCATACTTCATCTAAACACTGCAAATCAGTGTTAGCCCTCCTCACCCTCTTATTGAAGATGCCTGCTGCATGAATGATTCATGGTGAACCATCAACTCGGTGTAGTCATTCTGCGAGAACACCAAGGGTTTGCTTACACATAATTACTCAGAACTGAGTAGGAGGAAATCCCTGTCTCGGATCATGGGAGATAATGGAATTCCAACGAAGGATGCCTTGGCAAAGTAGAAGTACTTTCCCTTAGACCTTTGAAATCCTTAATGAGTTGAATCATGTCAAGTAACAAAATAAACAAGGATGAGAAACATCAGTTGGGTTTGGTCCAAAGTCTAGCCTGCTTAAGATTGGGCTTCCCCATCACTGCTTAAACATTATACGGTTTTCTATCAGCCAAGCCTGTGGTTTTATTTCATTTTTTCCCTCTTAAATCAGATTTCAAAAGCCAGGCACTAGCTGATGGTAATTAGTAGGCATTGGTTGAAGTTTATTCTTGCCGTTCTTTCCAGGCATGCATAATTTTTGTGAAGAGAAAAGAAAATCCAATTATCCCCAAATCCAGCCAGTGTGGCTCATCTGCTCTTGTGTTAGATCTTTAGAAATGGTTCTTAACAATTGAAAGGAAGACATATGGTACTTGAGAACAACATCTTGTAACCTCGCTTATAATATTAAGATAAAAAAAAAGCCCACTCTTGTGAACATTTACATCCCTCTTTATGAAAATCTGAGCTAAGAAAGATCGATTCAATAAAATATGTGACAGAGAGGCTTGTTCAAATCTTAAGGCATTTATGGGTGATTTCATTTCTGAGCTTCCTATAACATTTTAAAATATTCCCTTAAAAGTGTTCCTCTTGAAATTTTCTAAGAACACTTAGGCAGTCTAAAATAAAAAACATCTGATATAATGTTGGAGGAGTCATACTCTTCAAACATGGAAGGTATGAATTTCAACCCAACGTTTCAAAGGTTTGGTTTATGACAAAGGATTCTGCAGATTAAATAATATCACTATTCAAATTACTTCTTGAAATGTTAATGAATTTTGGAAACTTCAATGATCTTTGAATTTCTGCAATCAACTACATTGATTTGGTTTTATAAATATTAAATAAAATTGTGGTAATAATACATACCCCCATATCATTCAGATTAACAGTGTTTGGTTATATTTTTCTTCTGCATATATTTATTGCTAAGGGGAATAGACATGGCATTAAAGGCAAATCATACCAAAACTGCTGTTTATGATTTTTTGAGCAACACAATTTTTTTTATTGCAAATGAAAACTGAGAAAATACAAATTGATTGAAAAAATTCAGGCTTTTATTTTTGAACAAGTCTTTATTAAGCTTTTCTGATAAAAGCATTATTCAATATCACCTTGTATGTACAATTGATTTTCATTATCCATCTGTTTCTGAATAGACATACTGTTGTGCTTGATGACTTAATGCCATAGGATAGCAGATAGTACACTTCTAGAATGGTGAGATCCTCTTGGGCTTTGGAATTTTTACTAAGTGAATAGTAAGCCATTGAGTATGAACAGAATTCTCTAATTATTAAATCTGGTTTTTGTTTGTTTGGATAATAATTTGATTGGGTCATATCTTAGCAAAGTTAAGTCTAAATTCTAGGTCATTTTTCTCCATGCTCCCACAGCATGCTGTGGTAGGATGCTTGTTCACTTTTCTTCTCCCTTGTTCACTCCATCTTCTCTTCCAGTCAAGGCAGTCTCTTGCATTTATGCTCATTTATCCCCTCAGAATCCAGGCTGTCCTATATTTGGCATCATTCATCTTTTCACACTTTTTATCATTCAGTGAAAACACATCGTATCAGGTGTGCATACTGGACATCACAGGGACATCAAGGTGAACATGAGCATGAAGAACTCAAAGACAGAGTGGAACATGGGAGTAACATAACCATGAGAGGGGATAGTTTACCGGAATCTTGAAGGATAATTAGAGCTCTGTTATGAGTATGTGAATTTTGACTAGTAAATTTACTGATATGTATATAAACCTTTGAAAGTATTTGTTGAATTGAAGTGCTAATAAAATATTAAACTAGATTTTTTTGGGGTATAGTTTTCTCCTTCAATTCTTCTAATAGTCTTTTGGAGTTAGTGATGAGTGAGTGCCTTACCAATAAAACCCAGACAATGTTGACCTAGTCAGTTAAAGATCTGAAGCAACATTCATTCTTATGATTTTAAAGTTTTGTTCCTTCCACTTTGCTTCCTACCCCCTTCCCTATTTTGGATTTTCTGACTGCAACTACAACAAAGGGAATTCTGGGTAGCAAGTCAACAACAACTATTTGTTGATGAACTGAGTTCAAAGCTTTGATTTTAATACAGATTTTCCAAATACTCCAACAGCTTATAAACTGGAACTTTATCCTTCATAAATTTGGTCCTTTGCTATTTTTCTGTCTTAATTCTTCCTCAGTCAGTGGCAAACTTGTTGCCTGTGTGAAAACTTTTGACTGGTAAAGGCATGTAAACTTAAACATGTAGTCAATGGCTCCCAGAATGGAAATATCTCACTCATGAACTACTGTAAGAGGACTGTTAGGAGAAGGAAAATGAAGAGGAGGCAAGTGCAGAGTGCTCCTAGGAAGTTCTCAGGAGTCAGGTATTCTTACACAAATACCACCAAAGACGCTGCAGGTTTTCTCTGTAGCCCTCAAATATGGTGAGGAATGGAAGCTTCTAGTCGCCCAAGTGCAACTTTCAAAGGCTGAAGGCCACAGCAAGGATCCTAATTTCTATGACTGCATTAATTAGTCTCTTGAATTCTCTGGTCCAGAAAGAGAGGAAAATCCATTACTCGCTGTCAAAGGTGACCAAGTTCTTATGCTTAAGCACATGCCAGGTGGGGTAGTGACTTGGGAGAAATATTCTGCCTTGAATCCTCCCTTCCCTTTCAAAGATATTCCTCCAACATTCCATTGATGCTCTGTGCCTGGATGATGAAAGGACATTCCTGGGTGGGGTGGTATTTTTCACACAATGTGTTCTCAGATGCTTTCCATGAATGACTCAGGCGAGGGTAAGCAGCACAGAATTCTGGTACAGAGGAAGGGAGAACTAAAGTCTACTTAAGTACAATTGTGTTCATTCTCAGCAGACTGAGTAAAGCTGTTCTGGAGAGGACTAGACCATGGAGAATCCAGGGAGTTGAAGTCAGATTCTTTCATTTCAAATGCCATCATAGACAAAACATAAATGGGTAAATGAGTTACCATTTCGGAGCCTCAACATGTAGTCCATGAAGCAGAAAACTGAACACTTATTTTGCCCATTTGACTATAGTGGTAGCAAAGATCATGTGCAAAATCAAATTGACTGTTATTCATTGAATACTTCATGATAAAGAGTGGGTGAAAATTCTTATTCATTTGAGAAGTTGCCTAAAGGAAAAAGAGATTATTCCAAATCTATGTTAATTAATGGTGCTAGGGATATGGTAGCAAACAGATGTGTTGTTGCCTTCAAGGACTCACATGGAAATTTAGGAGACAGATACCAAATAAATAACTGCACATTTAATTATGCAATTAAAATAGTAATAAAGACCACAAAAAAGAATCAGGGTATTAAAAGAATGTATAAGAACTGAACAAGACTTAGTCTCATCTCCAGAAAGGGTTCTATAATGTGAGTGACATTTAAGTGAGATTAAGAAAGATGAAAGGTGGAAGATGAAGTGGCCAAGATATGGCGGTGCTTTTCAGGAAGAGGCAGTGTGCTGTATGCAAAGATTTGTGAGGGAGAAAGCACACGGCAGAAGTAAAGAATTGAAAGCAGACCTTGGAGTGAGACCACAAAGAACAAGAGAAGGGGGAGTGACAATAGATATGACAGAGAGATAGGTAGGAACCACCTCATACAGTGCTTTATAGACCAAAATTAGGATCTGGACTATTCATCTTTAAAATAAAAATAGGAAGCTTTTACAACATGCACCTTGAAAGAACTTATACGATGCAAGAATAAAAATAATAAAAAAACTATTAACCCAATTTTAAAAGTACACCAAGGATTTGAATAGACAATTTTCCAGAGAAAACATATAACTGGTCAACAGGTATATGAAAGGTGCTCACTGTCACTAATTATCAGGAAAATGCCAATTAAAACCCTAGTACTGCAGGGGGAGAAAAGTGCAATGAGAAAATACATCAGGATGGCTATTGTGAAAAAAGTAAAAGAAGTATTGGCAAGGATGAAGTCCTTTAACTCTATTGGTGGAAATGCACAAGATTGCACTGACCGTGGAAAGAAGTATGGAGGTCCTTCAAAAAACTCACTATGAAGCAAACCATAGCCACTGCAGCACAAGTTCGAGCCCTGCTGCCGGCCAGGGAGGGGACCCACATGGCGTAGCAGACCTCTCCTGCCTCGCCTGCTGCTCCCCTCAGTAGTGTGTTTCAGTCTGTCTGCTTGTTCTGCTCACCACTCTGTCTCTGGTGAATCCTCTCACCTCCCTGGATTCTGGCCTTTACCCCAGCTCTTGTATGCATAAATAAGTCAATCTTTAAAAAAAATTAAAAATACAATTACTATATGATTCAAAACTTTCTGGGTTTTTATCCAAGAGAGCTGTAATCAGGATTTCAAAAAGCTATCTCATTCTTGTGGTCATCGTAGCATTATAGCACCTACTGACACTAAGTGGTAGAAACAATCTAAATGCCTACTGATGGGTGAACAGATAAAGAAGTGTGGTATATACACATAATGGATAATTATTCACCCTTAAAAAAGGAAATCCTGTGATATGTGGCAACATGGTTGAGCCTTGAGGGTGTGATTTTAATAATTCTATAATAAGACATTCACAGAAGGACAAAATGTCTTGATTCCACTTATATGAGTAATCTAAAATGTAAATGTACAGGAGTAGAGAGCAGAATGGGGGTTCCAGGGGTTAGTGGGAAAAGGAAATGGGTACTTGGTTTGTTTTGCAAGATGAGTAAGTTATAGAAATCTGCTGTAGAACATTGTACCTATAGAAAATAATACTATACTGTATACTTTTAAAAAATCTGTTCAAAGGATAAAATGGGAGGTCTTTTAAAGTTTTGGTGAGAACAAAAAAATCTGACCATGCCACTCTCACTAAAACCTTAAAAGAATTTCCATTTTCCGGGCCTCTCTGGTGGCACCTGGGTTTGAGCACTGCACTGTGAAGCACAGCAGCGTGAGTTCAATCCCCAGCCAGGGAGGGGAACCACATGGCACAGTAGACCTCTCCTGCCTTACCCGTAGCTCCCCTGAACAGTGTATTTCAGTCATCTGCTTGTTCTGCTCCCCACTCTGTCTCTGGTGAATCCTCTCACCTCCCACAACTCTGGCCTGTATCCCAGCTCTTGTACACATCAAATAAATCTCTTTCAAAAAAAAAAAAAGAATTTCCATTTTCCTGTTATTGTTGTTTTTTAATTATTGTGGCAATAACACTTAACATTAGATTTATTCTCTGAACAGATTTTTCTCACACCTTCATGTAGTGTGTCTTGATGGTCCTGAGTTGAGATGCTGAACTCTCATCATCACACCCTATCAGCTAAGAGCCAGAGAAAGGTCTATTTCCTCCAGATATATCTCCTTGAGAAACAAGAAACCTTCCTCAGAACCCTCCCTTGTGTCTCTATTCATGACCTGTTCTAAGTCATTCACTATGAAATTACTATTAATATTAATGTATCAATCATCTTAAACTAGTAAAATTCTCATCCTGGGACTGGAATTGAAGGAAGTCATTCCTGAAACAAGAAGCTTTGGTGTGTCTCTAGATACAATTCAGATCTGTTATTTATAAAAAGGAGGACATGACTGTTACTGACTAAGCCATCAATAGTGCCTGACTCACATATAAAAAAAAATAAAGGCAAATCACAAATCAAGCTCTCCAAGGATACCTTCAGCTCTGCCTCATCAAAAGTCACCTGTGAGCTGTGAGACCCACATCTCTCGCCTCCTCAGGGTTTACTGAACCAAAGCTTCTGGGCATGGGACCGGTCATCCATGTTTTAGAAAGCTTACCAGATGATTGTGATGGGTAGTAAAGTTCAAGAAACCTAGTTCTAGAGTTCGAGAAGCTGTTCTAGAGTTAGAGAACATACTAGAAATTTGACTGATACCAAGCAGGGAGTTTAAAATAGGAGATGGGGTATGGGAAGGACATTTGGCTGGGAAACTTGATAGACCAATTAAATCACAAGCTTGGATCATGTCTAGTAAAGGAGATATTTTGCAAGAAAGTCATTGATCATCCTCTATGTCATATTTCCTTTCTTATCTACCAGTAAAACCGATCCTGCTGCCAGAATAAGACAAATGATTAAGGATACGAAAGTATTCTGCAGAATCTATGAGGAAAGCATAATAAATCCACTGGGAACAGTGCCCACACATCAAAGAGTGTGAGTGAGTTTACAATTTGGGGGATTGATAGTGAAGTCTGAAACATAAATAGGAAAATGAAGATACAGAATGGCTGGAAGGGAGGCTCCTGCACAGATCCAGAATAACAATTACAGGTTCATTTTCTGGGCATGCTGGCCACATTATAACATATAATATAATGATTTGTTATCTGTATGCATTGTGACAATAACCACAATAAGTTTTGTTAACTTCTGCCACCATAAAATTTTTTCCCTGCCAATTTTTAAGTAAAAATTATATTTTGGTTTTTAAAAATTTTTATTTAATTATTTATTAATGTAATTATATAATATATAATTAATGAGTATTTTATGTTTCATAATGAGAAATATATTTCCCTTGTATGCATTTCCTGTTGATATTTAATTCAATTGATGTCAACCTTTAATTCATAATTATCATCACAAAATATGAATATAAATTTTTGTGTTAATAAAATAAAACTTGAAAACATATAAAACACTTAGAGAACCAAGGGTTGTATAGAGTAACTCATCACTGCTAATCTTCATATTTGGACTCAGAAATCAGTACTGTGCTTTAAACGTTGATTCCAAAGTAAAGCAATTGTTACATTAAGATAAGATGTTACATGCCAGTGCACTGCAAACTCTCCCAGCATAAGCATAACTTTAAAGATGCGACTGTTTTAAGACTTTCACCCTGCAATGGAAGATGCATCAAATGGTTTAAGTTTATCCTTAGGTGATCAAACTTAGGTGATTAAGTGGGAGAGGGGCCATGTGTTCAGAAGAAATAAACATTCTAAATAACTGCACCCCCAAACCCCAACTCTTTACTGGCCACCAAGAGGAACATAACTATCAGTCTAATGCTTACTGAACATTGCCCACTAGATTTTGAAATTTCCTTTGGAAAGGTGATTAAGAAGGTGACAAAAAGGTCAACTCAACACCTAGATATGAACTGCATCTAGAAATCCCTCTTGTCAAGATTCATCCTTTGGTAGAAAAACTTGGTCTTGGTCAATGGAGCAATTGTGTCACCAGGGCTAATGACAAAGGCCATAAACATATGCTCATTATTCTTGTTCTGTCAACAGCCTTTGACATTTCTACTTGGCCTTTCAGAGATCACGCATGGGAAAATACAAGGTAAGTGATTTCCTTTTACTTCAGTTGAAAAACTCAAAATATCTCAAATATTGGGTTTTTCCATCTTAGTACTTTTGTGATATGTCTTCAAGAAGTGTGACATAAACAATTGTACACATCCAAGACTATATTTAGTTATTCTTTTCTGTTCAATGAAATGACATGAGGTTAATTTATATAACAATTTCTGATGAATTTATAATTGAAGAAATTCATAAATTTTAGTAGAATGCTATTTTAAACAATGAATCATACATAATTTTAATATCCACATTCTTGATATCTGTTTATTTGCACTAATTGCATCAATTTATTTGCATCAATGATGTAAACTTTCCTGGGAAAAGTGAAAGCAGTGTTAATAAGAAGAAACAATTCATTAAAAACACAAAGTCTTCTAACGTTTAAATATCTGTGACCACTATGGAACTGTTTGTGTTTACTTATCCTAAAATGTCTGTCTCCTTTTCCTACATGTAAAATAGGAGGTAAAGGAAATAAATTAACACAAACTCCCACTTTCCCACATCTCCTTTTGCCACTCCCTTTGCCAGTTTGTCTCTTCATTGTTTTTTGTGCCCCAGGAATCTTAGATTGTCTTGAAAAGTATAGTTCCTCACTAGAGGCAAATGTACCAGTATTCTTTGGCAAAATCTGAAGACAATTTTCAATTTTCAGAAATGGAGTTGCTACTGGCATCTGTTGATTAAAGGCCAGGGATGTGCTAAATATCCTACAGTAAATAGAACAACTTCCCCAACAAAGATACAGTGCCAAATGTTCATAGTGCAAAGTTGGGAAACCCAGTGCTTGAAAAATAGTGAGAACTCTGTGCAAAATAAATGAGAAGAAAACTGTAAGAAAGTTGATCTTCCCCTGCTTCAGTCTAGAACACTTATTAATTTGAATGTGAAGGAAAACAAGATGGATGGGAGGAAGCAAGTTGAACAGATATCACCTTAAGGTCCTTGAGAGAAGTGTGGTTCATTCTGTGTCTTCCAAGTTGAGGTCTCAGGGAGAGATGGGGTGACTTTTTTGTGTAGGCAGATAAGGATATAAAGAAATTATAATCCCCATGTGCATCAGTGACTGAAGACCCAATGACATAATGGATATCAGCATAGGTGCCCCTGCCTAGAAATCTCTCTGGTAGCCTTGGAGATAAGGGGAGTAGTCCAACTGACAAGTGCCAGGTAAGATCTTGCTCTAGGTAAAAGAGACTGAAAAATGAAATGGGTTTTTTTTTTTTAAACTAAAGTTTACAATTTGCACACCAGACATTGTGGTCTGCAATTACTACAAGTTAAAGTTCTGCATCTGGAAAATTCTTTTTGCCCTTCAGAATAAATGTCTGCTGTTGGTCAACAGAGAAATTAATACAAATTACCTAGAGAGATTGTTAGTATTTTTAATTAAGTTTTCTCAAATAATTCAACTAAAAGAAATCCTCCTCATTTTGTTACATTGGATTAGAACAGGTATTACTAAACTTTCAAAAGCATATTTATGTTCAATTCTGTGACCTCCATTCCTTCCATTGCCAAAGTGTTTTATAATTTTCCTTTGTGTTTGTGTATTAGAACCAGTGACATCACTGAAAACAGTCTGATGGGTTTAAAATCAGGGCTAACTTAGTATAAACAATCTGGTTCAAACCCATTTCATATATTGAATTACTATAATCTTAAGGAGACTTTAGTTTAAAAAATAATCATTATCTGGCATGACAAGCATAGTTATTGGGTATTTGATCTGGCTTGTGTTAAAAAAAAAATAGAAAGAAAGAAATGTAAAATTATGTAACGTCCTGTCATAGATACCTCTGTAAATTAAAGCCAGTATTACCTTTCAAGGGTGGCACATTTCTATTGATTTGAATCCCCACCCAGAAACCTAGGAAATTTACTCAACTATTCGTCAAGAATTCTGGATATCATTATTAAAGAAAAAGGACACGTAGTGGCAGAAGACACACCACCATCTGCTGCCAGTATTTGTGCACCAATCCTGAGCCATAGGAAGCTCTTGTTCCTAAAGAACATCTGCTATATCGCCCCCTTTGAGAGAGAGTTCCTCCTCTCCCTTTTCTATTGGAAAATTTTATTTACTTTCTCCAAATCATTTGGTGTCCTCATATATGGACAGCTGATCTTTAACAAAGGAGCAAAGAATATGTGATGGAACAAGGACGGCTTATTCAATAAATGGTACTGGGTAAATTGGACTGCCACATGCTGAAGAATGAAACTAGACCAATACCTCATACCATGCACAAAAATCAACTCAAAATGGATAAAAGAACTGAACATAAGACCTGAAACCATAAAATATATAGAAGAAATCATAGGTAAAACACTGTAAGACATACATCTCAGTAACATATTTAAAGACATATCCCCCAAAGCAAGAAAATGAAGGAAAAGATAAGTAGCAGGGTTTACATAAAATCAAAAAGCTTTTGTACAGCATAAGAACATCAACCAAAACAAAGAGACACCCTACTGACTGGGAAAAAAGTTTTGCACTTTGTACAACTGATAAAGATTGATCACAAAGATCCACAAAGAACTCATACAACTTAACAAAAACAAAGTAAACAATCCGGTCAAAAAATGGACAGAAGAACTCAAAAGACACTTCTCCAAAGAATGCAAATGGCCAACAGACATATGAAAAAATGTTCAACATCCTTCATAGTCAGGGAGCTGCAGATTAAAGCCATAATGAAATACCATCTTATACTATTAAGAATGGCACATATTAAAAAACTAGCAACAACAAATATTGGCGAGGATGTGGTGAAAAAGGAACACAGCTAGTGGGAATGTGAACTAGTCCAGCCACTAAGGAAAGCTGTGTGGAGGCTCCTCAGACTACTAAAAATGGAACTACCATATGACCCAGCAATTTCACTCCTAGGGATCTACTCAAAGGACACAAAAAATCATTTCAAAAGGATACCTGCACACCTATGTTTATTGCAGCATAAGACTTAGAAACAACCCAAATGTCCAAAAATAGATGACTGGATCAAGAAGATGTGGTACATATATACAATAGAATACTATTCAGTAATTAAACAAAGATAAACTAATGCCATTTGCAACAACATGAATGGAACTTGAAGGGATTATGCTCAGTGAAATAAGTCAGAAAGAAAAAGGAAAATATCAGATGGTTTCACTTACAGGAGGAATATAAGGGAACCAAATAAGGGACCAGGAAAAAAAATAATAACAATTAAAAAAATACAACAAAACAAAACAAAAATAAACAGACAATGATAAATCAGAGACATTTTATAGGGAAGGGAGAGGGAGATGGATCCAAATGAGTATGGGAAAAGCACAAGGGACTAAGGTGATGGTGCATGGGTGATCTGGTTGTAGAAATTCCACAGGGACTACACCTGATGTCAACTGTATATAAATAAAGACATTAAAGGAAAAATCATTTAATGTCCTTAGGTCTCACTGAAGACTAGATTTTATGTAAAATAATCTTTTTCCTGAGTGAGGACAATGATCTAGTAGACAATCCTTGAGATTTGACTCATCTACTATAGCAGCAAGTTGGTTAGGGGATAACACATTAACATGCATTCTAGCTTCCTGCCAACAAGTCTTCATCTGGATGGGATAGCCCTCCCTGGAGCATCACCAATTAGGGCTAACTCTTCATTTACATCAATAAACATACTTCTCCAGGCTCTGGGATATATTATACAAATTAAATAAATAAAAACAGCACTCTGATATTAAGACATTTCTTGGAGTCCAGAAATAACAAGTTCAATTAGAGCTCAAAGCTACATAAAAGCGTTTCTAATCTACAAGTCAATCTCCTTTCCACCGATTATATTTTGTCTTCCTACACAGTCTGGAATTACTGGAAATATGCCATGTTTTCTTCTCCTCTTGGGTTATATAGAAGTTGCTTTACTGTTTATTCTGGAGCCTCATCCCCATCTTTGACATGTCAAAGTAAAAGAGATTAAAGTGACTCCTGAACTGCATAGAACTTTAGCATTACCCTTTGCCCTTACTGAAATCAACTACCTAATTGGGAATCACCATTATTATTATTTTATTTATTTTTTTTATTAATATAAAATATTTTTTTGAAATTTACATATACTTGCCATCAATTGTAATCCCCATGAATTCCCCATCGCCATCTCACCAGTGCACCATCACCTCAGTCCCTCGTGCTCCCATCTTCCCTCAACCCTCCCTCTCCACTCCCCACCAAGTATCTCCAGTCTGTCCTTGTCTCCTCATTTTTGGTTTTTGTGTCTTTATTGTTGTTATTGTTATTATTATTGTTCTTATTCCTTTCCTTGATCCTCCTTTGGTTCCCTTATGTTCCTCCTAGGGGAGGAACCATCTGGTATTTTTCTTTTGCCTTCTGACTTACTTCACTGAACATAATCCCCTCCAGATCCATCCATGTTCCTATGAATGAGTCTAGTTTTTCATTTCTGATTGCTGAGTAGTGGGAATCACCATTATTTTACAAAGGTGGTATTACTGCAAAATGTCATTTGTAGAGGCAAAGAGAGTTAGATGGGTCTTAAGTCTATGCTTAGGAGAAATGTTATGGCATGGAGATGATGTGTTGAGCAAATACTTCACAAATGTCTTAATATTTATGGAAATTATTGCAGTTAATACTTATATGTTCACTCTTGTATAAAGAAAAATTAGGATGAAAAAGTCAAAATTTATCAGTAAGGAAAAATAACACTAGTAGTTTAGATTGTTGACAGCATGACATCATAGAAAGATTTTGGTTAATGGACCCATAAGTCGGAATCTTTAATATTGCAGTATTATTAAATATTTGTTCTTAGGTGAGAAATTTACTTCTCATTTCTCATATAAAATAGGCAATAATGATATGATATCTTTAAATGAACTAAATGAGACAAAATTTTAATGCACTGAGTATAAAAACTGACTTGTAGCACAATCTCAAAATTGGTTTTCTACCTTTGTGATATTTGGTTGATTTAAAAGGTTAATGACTTTCTGATTATTGGACCCAGAGCTGTTGATATTAATCTGAGTTTGAGCATCTTCTGAGATCTACAAAATAATTTAAGTGTTTGAGATGGAAAAACAACAACAACAAACAATCTAACACTTTCAGCAATCTACAATTATCCAAGCAGACATCACTCAAACTTAACCCTCAGCACAGAGGGCTGAGGATTAGCACTTCCAATAGTAATGTCATCCCACAAACACCTTTTCTTAGCTTTCTTCTTCTCCCTCACACATACTTTAACTCTCCTATGTGCCATGAACCCAGCACACAAATATTTCTCTACCTTGCCCAAAACTGTAGTGCTGAAACTTTTCCTCCTCTCTACCTTTCACTCCATTTATCCCTTAACCCCCAATTATTCTTCTTGTTAATGACTTTTAAAAGAATTATCTTATGGCTCACACCACATATAAATAAATTATATAGGAAAAAAACTCATCCAAACTAAAATTTTGCATGAAGCAAATGAATGGATTGCTATACCTAAGTTTGACCTTCCAAATTGTTATTTGGAAGTTGTTTTTCATACTTGTCTTCAGTTTTCCAGCTATTCATTATGTTAGTCCTGTTTCTTGGTTCCTTAATAAACCTGATAACAATAGCCAACATAAATTTTCCATTATTAAACTCATATTGCTGTAGGCATTCTATAATAGCCTAATCTCATACTTTTTTGCATTGCTTAATAAATATTTATTGATACTCAAAACTGAGGAAAAATATCAGAGGTCTAACCATTGTGTTCTTTGATATTTTGTTATGCTGTCTACATGACGGTTCAGATTTGTTCTATTCTAGGTCACAATTAGGTAATATATGTCACATTAGTCTAATCTTATTTAGTGGTTGCTGCAGTCCTGAGAAGTAGTCCCATCTTAACTACTGGTAAAGGAAACTGAGACTTATAGAGATTATATCATGTGTTCCAGATAGTGAATCATGAATCTGAGACAGAAGCAAAATTCATGCTAAGAAGCATAAGGAAAGAACAATTAATAGATCATTACTAATGAACAGAAGAAAATCCTGGTCATGACTGAATCATTTTCCACCTTGTTTCATTATGTCCAAGAACCACCAGAATTTATGTTTTCCATAAAGTATGCAGTTATAATGGTAATAATGTAATGGTATATCATGCGTCTTTCAACATCGTTGAAATCATTCCTCTGACTTAGAAAGTCTTTGAGATGAAAATATCATTTCCACATATCTTGCATTCAGCCATAGAAGTCAGTGTTCCCACACTCAAATGAGAAAGTTTTCCTTACTTACCTCCTATTACTCTGTGAAAAGAGTGATGCAAAACTGTATTACTCAGGTAGACATGAGGATATACCTTGTATGATTTACTGATACTTTGGCGTGAAGACAGAGGGTTAATGACATAATTCCTGGTCATTCTTAACCTTGAATATCTAGAACTGAAATCCAAATAATTTGACCAAAAGTATGTAGAAGTTTATTATTTCCTCATATGTGAAAGTATGAAGAAGGAAGCTCAAGACTGTTTTGGTGGCTTCATAGTTATCTGGGAATTAAGCTACTTCTAAATTTCCACTCTCTTAAATTTCCTAAGTTTCTCACTCTCCTAGTCTAAGGAGGAAATAATAGTTTCTCTGGGTTGGAGATAAAAATCTTACAGATCTGAGGCATCCAGGAGAGGAGAGGGAAAGTAGGGTGGAGAAAGGGCACAGGACTGTGTGTGTTTTGGTGGTAGAAATGCTATCATCACACCTTGGGGTGGGGGGACCCTAGTCTCTCAAAACAGTAACAAGGATGTAAAACAATGGTACTCGAATAATAAATAATAATAAAAAATCTTATGGAGTCTGAGTTTTTAAGGCTGAATACACTCAAGTCTTTTTATTTATTGCCTTGGGGCTCTGACCAGACCCTTCTCAGGTTGTCTCTCAGAAAGCCTTTTGGAACAACAGGGGCTTGGTTGGGAGACAGCTATCTTCATCTATTTCTGCCACTTAGCTGCTCCTATTGTCTGTCCAAGAAGACTTAACAGCAAATACTTGAGATAGACTCAGAGATTCTGCCTTATCTTCTGTAAGTCCACAGCCTCTGCAGCCTTTGCTTAGAACTGCTTCATCTGCAGTACAAAACAATTAGCTCTTCAATTCCATCAGGCCACATTGATTGTAGCAGTCAGGAATATGAACCTTTGACCAGTATTGCCAGCTTCAAACCCCATACCCAACTTAACCTCTACGATCTTCATCAGCAAAAGGAACTGAAAACAGTATTTACTTCATTGTGTTAAGGATTAAGTTAGTTAAAATACAAAGCACACAGTAAACACCATATATGTGTAGTAAGTAGAACTGACAAGTGTAACACCACTAAATTTTTGGCCAACTTGTACAACAGAATGCAATCTTCTACCAAATTATTTAGCTCACACCTGAGTTTACCTGTTGTATAGATTCTGCTATAGCAACAAAAATAATAAAATATGAAGCATCTTGAATATTTCCTCCAGCTTTCACTAATGCCATGGTCATAACACGGGGTCTGCTTTCTAAGAGAGAGTCATCATTTCTTCGGATATTTTGCTACAGGACAATAGGTTTTCAACTTCATTGAGTCATCAGAATCTATGTTTTATTTTTATTATTTTACTTTTCCACATTCAACTGGCTTACCCCTAATAGACATAACTGTATAATTTGAGGAACCATCCTCACCCCTCTATGTGTGACCACTTCTTACTCACTCTCTACCACATTTCCATTGTCCTTCTATCACCTTCCCTTCCTCCCTCTGCCTCTGTCTTGGGTAATATTCTATTTTCAGGGATCGCATTTTGTATTCATGAGGGTCTCTATTTGTCTGCTCATAAACAAATTTTCAATTACTGAAGCATCAGCATGATAGATCTTCACTTAATTTTGCCTAAGAGTCTGGATTGAGGTAGTTCAGGAATGGCATGGCAATTTCAACATCAGGTCTGGGGTCCATGTGGCTAGAAATGTTCCAGGCTACCATCTGAGGATGCTAACATCTCCTCACACCCACCTGCAAGCAGCAGAAAGGAGGGAGGGGAGAAAGAGAATAAGTGCCAACGTGGCAGTGTGCCACCCCCCATATGAGACTTTCTGTGATCACAGCAGAGATCGAGGCCAGCCCTGTGGAGACTACCAGAAGCCTCTGACACATTTACTCAAAATGGTTGTTTCTCCAGCTGAATGCAGTATTTTAAAAAATGCATAACACATGACCTATTCAATATCTATCTCTTTATTCCTTATATAAGAAAAATGCAAAACCGATGGGTACATATGTATTTAATAAAAAATAAAATAAAACCCATAGCTTATATCAAATGACAATTCTATCCCATGGTAGTTTATGGTTTTCCCTTAAGAAATAATTGCATTTCCTAAAATTGGAATTAACATGCATGTCTATTTTTTTTTGAAAATAAAGACCAAATTATTTGCATGTTCATGCAACATGCAAAACAGTTGGTAGAAGGTATTTTATTTATAGAAAGAAAATACCTCTTTTAACCCCTATATGTTCACACATTTGCATATAGCAAGATTATATTTTCAGTGGGTACAGCTGAGATGAAAGACAGGATAATACACTGTATTTGACGATTTCAAAAGAGTGTGAAAGATTAAACATCTTCCAGTAATTCTTTTTTTCTTTTTCTTTTTCAATTTATCTCATGCAGTGAAGAGAGAGTTGAAAAGGAAAGAAAGCAATATTTAGAGTTTGATAACTGCCATGGAATTTCCTATTTGAAAAAAAATAGCAGGAGTTAAAGAAGAATAAGCAATATGTAAATGGCTTGTTTTGCTTTTTCATCCACCAGCATTGCTGTATCTGTGCCTATGTCTTTCCTTCTTTTTGGTTGGTTGGTTTTGTTTGGTTTTGTTTTGGGTGATGTTCAGCATTTTGTGTCCTGATAGGAATTTTAATGAACGTAAGACAAAAGCACTGGTACCAAGCTGAGCCCAGTGGATGAATCAGGTAGGCGGGTGTATTCATAGCACTCATTACTGACAATTTTCTTGTGCCATTGTCACCCAAATGTCCGTCAATCACACATGTCATCAGAGGCATATTTTTAAATGATCGCGGCCAATTTCTAAGAATATGTCTATTTCAGGGATGGAATTAAAGCAAGATTTGCAAGACCACTAAGTTATTCGGAAACATTCTGCACAGTTTCCCAATGGAAGTGGAAGCAGGACCCAGCCTGAGAAAGCATCTGCTTTGGACAGTAATTCTTAAGATATGTCACTCGAGATAAAGTACTTCTCTGTAGCCGTGCGGCATTAACCATTTCCTTCTGCAGTCAGTCCAGTTCATAAATAGAGTAACAGCTAATCTATTTTTCCCCTTTATCTTTAGAATACTAGTATGGGCACCAGATATTCAGAATTTATTACTGTAACACTTTTTTTTTTAAAAGGAATGCCTATATGTTCTTACAGGGCAGAAAAAAGACATAAACAATTTGGGCTAGTCGATATTTATGTCTTCTTTAATTTTATCCAGAAAGGATTCAGGACAACCTACTAGAACTTTGGATTTAACTCACAACTTTCATCCCACGTAAAAGTGACTTTGATGCCTGAGGAAGTCTTTCCGGTCTCAGTTTTGCAAAGTGTAAAACTAGGGAAATTCTCTTAATCCCTGCTTTAAAACTCCTCAAATTTTCTCCATCCTCCATGGTCAAATTCTTAAACCTTCTGTACAAACCCAGTTAACCTTACCTTGTCCTGTTGCCTGGTTTCATATTTGCCCTGGTAACTATGACTTAGGTTTAAGGAAGTAAAATATTTCTAAGAAGATTTTATGGTAATAGAGTAAATTCACATGAAAATGAAATTTAAATAATGACCATTTTTTAACATTGTCCAATTGCACACTATTTTTGCTAGTCTGTGTGTATTAAAGTATATCTTAATTTTAGAATCAGTTCTTTCTAATTTAAATTCATTTCATTTTGTACTGTCATGTAGGAAAAACTTGGAGTAGTACAAATGTCTATCAAATGGTGATTCATTTAAATTAATGATAGTAGTTAAAATGTAGCATGCATGGTATGATCTTGTTTTTATAAAAAATATCAATAGTCATATGTTAAGACTATATAAAATACATAAAACATCTTGGAAAATAACCAGCTAGTTGTTAATAGAAGCTGTCTTTAAATGGATGGGATTATTGTGTTCTTTGTGCTTGCACTAATGTTATTTGGGTATTTTTTATAGTAGTAATTTGTTTTGTTTCATAAGGAAAATTAATACAAGAAGCAAATGAAGAGGGAGAGCTTACTGTTTACTGGGCACTGTCGCAATTTTTTTGTTTTATGTGATTTAATCCTCTATAATTCTGTGAAGCAGATCTTACAAAGGTCATTTATAAAAATAGGAATTTAGAGATGCCAAGTTCAATATCAAAGCCATGTGTGACTGTGTTCAAACAAGGGATTTGCACACAGATCAACCAGGTCAAGTAGTCCTTATACTTCCTACTACAGATGAATATTTAGGGTGTGCCTTTAATTATTACAAGCAGCCCAAGAAGAAATAAATGATGGAGTAATTAACTCAAAATTTAAAAAAGCAAAATAAATACTTTAAAGTCATAATAAAGGCTTCAAATCATGTGAGACTACTTCACAGTGCACTGAAATGACCAATTTTTGAGGAAAAAAACAGTAACCCAAAACACTTAAAAAATATTTCCAATGTAAAAATTATCACATTGATGTGCTTTAAAAAAATTATAATGAAATTACTGTGGAGACAAATTAACCAGTGCCCTCTGCCTCCCACAGGTACTCATATAACACCTTAGTCACTTGGATTATTTAATATTTTCCACCTATAGCAAATGATTAGTTGAATGTTGACTTTTGCCCATGCCAAGCTGCTATTCAGTAGCTTATATCCTTATATCAATTCTTCAGGATTTTGACTCCTTTCCCAATGGGTTTCCATTTCTATGCTGAAGATGAGCTAGTTAAATTTCATATCCAAAACCATGTAACAGTCAGTAAGACAGAGGTCTTGGACAATCAAAACAGATCCAGGTGCCTACCTGCTGAATACCTGCTGCTAGAAAGATCACATGGTATGTTTATCTCCAGTAGGAATCTAAGCTCCCTGAAGACCAGGCCCATTTGAAGCTTAAATCTACATTATAACACATTCTGACTATGCTGAAGCTGAACTGGGACAGATATGAAGCAATGATTGGAATAGACACTCCTTTGGTCTAAAATGCTCAGAAAACTCCATACTCATCAGAAAATATGTGGTGATTCACAGAAACCATGGTCTGGTCTGGTTTTCCCAGAGCTCCAAAACATCACAGAAATGAGCATGGAACCTGTTCATCATTAGTGTTCCTTATATGCAGACATATCTGATATGTCAAATCTGGCAGGCAGGGAGCAGTAATGTGAGGTCCAAGTCAGATGGAGTGTGACCAGCTCCCCACTCAGCATTCTCTGTGCCAGTTGAGAATATCTGCTTCCCAGATGAAAGAGGGGAATTCATAAAAACAATCAGTGATGACCAGGGGCCCAAGCATTTCTCTAGCAGATCGATCCCCCTCTCTCCAACAGATGAGAAAGGTGGACTTGTCTTCCAGCCTGAGGCGAGAGCATCATCAAAATTCAAAGTCAGGTAGATGGATGCTTTTGGAGGAAATTGGACCTCGTCCCAAGTTTGCTAACAGATATACATAACTATCAAAGGGACACTGCATTATGTTTCTGTAAAGTACCACAAACTCAGTGATTTAAATCTATACAAATGTAGTATTTTATAGCTCTGCAGGCCAGAAATCTGAAAATCTCAGATTTTAATTTTGTGTGGCCTTTGCGGGTTTTTTTCTCTATATTCTATATATGAATGAGATCATCTGGTGTTTGTCTTTCTCCTTCTGATTTATTTTCCTTAGCATAAATGACTCTACTTCCACTGATATAAATGCAAATGGTAAGAGTTCATCTCTGTTTTATAATTGTGTCATATTCCGTTCTGTATATATGTCCTCATATATTGTTAACCCACTCATCTGTCCTTGGGCACTTAAGTCATTTCTATACCTTGGCTAATGTAAATAATGCTGCAATGAACATATGAGTACATACATGTTTTTGCATTCTTTGTGTAGATACCTAGGATTGGAACTGTTGGATCATATTGTAGATCTCTTTTTTGATTAGCAACCTTAATCATATCTGCAACCTAAATTTGCTATTGCCGTGTAATATGGCAAATTCATATGTTCTGGAGGACTAGATTGTCAGCATCTTCAGAGTCCCATTTTCCTATCTGCTACACATAACTCTGCAGATTATACCCCAAAAGTCAAGAGCAATAGCAGAGTAGAGTGAGCTTGACTGGGACACAAATACCAAGACAGACCTCAGAAGAAGATCTGAAAATGAGGAAGAGGGCCTCCCTGGTGGCACAGTGGATTGAGTGCTACACTGTGAAGCATCCACCCCACAACAGTGCGAGTTCGATCCCTGACCAGGGAGGGACACATGGCGCAGCAGACCTCTCCTGCTTCACCCACTGCTCCCCTCAACAATGTATTTCAGTTGATCTGCCTGTTCTGCTCCCCACTCTATCTCTGGTGAATCCTCTTACCTCCTGTAACTCTGGCCTATATCCCAGCTCTTATATGTATAAATAAATAAACCTTTAAAAAAGAAAAAGAAAATGAGGCAGAGGGAAATGTGTTAATAGGTAGTAAAAGTAGGAGCTAGAAAAAAGGGCTGCAGGGCAATGGGCAGATTATATGGCTAAGTGTGAGTAGCTCACTTATAACTACCTATTCTCCTGTCACAAGATTTCTAGAATTAAGAGGGGCTGACATCCTGACTCATAATTTTTGGGAATTAATCCAATGAATCCATGGACAAATTGAAAACTAGTATTATTAAAAATATAAATATTGTTGAATTCTAGCTTTTGGTTCTACATTTAGAACTTTCTAGGTTCTTCATTATTCAGAAAGCTAGGGACCTGGAAAATCAATATGTAGAATTACTGAATGACATACAATCTGTCTGCACTGACTGATAATCATGGCTATCATTCTTTGTTAAACACCCCCAGGGTTGAATAATATAATTTTAAGCAGTTTCTTGGTAACCAGTTCTAAATGAAGGGAATGGTCTAAATTTTTTTTTAAGATTTATTTTATCTTAGTTTATGCATACAAGAGCTGGGGTGTAGGCCAGAGTTATGTGTGCGGGGGAGGGGGGTGAGAGGATTCACCAGAGACAGAGTGGAGAGCAGAAAAGGCGATAGACTGAAATACACTGCTGAGGGGTGCAGCGGATGAGACAGGAGAGCAGGAGAGGTCTGCTGTGCCATATGGGTTAGCTCCCTGGCCGGGGATCGAACTCCTGCTGTAGCAGCTGTGGATATCTTCAGAGTGCTGTGACTTAACCCCTTGCACCACCACGGAAGCCCAATGGTCTAAATTTCGGCAGGATTTGTTAGAGTGGACAGATCATTTTTGCATGGGTTTATAACTTCAGATATATATCAGCTATATAATATCTATAAAGAACAAAGAACATTTGTTTAAATTAGTCTTCTCTGGTACACCCACCCTTCAAAATTTGGTTGAGAAATTGGAATTCAAATGCATTTATAATTAATTATACACTTGACTAGAGAGTAGAGATTTTTGTCTGAACTCATAAACTCAATTGGAAAGATTAGTTGCTACACAAACAGAATGCTGTAAAATAATACTTGATTCTATGGATTCATATATATATATATCTCAATGTCAGTATGACTCTTAAATAAAAGAGGAGCTATGATACATATTATATTTCCACTGCCATGTGATATCAAACCTTAATGTCACTTCTCAAAGGATGGATTATATAGATCTGGGTGGAAAGTTTTATCTTTTTTCCTTGTGGATGTCAAGATGAGACAATTCATTCTGCTCCAGAGACTGAATCGTCCAACAACCTATAGTGTTGCTATTTTTCTTTCTGATTCAGGTCTCACACTTGTGTCTCACCATGACTAATCTTTGTCTAGGAAAATTGCAGAGCCCTAACAGCAGGGCAGTGAGGTGCATACCTCACTGAGGTACAGCTATTCTATTTTCAGAGGAGATATCACACACTGGTGAACATATTAGACAGCAACATCTATAATTAGAAATTTGAATTATTCAACTCATGAATCCAAAAGACATATTTCTGTTGAGACCTTTTTCTTGGATCACATAGAATATCCCTCCCTCTACAGTCCCTCCCCTCCCTCCCTCCCTCCCTCCCTGCCTCCCTCCCTCCCTCTTCCTTCCCTCCCTCCCTCTCTCCTTCCTTTTCTTCCTCCTTTCCTTCTGTCTCCACCACATGCTCAGAATTCAAGGAAGAAAATTACTAATTTAGGTTACTTTACACAAAACAAAATGCATTTAGTCTATGGCATACAAGATATTGAGATTCATAATCACACTAGCTGAATGTCTGCCTTCAAATTAACTTTGCTTCACCAACTGTCTAACATTGTAAGTAGTTGTGTGAGAGCTAAAAACTGAATCGGGATTTGCCAGTGATCAAAATCATAACAGGGAGGCAGTTTCTTGGGTTCATTATAAGACCTGGACCAAACTACCTTCTACAAATATTAAAAATCCATCCACTTATTCTCAAGTCACAGAAATGTTGCAAAAAGAAATTCCAAACAATATGGTTCCTTATAATTATAATAAAACATTAAAGTTAAGATTAATTGAGAAGGCACAATTAAAGCTTTTATGGGATTAAAATTCTCTTTCAAGTGCAACCCTGTTGTGTACATTTAGATTTATATGTCATCATACATTGCTTAATGATGGAGACATATTCTAGAAATGGGCCTTTAGGTGACTTCATCATTGTGTGACTGTCATAGAGTGTAATTACACAATCCAGCTGGTACAGCCTACAGCTCTTCCAGGTTGTGTGGTGCAGCCTTTTGGGACCCCATTGTAAGTGTGGTCCATGGTTGACTGAAACAGCCTTAAGCAACACATGACTGTATATTGCCTCAATTCCACCCCAACATGTCTAGTTGTCAGTTTTGGGGAATTACCATTGAGAACATTTAAATCAACATATGAAATATTTCTAGATGAGTGAATGATACTTAAAATAATCTGTGGGTCAAAAGAAGTTTGAACATTGCTTCTATTCATGCTGTTCCTACTCTTTTTCTTTTTAAAAAAATCCATTTATTTAATGGAATTATTTAGGACCCACTTGCAGTAGAAGTTAGGAATATAAAGATAAAAAAATCATAGTTAACAAAGCATGGTACTCAAAGAGAGTTGGCAAAGTGGGGAGGTTGACAGAGGTTGTGCAATGTGGCTGACCATGCTCTTTCAAGCTGAGATGCAGGCAGAAACATGCACCACTGCTGGCCAGCGGAGAACTCAGAGCAATGGGTGGGAGGCAGACAGAAGCAAGAGAGGTGAGGTCAGTAATGTGTGAGAGGCAGAATATCACTGGGACCAAAGCATGGACTTTACTATCAGGTGGACTTCAGTGTTTTCAAATCCTGTGTCTGCCAAGTCAGGCAATCTCTCAGTGTCATTTCCTTTTAAAATAGGAATAAATGAATAAATGAATAAATAAATAAATAAATAAATAAATATTTAATATATGAATAAAATATGAATAGTAACTCCTCATGTATTTACTGGAAGGTACAAAGATAGAAATGCATGCACAGTGGTTAATTCAGTATTTGGCACTAAGGAAATCCTCATTGATAATTGGCTACCTTTAATAACACTAATATAAGAAAATGAGTAGAAAGGAGAGGAAGATGGAAGAAAAAGAACAGTGAAGGAGGAAGGAGCTGAAAGGGTTATTCAGGGAATGGCTCCTGGATTGGATAGTACTAAGCAATGCTGGAGTCATGGTTTCTGAGCAAAGCTTTAGCTGCTAGGAAAAAGTGAATTAAGAAGGAAAAAGAGCATGCCAGCTGTATATGGAAACTCGTATTGATACTAAGAAGGAAACCAAGAACACTGTGCCATTTAGAGCTCTAAAATAAGTCAAACCTCAAAATTCCAGGAAGAGCATTTATCAGGGAACCGCCAATACTCTCAGGCGCCCCAGGCAGAAGTCAGGAATTGACCTGTAACAGGGTGGTCCCCAGGAAAGGGGGAAGTTCCAGAATCCTGGTTCCACCCTTAAGTGGGTAGAGCTAAGCAGGGATAAAAATATGCTGGAGAGAGGAAATAAGAGGAAAAAAAAAAAAGAAAAGGAAGGAAGCAGAATGGAAAGCAGCAAGGAGGCGTGGAGGAGGCACGTGGAGCAAAGGAACATGTAAAAAAACTGTACTTGCTTTTTGGTCTTGGAGTGGTTAAAACAAATGTGGGTAAGAGACCCATGAAAAGCTTAATAATAGCAACTTTCATCTTAATTTTAATTTTGCTCTTCTCCTCCCAAATTTATCTAAGTCTTTCTGACCCTTTTCTATGGGTCTCTACTAAAAAGTCCCTTAAACCTGTAGCAGGAATTTGAGCCTTGCTTTAAGCTAATCCTATTTAACTAAACTTTTACCCTCAAAAAAATTAGTAATTTTAAATGCTTAACTTAATAACTATATTTTTTGTCCCTTCTATATTATACCCTAATTGTATTAAAAGTTCCTTTCCATTAAAAACCTATGTTTGTCTTAATGTGGCGGATGGCAAAACCCTTTTAAAAAAAGCAGGTTTAGGGGTTCTAAAGTACCCCTCTTCCTGCCCTGTAACAGAGCAAGCAGTAACTCAGTGACCAGGGCAACACCCTACATCCAGAAGTGTAATCAGGGGGACTGTACATCTCACACATTTTGTGTATATCGTGCCTCATTTGGTTTAGGACCCTACATGAGACACACTTCCCAAGGAGTAATCTCGGGGAGATGATGGTAACAGTCTTGGGAAAATAAAATGACAGTGCAAGGAGCTCACAACAGGACAAGGAAGAGATGAACACTTAACACAAACTCTGTGCTTGTGCAAGTCAGGAGAGAGGTAGAAGCCAAGTGTTTGGGGAGTTGAGTGAGGAGGAGGTAAGTTCTGCCTGGGTGGAGACCAGAAAGGCGTGGAGGCGTTTTGAACCCTGCCTGGAATCAGACTTTAAAGGATAAATTCACCAGAAGAGTACAAGGAAGTGCATTCTAAACAGAGGAACAGCATGAGCAAAGGCATGTGGATGTGAAAGGGGAGGGCAGATTTGGACACATTATACAGTGGCTATCCCATAAAGGGCCTGTGCATCAGTAGCCAGAGGAAGGAAAGTGAAGGAGATGGGAATGAAAGGGAGGCCTTAGCAACTTTGTAACTGCTCTTGTGTGTCATGTGTATCGATAAATCAGATTTAGAAATAGAACGTTCCTATGGAAAGGGATACAATAATTATATGCTCTTACACCTGATAATCTATACAAATATATCAATTTACTATTTACTGAATATGGCCCTGTCTTTTTCAATTCTTTCAGCAGCATAAGAAGATGGGTCTTGTCATCCCGGTCTTTCAAATGAGGACAGAGTCTCAAAGGATGTTAAGTGGCATACCCAGGCTCGCTTTGACGGAAACCAGCTGCCTCAGTGTTCATTCATATTCAGCAAACATATACTGAGTCCCTATCCACTGCCAGGCTCTCTGCCTGATGCTGGGAATACAAAGAATGCTCAAGTGAATACACAGAAGCAGGGGGAGCTAATATATAAACAATGAATAAAATACGAAGTCAAAATTATTATAAGGATTCTCATGAGAGAGTTACTAAGAGGATGAACAGAGGGGCATAGAAAGATTGCCCAGAGCAGGTGTTACCTGAGCTATGAGAAGGTGTTTGGGTAGAGGACAGAAGAGAGAAAGCTCTTGCAGGCATGGGAACTGTATGGACAAAGCCATGAACATGACAGAACATGACGTGAGCCCAAATGGTAAGAAGTTCAGGGAGGATAGTCTTGGGTTGAAGATGAAAGGCATAGGAGCCAAACTGAAGGTTCTTTCTAGGTGGTGCTCAGAAGGTTGAATTTTCACGCTATAAGTGGCTGGGATCCACTGGGGGATTTGAATTGTATGAGTGACAAGATCAGATTTGTTATTCAGAAAGCACACTTTGGCAGCAGTTCAGTGGGTGGAATGGAAAGTGGTTACCCTGGAGACGGGCAGACCTATTAGGAAACTATGACAATAATCCAGGAGAGAGAAAATGAGGATACTGGCTAGAGGAAGGAGCAGACTCAAAGATGTTTTGGAATTCGAATCAAGGTTCTGCAAGATTCACTGGATATAAATGCTGAATGAAAGGAAGAGTCATAAACTATGAGCAGGTTCCTGGCCTGGACATCTAGGTGGAGAGTGAATGATGAATCAAGATGTAAAATACCAGAGGAGCCACAGTTATGGAGGAGAATGTGTTAAGTACACATGGGATGAGTTGTATTGGAGGTGATTCTGGGATGTCTAGGTGAATACAGCATGCATGGTTACTATATTACTGAGGATTCAGAAGAGAGCTTGTAATTAAAGATAGATTTAGGAGTAATGATCAAATAGTTTATTGCTGAAGTCTTGACAATCTCCAAACTGTAAGAGCTGGGTACCACAGCTTCTACCAGTTCATTTGCATCGTCTCTGAACTTCTAGCTCAAGCTCAGTTCCAAAGTACAAATTAGCAAAGCAGCTCAGTAAACAATGTCTTTGAGCTTCTGGAAAGAAAGATGTTCAGTCACCATAAGGCCCAGAATTAATGAAAAGTCACAGAAATAATAGCTCTATTCGCCAGTGCCTTTTGAACCTCAATTACTCTTTGACAACAAGGTAAGAATTTACAGAAACTGCTGAAAAGATATTCTGGTAAATAGGGCAACAAAAGAGTTTGTTTTTAATATTTGTTCCTAACCTTATATGTGGTTGTAGTTTGAAATTGCTGATTCACATTCTTGACCTGAATTCCTTTTCTAATTGGAAAGTCAATTTTGATTTTGATAATAGGATATAATTTCTTTAGAAAAATCTCCTATAAGAATTAGTTCCTTTTCATTATTCTTTTTTATCAGATAAAATTATGAGAATCAAATGCTATGTTCCCTATGTAAAAGATATAGTTTATCCATATTTTAATATATATTTGAAAGAAAAATATATTTGCTCAGCCGTGGACAAGTATCTACAACATAAATTTCAAAACAAACACATGAAAATGATTTTCCTTTCAGGTTGGGTAGAGATGACCGTGACATTAACCAGAGCATTATTGTCATTAATACCTTGAAAAAACATCAAAAATCAATCATCTGTGTCCAAATTGTGACAGATAGGATCAATCCATCACATTTCCTTTTTGATCCCCATCCTTCCCAATATCAGCCACAATAGAAAGAGGAGGAAACTCATTTGTCTCAGCCTATGTGTTGTCACTGCACTTACTGAAAATGCATAAGAGGAAGTAGGAAACTGCTACAGGTGTTTGATATACACAATCTTCTCACAATCATTTCTACAATAGTCCTGAGGATTCACAGGGTGAATACATTTAAAACTATGAAAACAATAATAACAAAAGAATTAAAGCAGCAGTTATTACATGATAAATATTCTGTAAGTTCTCGATAGCATTGCTACTAATTAGTCCAATTTCCATGTTTTACCTTAGGAATTACCTTAGGAAGGTTGTTTTCTATTACCCAAAGTGATATAGATAGTAAGGGGATAGGTCTGATTTGAGCCCAAAACTGCACAGCTTATGATATTTCCATTGTTCTATTTTGCCTTTCAGTGACAAGTAATTATTTTTTCCTTCTTGTAAATAACATATATGCTCATGGAGAAATTACTGGAGAATAATTCTCATGGAGAATAAAAAAATCTGACTCTTATCCCTTGACAACTGATATCAAGTAATTTTTTGATTTACCTGTGTCTTATTTTCCCATTTAGAAATAGAGAAGTCATTACACTTTATTTTTCACTAGTACACTATTCCAGTATTCAAGAATGTGTAATACATTTCAGTTTCCATAGTTTAAGATTTATAAACATGATCTGATTTGGTATTCAAAATTGAACTAATATGGCCTAATGGAAAACACATTGAAAACACAAACTTGGAGACATTGCTTAAGTTAATGAAAGTCTTTGAGTCTCAGTTTTCTCACTTATGAAACTATAGAATGAATTCGATGTCCACTTCGTATATTTAAACAGTTTTATAAAATGGCATGGCATAGGGGTTATTTCAAAGTTTAAATGTGAAAAAGAGCTCAGAGAAGATAAATGATTTCCCCTAAGAAAGTCTATAAAATAAACAATAAAATCTCAGGATTCAGGCTTCTGACTCCTTAGTGCTGGCTCCTTTCCACTCTCCTGGGTTACATCTGTATTCTGATGGGCAGAGACACATGCATGATGCTTGATACAACTGATAATCTGACCCATAAGGTTGTTGATTTTGCATTTAAGTACACTAATCACTGTCAATGTAATTAACATCTGCAATTGCTAAACTAAGATCTGAGTGACACTGGTGACCTGCCAAAAGAAAAGAGTTGACGCCAGGCTTTGCGATTTGCCCTTCCTCAGCAAGCTTTGCCTAAAAACAGTGCAGTCCACCCTCCTCTATCTGAATTGCCCTCTTGAAACATGTAACAAGTGTCATCTTTCTCTTGGATTGACTGGCACTGCTGTGATATCAAATATCACATGATATTCCAGAAAGCAATTGTGATCTCTGGGTCAAGGTGTTGGCAATCCACCTAGAGAAAGTGAAGTTTGATGTGAAGTATCTGGCAGTGTCTACTGTATCTGGAATGAACAGAAGGGTCCTTGGGTCGCCTGGAATATCACTGTGCACTCTGTAAATGCTACTCAATATTGAAACTGGGTAAGAAGTCACAAAACTTCAGTTTTCAGAAAATTATCAGAGATGTTTCTTGAACTATCAGAGTTGTTAGTGCCTTGCGAATTATCTCATTTAATCACCATATTTTATAAATGTAGATATTCACTGCCATTTGCCAGGCAGGTGAAGCAGGAATTGGAACTGGAGTCTTTTTTAATTTATTTGTTTTAGGAAACTATAACAGTAAAGGATCCTTGACTAATACCAACTATGTAAAAGGTACTAGGTATTTCCTAAACACATGTTAATGGTCCTCCATATAAATTCAAACTATTCTGGCATTGCTTCTTAAGCAAGTCTCCCAACCGTTACAAAGGTTGGAAACCAACAGAAAGGTAATGAAATGCAGCATCTCCTTTCCTTTCTTGCTTTGAACATATCCCAGTCACATACCATTACCCGTAGACTTCTCTGATCCATTCTTCATATCATTATCATTGACTACAAACTTTGTAAAGCTTCCCTTTTATTAACAGTCTGACAAGGCAACTCATAACCTTCCTGCCATAGACTGAATATTTAGGCCCCCTCCAAAATTATACGTAAAAATTCAAACCCCCAACTAAGATGGTATTAGGAGGTGGGACCTTTGAAAGATGAGAGTGAAGTCCTCATGATGGGGTTGATGCTCTTATAAAAGAGACTTCAAAGGAATCTCCTCTTCATACGTGAAGTTACAGTGAGAATGTGACCTTCCATGAACGAAGATGTGAACCTTCACTGGATATTAAATCTGCTTTAGCCTTGGTCTTAGACATTCAACCTCCAGGCTATGAGAAATAAATTTCTGCTGTTGAAGTCATCCAGTATATGGTATCTGGTTTTTGTTTGTTTTATTTTCCTTATAAAGAACACCCATTATGATTTCAAAGATATGTGGGTTAGAAGTTTGGGTACAGGTTGACTGCACTGGCTTTCTGCTCTGAACTTTACAAACCTAAATCAAGGTATTGATTATATCTTCTTTTCTGGAGGTTTGGGGAGATGCATCTACTTCCAGGTTTTTTCAAGTTGCTGATAGAATTCAGTTCCTTATGGCCTTGGGACTGAGATTGCCATTTCCTTTCTGATCATCTTCCAGGAGTTATTTTCAGCATTGAAGGGTCATTTCTGTTTCTCCAGTTGTGGTCCCTTCCTCCATTTCCTTTTACTTAAAACATTTTTAATTGTGATACAGACTTAACACTAACATTATTTTAGTTTTAGGTATACAACAATAATGACTGGATGTTTGTATGTATATTACAGAATTAATCCTGTAAGTCTAGTTAACATTTGGTACATATGTATTGATAATTATAACATATTTTCCTTGTTATAAGAACTTTAAGATCTACTCTCGTCAATTTTCAAATATATAATATAGTATTATTAACCATAATCACTATGCTGTCCATTATATCCCCATGATTTATTTATTTTACAAGCTGAAGTTTGTATGTTTCTCCCTTCACCCATTTTTGCACACTTCCTATCTCTGGCAAACATTAATCTTTTCCTTGTGTCTTTGGCCTTGTCATTTTGATTGTTTTTTACATTCTACTTATAAGTGAGGTCATACTTCTGACCTATTTCCCTTGGCATAATGACCTCAAATTACATCTATATTGGTACAAATAGCAATATTTCACTCCCTTCTCTGGCTAAATATCCATTGTTTGAATAAATTTATCCATTCATACATTGATGGCCACTCAAGTTCTTTTCTTCTATTGGTTATTGTAAATAAAGTTACAATGAACACAAGGATACAAATGTATTTTAATTAGCATAAATACCCAAAAGTAGAATTGTCAGATGCTAATTCTATTTTTAATTTTTTGAGGCACCTCCATACTATTTTCCATAGAGGTTGCACCAATTTATTTTTCCACTGATACTGTAAAGGGTTCCTACCAATATTTATCATTTATTAACATTTTGATGTTAACTATTCTATTGGGTCTAAAGTAATAACTATGGTGGTTTTGATTTGCATTTCCTTGATAAATGGTATTGCATATCTTTTCATGTATCTGTCAACTATCTGTATGTCTTCTTTGCAAAAATGCCCATTCAGCATTTCAGTTTTGAATTGAATTGTATATTTTTTTATTCAGTTGTATGAGTTCTTTATATATATTGACATTAACCCCTTATCAGATGTATAATTTGCAATATTTCCTTCTATTCAGTAGTTACTTTTCATTTTGTTGATTTCCTTTCCTGTGGTTCTTGTTATAACAGCCTGAATAGACTGAGACACTGCTGGTGTCTGGTAACAGTGTTTTCTCCCTTCTGTCCAGCATGACAACACATTTTTCTTAGTTACCCCATTTCACTATCAACATTCTGGTTTTGGCTCCAATAATGACAACATCGTTAGGATTTGAAGGAAAATGAATGCCTTCTCATTTGAATCTGTTTCAAATAGAGAATAACAATTATTCTAGACAACAAAGATGGTGGTATGGTCATGGAAGTTGTGCACTGGAGACTTTTCTCTATCCCATGCCTATCTTCAACTCACAAACCTTCTCTCCTGAGCTGCTTTTCATCACCCTGGCTATACATTGCTCCTACGGTGGTCTTCCATCCATAGGTCCAATTGGATAAAAGATGATGTGGAGGGACATACCTGGCCCAAGGATTCAACCTTCCAGAATGGAGGTTAAAAAGAGGTTCTGTTATCATTCACTGAGAAGGACCTAAAGCTATTTGCAATGTGATAATTTTCCTGAGTTACCTGTTTAACAAGTCTTATTACTCTGTAGTTTCAGTATATTTTGGCAGAACATAATTCCTCTTCTAGTTTCAAGACAAGCTTGTGGGACAGCCCTGCTTTCTCTCCCTCATTCCATCCTTCAAACAGCAAGGCATTATTTTTGTTTCTTTCCTCTTTCAAGGCCGCTTTTGATGTTCTGCATAACCTGAGCTCAACTGGATAAAAGCATGGGTTAGGGGAAGGCTCTCAGAAAACCACTGTCCTGAGTCTAGAACCTCCAGGGAAGGGCTTGGCTGCAAAGCTTAATAAGGAAAGATCATCTGATAGAACGAAACTCCCAAGAGCCTGACAGAAATTGAAAATATAGTCACGCTGCTTCTCAGTGTGAACATAAAACACTGGCACAAAAAGTCTTGTTTTCTAATTAGTGAATTTTAAAAAAATCACAAATGCCACCGAGAACTGGATGATAATGTCATAAGTCACTCATTTCTACATGACAGATAAATCATCTGTTTATGATTGAGACAGTATCCAAAATAGTGTTTACGAATCAAAAATTGTTAAGGATTGTTTTTTCTAGAGAAGGGTAATGCTGCTGACCCTTCCCCCCCATAGCAGTCAGAAATGTTTGCAGCAGTAAGAAAAGATCTGCAACTTAACAAAAGAGAACTAAATATTTGAAAGTGCTGACCTTAAGCTGTCAATCAGAGAATGTTCCACAGGCATTTTAACCTCATACATAGGAGGTCTCAACTGTCATCCCTACCATAGAATTCCCATATTTATAGGCTCAGAAGGGAATACACAGCTTTGATGAAATCAAACAACAATACAGGCAAAAACAAAATAACTGTCTTTCAAAATAAATCACAACTGTGTAAGTGTTAAAATTGGCTATTAAAAGAGTACACACAGAAATACAAAGAGAAATAATGTGAGAAATCTAATTATTAAACTAAATATTTTTAAAGGAATTCTCAATATTTCTAGACTGGCATTCTCTGAGTAATAATAAGTTAAATAAATATGTACTGTAACATAAGCAGAGGTGAAATAAGTTTTACTAGTAAAGTTTTAACATGGAGTAGGGATAAATTTGTGCTTCTGACTATAAGGGGGTAGTTTATATGAGACTCATCCTGTGCCAAAAGCAACTGTAAAACCTGAAATAAAAAGAAAAGAAAAATTGTTTGAATATTACAGAAGGAAATGAATGCAGCTAGGCCAGAAGATTCTAGATACTGAATGCCTCTGGATTCAGCCAGGATTCCAAAAAGAAGGGAGATCTGAGGTGAGCCCTACAAGCCTTTGGACAATAGGTGGATTTTTGGCACAGAGCACCAAGGTAAAAGAGCACAGTGTGCTGAATTCATAGCACTGCACAGAGAAATAACAAAGTTTCAATTAGGAAATTAGAAAATATTTGGATATGAGTGATATGTAGAAACTTAAAGGAGAGATTTGAAACCTAAATATATTGCTAAAAGAAGTAGGGGGAAAAGAACCCTAAAAATCAGTGATCTACGAATCCAACACAGGAATCTAAAAGAAAGAACAAATTAAACAAAAAGTGGAAATAATATAACCATATTTTAAAAGGAAAAGGCATTACTTCACAAAATTTAAAAAAATCAATTGTAAAAATAAAAAGGGCAAAAGTTGGATCTTTGTGAACGCTAATATAATTTATAAATACCCAGCAAGATTAATGAAGAAAAATGCAGGGAACTGTTTGGAACATAATATTAATAATAATGAAATAGGATATCACTATACATCTTAAAATATAACAAGTTATGAACAAGTTCATATTAATTTAATAAATTATAGGGGAAAAAATCATTGGAAATGCTGTAAAACAAGAAAAAATAAATGGCTTGAAGAAGAGACCTGAGATTATACATAGAAAGCTCAAAAAAAATAAACTATTAGAATTAAGTGAATTAATCAAAATCATTAGGTACAAAAGTCATGAGTACAAAAATAAATTGTACTCATAAAATAGTAACAAAAGTTAGAAGAGAAAATACAATGTTATTTACAACATTATCTAAAATCAAATACCTATAATAATGTCTAACAATATTGTGTGAGAGAAAACTATAGAACATTATCGAAAAAAATAAAGAAAATCTAAATCAGCAAAGTTTATACTGTGTATATGAATTAGAAGGCATTAGTGTAGGAAATTCATTTCTCTGCAGATAAATCTATATAAGATGCACTCTTATATGATTCAAACTAATTTGAATCAACACGGAAATGTTAAAGACCAAGAACAGCTATGACAATTTTGAAGAAGAAAACCACATTTGGAAGACCTATAATACCAGATATTAAAACTTATCTCATTATTATTACAGTGATTACTATTTATTAAAGGATAGACAATTTTTTAAAGACGTGCAAGAAGCAAACCCATACAGATATAAATACTTCACTTATGACAAAGCTGTCATCACACATGAAAAGACAGTTTTGTTTGTTTGCTTGTTTTTGCCTCTCCCAAACCCCAGTGAACGGTGCTGTGACTGGAAAGGCAGAAAACATAAACTTTGAAACCCGTCCCATTACGTTATATTATATATAAAAATCAGATGAACAGATTTCAATATGAAAAGAAAGGTATATATTTTCTGGAAAATAATGAGAATATATTCATGAGCTTAGCATAAGCAAAATCATTTTAAACAGCATAGACAATCACAGAGTATAAGAAGATGATGTATAAATTCTGTTTCATTAATTATAGAATAGGACCATCACTGCCTGTTCCTTCCATGTTTTAGAAAAACAAGTAAATACAACTTAAACAATTCATACCTATCTAAAATTTTCAAAAATCAGTATGTAGGGTGATTAAACATATCTAATTAGCAGAAACCCTATGGCCTAAGAAACTAAAAATAAAAATATTAACCACTTCAACAGCATCAAGTCCCCCAACACAAGTGACACAAGGCACTTGATGTAATTCCGTTAACCTTGCTTCAAATAAAGCAGTGTGGGGAGGATGGAAGCCTGTTGCACAAAAAACATTTTAAATTCAAAATTGCTTTCAAAGGGAAAAGTTATTCAAAATGTCTGTGAATATTTTTAGTTAGGTTTTTATGAAGGGCAGTTTTGACAGCATCAACCCATAGAGATGAAAAAATGTGGAACCAAGGAAACATTGAAAGACTGTCAAGGAAGAGAAGTGAGTTTGAAGCCTCCACAGAGTCTGCCTCAGAGAATTAGGCCTGGGCATTCCAAAGTTAGTCAGATGAAGTGCTGGTCTCATCTCATTACTGTAGTTAACAGATCATGTTATTAGACAGTGTGAGTGTTGGGGGAACAAGGCTATAACTCCAAGAAAAAGAACAGAGCAAGAACAATGGCTTGCCATCCAGAAGTCATGTGTTATTCAATGAACATCAGTATATGAACATCAGTACATCACCCTCCCCACCCCAAGACTATGCAATTAAAAGAAAAAGGTGGGGGAAGGCTTCACAAAAAGACTGAACTATGAAATAATAGGTCCAGCTGGTAGGGCCTGCTACCTAATTTGTGAAGCCCAATAGAAAATGGAAATGCATGGCTCATCATTTAAAAATTATTGAGTTTCAAAACTCAGCAAAATCAAAGCATTAAATCCAGCCCCTTGGGGAATGTAGCTCTGAGTAACTGCCCAGAAGGTGGACCCTGTTAGCCAGCAAAGACTACACAAAAATCAGACTACTTTTTCACCTCGCCACAGGAAAAATCGCAACATTATCTGTGACTACTGAGGACAGTGTGAGAGTTTGGATTTGATGTGCTTTTCATACGCGGTGGAACAGGGGCTAGTGTTTTCACAGTGAGTCTCACTGTGCATTTACACAGTAAAAATGACAGCTTGGCCCCTGCAAGACTGTGAGTTTCAGAATACATTCCGATTTCTGTTTCCAGTCTTGTGTTCCTTAGGCTGCCCAAAAAGAAAGTATTGTGTGTGTGATGATATTTTTTTTTCATGCCCCAGTAAGCTTTCAAACCGGGCCAATCAGAAATGATGCCTGTGAACATAATATCTATCTGGCTTTAGTTCCATCAATTAATATAGATATTGAGGCTGACTTTTTAGAATATTTAATACAAAGAACCAAAGAATGTCACTACGTGAAAAAATGTAAGAACTAGTTTCAAATGTGTGCTATTCCATTCTGCTTTATCTAGCCACTTTATCTGCATGGATTTCTTCCAGGAGATAAATCTTTCTATCAGAATTTTTTTTGTGAGCTGCAGTCCATGTCCTGTCAGGTGTGTATCAAAATTGCAGGTAAATTTCCCCCTTTTGAAACTATTGGAATATAAAAGAACCTGCAAAGCAAGAAATCCCAAATGTTTTGTTGATTCTAGGCCCTGAAAATAATATTGTTTCCCTGCTAAATACAAAATACCCATTTCTTGATATATTCCCCTAAAATATGTCAAAGGACAGATCTCTGTTTTATCTGAAGGATATAAAATGCACATTTAAAGTTACACTTCACAGTAGAGTTTGTTCATTTTTACCATTTAAGAAATACATTTCTCAAATCAATCGCTACTCCAATTTAGATTTCTAGGAAGGGAAGAATGAAATTGAATATGAGAAAGCACAATTGGTTATGAGCAATAAGAAAAGGATAGTTATACTCTATCTTCTGCAGTCCGTCAATAGTGCAATAGTAATGACGGGGATTGATGATAATGATCTCTTGCATTTCTGTGCTAGGGAACCTCCAGCTTAGTGGATGGAAACCACTAAGGAAGAGCCACCCCACAGACGGAAGCAGAACACCCTAATGCATAATTTAGGGATAGTATATTGAAGGAGGGACTTTATCAAAATGTCTGCAAAGTGAAAAGTTAGTGCTGCCTAATGTAAAATTAATACTATTGTTGGGATTTTAAGAAAAGCATAAGAGGTATCAGCAAACTCCTTGCATTTGGGGATTATGATAAAACTCTTACTGCCATCTTTCAATTCGGTTTGAAATCTTTTCACACATCGGATTTTGGTTTTTTGCATGCCATTCCTATACACTTTTCATCCATGCCATTTGATAAACTCAGAAAAGTAAATCCCCCTTTCTGCCTATTTGAGGGTCTTACAGTGCACCGTGAGAGTCATTTCCCATTTTTATTTCTTTAACCAGCTCTCTTCCCTGATGCTGATCTATGTCTCTCACCTGGAATATTTTAAAGTCCTTGATTCCCTTGGCTCCAGTCTTCTCTCCTTCTGATCTGTCACTCAGATAATGTCTAGATTCTCTTTTTGAAATGCCTATCTCATCTTGTCACTCTCCTGGTTTACAGGATAAAATCTTGGCTCCCCTTTAGATTCAAAGGAAGCCAGCAGAGAACCAACGTCCAAGGAAAGGGAAGGAAGCCTTGGCTAAGCCCCTTTGCATTTAACACCCCATCCCACACCACAGGCTAATCCCAGTGTTCGTCAATACTCAACGCCAAACTGGATTGTCTTGTCTTTGATTTAGAAGCTCTTGGCTACACACTCTAGCTTCCAGAGATTACTCAGTGCCTTCATGGCCTACCTGACTCACCACCACCTCTGGTCTAATCCAAGAGCAAATTCTTCCAGGAATAAAGATTTGGAGCTGAGACAAAGAGACAGTTTTAACTGACACATTCCAGGTGGTCCTAGGGGGAAAGCGATAAAAGAGACTGCTTGACTGACTCAAGTGCTAGGTATAAATTCAGGGACAGTAGAAGCCCAAAGGTTCACATGAGGCCCACACCAGACCAATGTTCAGGATTTCTTGGTGATTTGGAGTCAAAGGTAATGCTAATCAACTATGCATTTGACGCAATGCTCCTTCTGTGTATGCATAGGAATCTAGCATACATTCCTCTCTATGACTTCGAAGATTCAGAACCTAAACTTAACTCTTTCCATCAAAGTCCACTATCAGAGACTGTTTCTATAATATCAGCACAGTAGGAATTGAGTCATTTTCCTTCATGACCTCCAGTGAATTCTGTGAACAATAAAAGGGTATGCTCCAAAATGAGAAACCGCATTGCCCACAACTGAATTTTATAAGTTTTTATTCAAAATCATATATTTAATGTAGTACTCTTGTTAAGGCTAAGCAGGATATTGAATCTCTGCAAGATCTTAGCAAATTATGTAAACATCACTTTATTTGCAGTGTAAAGCCAAATATTTCCTATTAATGAAAGATTTCTTTACCAAATTCCCATAATAAAGCTGTTTATGGTATTTTCTAAATGAACTGAGCCACATCAGTCCTCAATGCAACACTGTCGCCTTGTAGCCTTAGGAGATTTTTCATATTCCACAAGGGATTTCATTTAAGAACTAGTCTTTTAACAATTATGTCTTTCTTAATATTTTAACAACTTTACAGACCTCTTGGGGTGTGGTGTTACACTGAAGCCACTTCAAACTTCACAAAAATGGATATAAAAACTCTTAGAACTATTCCCAGAAACAGATTAATCCTTCATGGGAGAAATTTTGATCATCTGATCACAGAAGACATCATTTTCTTAGTATCATGTTATAATTTCTGTATAATCAACATCTTCTTTTGTTTTCCTTACTTTCTTTCAATGGAAGGAATTTAAAAGCTAAAAAAAAAAAAATAAGAAAAGCCAACCTATAGCTTTTGGTAGCAATTTAATAGCTGACAAGAAGAAGACTTCATAACCACAGAGATACTCGTTTTGACATGAAAACACTCCCATCAGAATGTGAATTCTGATCCAATACATGAGCAGATACTGTTTCCCTGATGCTTTTTGGCGAGACTTCACAAGGAACTTGTTTTCATCATTTCAGTCACTTAAAAATGAACAAAAAGCTAATGCAATTGAGGCAGCAGAGCTCACAGTTCTGACAAATGGATAAAATGTTCCTTTGCTAGATTTTTAAAAAACTTTAGAAATGTTTTTGACATCCTTCTAAGCGTGCGTGCACGCACTACCTCCAGGAAATCCAGCTCTGACTTGTTGCGTCTGGGGCTCCTTTCATCTCTCCGCCCTCTTTCTGGCACTAGCCTCTTTTCCAGGACAGCAGGGTGAGTTCTTACAAACCAAGGTGCTGACATGTGCTCTATGGCAGATCTTCTTCCTGATGTCTCAATATTTTTGGACAGCCTGGCTGTCAACCCCCAAGGACCACTGAAATCACAGGATGGACTCAAGATTTAAAATTTTAACAATACTAATTTTAGGCTCCTTCAATACTAATTTTAGGCTCCTACTACTGAGGCAGCATTTAGTGTCTTTAAAAAAAAGATTTATTTATTTATGCACACAAGAACTGGTATACAAATCAGATCTGTGGAGCATGAGAAGAGTCGCTTCATCATGCACCTTAACCACCTGCACCACCAGGGAGGCCCAGCATTTAGTGTCTTACAGGTGCATGATGGGCTACAGACCAGAATGCACTACAACTTTATGGTTTATGTGTTGATTAATTTTGTTGGGGTAATGTGTCTGTAAATGCAGAAAGGGGGTGAGAATAAAATTCCAATCAGTATTTATAGGGAAATAAAATGTAGTTAATGTATGTTAGAAAGGGTGTGTATGGGCCACATTCTGGGTGTCCATTTGATCAGACTGAATTTTCAGGTCCATCCTTCAAGAGCCCTATTTGCATGAAGATTTCAAAAGTTTATAGAAATATGAGGAGATTTGATGAAGCTGTCAATCACTGTGGTCCCTGAGACTAATCCCTCAGGACTACTGAGATTAACACCCTTGAGCAGACAAGTGAAGGGGGGCCCATGCCATGACAGGTACCCTGATCTTGAGGCACTCACCCTCCTGGGAATAGGAACTATCACAGTTCAAGAGCCTTTCCTGGGCATGGCAGTGTTGCACTTTTGCAAATACACTCTGACCCAAGCCCTAGGTAGTGCCCTCACGGTTTTAAGTAAGGGTTTACAAATCAAAGCTGGGGTAAAAAAATCTTACAAAGAGCAGCATTCCCTTCAAGTCAAAGGCATGTGTGAAGAGCAGTTCTATACTCAGGGTGGAGTGACAAGGACACTAACAGAGCAGTGACCTCCATACCCCTAGTATCCTTGGCATTCTTGCGTTCCACCCACAGCAGAGAAATCATTCAATAAGGCCACTGAGGAGTACCCTCTGGGTATGGGCAAAGGAGACCTGAGGACAAATGTCTCCACTCTGGCTCTTGGGGTCATTGGAAAATAGATCAATAGTAAATGATTCTTGGGGGACAGAGTGACTTTGGAGAAGGGATTACTGTGAAGAAAGACAAATAACCACATCTGAGCATGAAGTAATCCCACTGACTCTGGTGCTTAAATGGTATGAGGAGATTTTTTTTACCTCATTCCTTTCTGAACCAAAATGATGAAGTTAGGAAGGAAAGAAACAAATATGGGAGGAAATATTTATCATGTGAATACCACATAATTGGAAATTTTTAAATATGGTTTTTTCAGAAAAATTAATAAATGCAAAAATGTAGATTACTTGAGCTTTCATAACAACCAGAATTCATCCTTAGTTGTACTTTATAAATATCCAATATTATTTTCAAAGACTGTTTTCAAAGAATGGTTTCCGTTTTATTCAATTATCCTACTTAATAAAATCAACAGCTGAGACTCACCTGTTGGATCTATGTATGTTGAAAATAATTGGTCTTGGGCAAATAAATTTCATTACTAAACTCACCACCTTTCCTCCAAATCATCTCTTTTTCCTATGTCCTGCAGTACAGAGAGTGTAGCCACTCTAACTGAATAGCCCAGTCTAAAACAATCAGAAGTAATTCTCCATAATTGCTTCTCCTTACATTCATGAATCATTCACTCACTTATTCATTCATTTTGTCACTAAACAAATGTTTTGGAATAGCATATATGTGCAGGACTCTCTATAAGGTGCTAGGATAAATGATTTCAATCACACCCCTAAAACTAAGGCATTTTCTATCAACTTAGTTATCAAGCAGTTTGGATTTGGCTTCATTAACACTGCTTCCATTTATCTATTTCACACCATCTCCACTTCCCTATCTCAGCCTAGGACAGGGGTTTACTAATGTTGGCACTATTGATACACTAGACTGGAAAAGTCTACCCTGTGGGAGGCTGTTGTGTGTATTGTAGCACCCCTGGGCTCTCACGACTGGATGTCAGTATCATCTACTCCCAGTTGTGATAACCAAAAAGGAGTAAAAATCATTCTTTAACTCCACCTCAAAGAAAAACATCTTCACCTCACTAAACCCTTAATTAGCATTTTCTCTTCCTAACTTTTCCTTCAGTTTGTCACACATATTGTAGGCAGCTCCATTTACGAAGCTATCTAGACATGGTTCCATCTCATCCGGTTTTAAAAACAGTGCAATGAAGGTCCGGTGTGGGGATTTGACCACAGTCACAGGAAAAGTAAGAATCAGGATTCAAAACCAAGAGTTGACTAATAAAAACAAAACAAACATAACTGTGATTTTAACCAATAAGCAATACTTCCCAGAGTACTTATTCTAATAATTAGAATGAAATAGATTTTTCTAAGATGAAACTCATTTGGTGGTTCTTCATGCCTACATGGTGAACCAGGCTCTTTGGAGCTTGGATTTGAGTCATGTCTTCACCTCTGATTCTTCCCTTTCCCCCCTCCTCTTTCCACATACTTCTAGACCACTGACCTTTGTGCTTTTTGTTAAATATCTCTGCTTTTTCTAGTTTCTCGAATTTTCTTCAGGCTCTTCTCATCTTGTCTAAGTCCTATTCAAACTTTAGAACTTAGTTCAGGCATCTTCTGCTCAAAGAACCATCTCTGATGCCCTCAGTCTGTGTCAGGACACAACTCTTAACACTCCATCATGATGTGCACCTATTGTTTTTACATTTCCCCATCACACTGCAGCCATTATGTTAGGATACTTGCCCATTGATCTTACTTGTCAAGGATTGTGCTATTTAACTATAAGACCTTGGGCAAGTCATGCAACCATTCTATACCTCAGTCTTCTCACCTGTGAGATGAGAATAATAGCAAAAACTGCTCATTAGATCATTGTCAAGATTAAATGAATTACACTAATTTTTCAGAAGAATATCTGGCAGGTGTGAATGCTATATATACTTTCCAAAATATTGGAGTTCCAAAACCTAATACACTTATGGCACAAGTTGGAAACTCAAATATCATTGATTAAGGAAAATTTTCACTGTAACATTCAATGTCATTCTTCAGTTGAAGTTCAGCTGTACAGAGGCATTATCACCTCTATGTCGCACATTGATGTGACAAACGTAATTGGCTTAGACAAATGTCATAGTCATATTCAACCTAAAGGGTGAGCAGATAGTCATTGCTCATGTTCTACAGCCCAGCAGAGGGAAGAATCTCGCAAAGATGCATTTGACACCTCAGATCCAAAAAATATGATTTATGGGGGCCTTTCCCTCATCTGGGTATCATTTCATTTTTTTCTTGTGTTTTTTTCTACTTTCTTCATTTTTCTATCTCAACTTCCCGGGAGTTAATTTTTTTCTCACTAAGTTCAAGTCTTCATCCTTCCCTCTTTGTGAGTATTTTTTTCTGAAGCTCTCCTAAACAGTTCAGAGCTACTAAGTATCAGTCAGAACAAATTTTTAGCCTAATTATTATTATCAAACAATTTGCTTCTCCAAACTCAAAGAAAATTGTGAGAATGTGACATTAGAAAGAAAAACATCAAACTACTCACCAAATTACTTGGAGTAGGAATTGGCTTGGGGCGCTAACAGACTCTGTGTCATCAGGGAAAATGTTTTCTATTTATTTTCCACTAAATAATGTTTCTATGTTTCTATTGAAGACCAATTGTACACATACTTTTACAGTCAGTATTATTTTCCATCATTTATTAAACGCTCCACTGAAAATGGCATAGACAAGTTTTAAGGAATGATGCCATTTAAATGCAAATCAAAGCCCCTAGATCCATTCCTTCCCATAATATTTTATTGAGTTGCTTGATGTGTCAAATAAAAGATTGCATTGTCCTGTGTTAAAAGAACTTCTTTCAAAAACAGAATTGTACACTAGGGAGATGGACTATGATTTCCTTGAGAACATTAATTCTGAATTTTCAGACTTTGGAGTAATTGAAGTATTATTCTTAACCTGATATTAACATAATTGAGGGCATTAAAATATATTCTTATTATTTATTAAGCATTCTTAAAAAATTTCATGCCAAAATGATTTATTTTTTTAACTAAATGCTTACATGCTTGAAGTTAGACAAATGTACTTTATCCCTCATAATTAGGGATGGTCTGGGTTTGATTTAGAGAAATATAGAGCACATTGGCCATAATGATTTCACAAGCAATTCTTCTTTTGTAATATAAGAAAATGTTAGACTAAATTCCTTTGGAGAACTATGTTAGGCCCATTCTGAGTTAAAAAGGGGCTTGAGTTTGACTAGCAGTTTAGTAACCATAAAATTTATCTTTTTTCTATGTTATAAACATTAAGTCTGGTTAAAAGGAAATGATATACAAAATATGTGTATATACATATGCATACATATATTTTAGTAAATTTACATGTATATAAGTTGTAAACATATTATATGTATTTTTCCTTGACTTGTATTGAGTAGTAGCTGCTCTTATTCTTATGACCCTTTGAAGAACTATGAATGATTAATTTGATGATTATATTTGTATACATGCAGTAAAGTACAGCTATTGTTATCAATGCTAAAGAAATTAGACATAAAAGTAGAAATGGACCTCACTGATGAAAAGAGAAGAAATGTCTTAATCTTTATCTAACCTCCTAGCCATAGGTACACATAAATGAGGGTCTGTTCATTCTTTAAACAAATATTTACTTACCGTAACTATGTCTCAGACATTAGATTAGACATCAAGGATAAAAAGAATAAGACTCTTTCTTGTCCTTATATATTGGTGATTTCTTAGGAAAGTATTGTAATTTGACTCTAAGTTCTAATGGGATGTCAGGGTAACTTTCCTAGAAAAAATGGTTTTTGAGCTGATTGCTAAAAGATAAATCATATGTGACTGGTATAGTTTGACTGGAGAGGGAGAAGCCAAGCAAGGAAACAGAATAATGAAGTCCCAGGAACAAGAAACAGTTGAGAGTCTTAAAGAAAATGAAAAGACTGGTGTGACAACATCAGAGTGGTGTGGAGATACAAATAGGAGACAGGACATGGAGATTCTTGGACACATGTTAAGTTTTGACTTTGTCTTAAAATCACTAGGAAAATTAACCACTGCTTTGAACTGGGGAATCATGTAAACTGGGGAATTGACATTCACAGATCATTTGAGCCTTGCTGTAGAGCATCTCTGGTCCCTTTGTGTAGATTAAAGATTCCAGGAGATGAGGCATTTTAAGAGGTGTAGGTTAGTGATAGTGGTGGCGTGGATTAGGGTGGTGGCATAATGCTGGGGAGATGAACAGTATTGAAACATGACTTTTAAAATCATTGGTTAGTGAGCTAGTGATTGAGCAAGCAGTGAGAGAAACTAAACACAATCATAGGTTTCTGGCTTGGGTAATAGTCCTATCACTCACCGATGTAGAAACATTGGCAGACAACACTGAGAAGATGATAGGTTTCATTTCTGAGATTTGAGTTCAAGGTGCTTACATGACTATGGGTCCAGCTATCCAGTTAAGAAGTGGGTGAAGTGGTTCTGGTTGTTTGAAAATATGTTGGACTTAGAAATACAAATTTAGGAGACATTCAAGAAGTTTAAGTTACATTTCCCTATATCCTTTGCAATTGGATGCCACTATATCCAATTCCAGTCAGTAGAATATGAGGGAAAAAACAACTCTCTGTGGGTCAGGACTATAGAAACCTCCCAGGTGCCTTGATCCATGATCTTCTACCATGCTCTTTTACTTTTTTGCAAGACTGAGGAGCTGCTGATATTTCACCTACCCAACCCTTCTATAGGAGCAATGTAAACTGTATTATAGTTGAGGAATTATCTGCTTAGGAGTAAGTTTGTTATACCAACAAGTTTTTCAACATCCTAAATAGCCAATTCAGGAGTCTTCTTAATCAAGATGGATAAAGAATTGAAACATGAGATTGTCCAGGAAGAGGGTCGTCTTAATTTCTCTATTGCTATTGTAACAAATTGAATGGATCAAGGCAATTAACATGATCACCTTCTAGTTCTGAAGGTCTTAGAGTGTCAGCAAAACTGCATTTCTTCTGAAATCTCTCTGCCCTTGACTTTCCACCTCCTCCGGGTGGCCTGCTTGGCTCAGATCTCTGCTTCCATCACCACATCTCCTTCATGGGTTCTCCCACTTCCAATTTCCTTTAGAAAGACTCATGATTACACTGGGACAACCTAGGACAATCTCCCTATTTCAATTCTATCTGCAGCCTAGGTCCTAAGTCCCTATTTGCCAGGTAAGGTAACACATTCACAGTTCAGGCAATTAGAACATGAATATCTCGTGGGAGGTGATTATTTTTCACCTACTACAAGGTATGGAATAATATAGAAAAAGCACTGAAGACAACACTTTAATACCCCCTAAAAGGTATGGAGGAAAGAAATGAAACAACAAACTAAGTATGAATGAATATTTAAAGACACTGTTCTGTGACATGGGAAATAAAGTACTTTAAGAAGAAAGGCATAATCAGTTGTGTTTTTATCAATTTGTGATACAGTAAATTAAATACTTACCAATGTTCTTTGAACTTGGTTTCCAGGAAATTTTTAGTGGCCTTTGAAAGATCTGTTGGAGTAGAAGAGTAAGAATGAAGGACAAAGCTGTCATGATTGGTAAGGGCCCTGGGATGAAACCAGTAAAGACCTTTCAAGAAGATGGTTTCTACATGCAGAAAGACTTTTTAAGACTTGGGAAGAGACAGGAACTAGGAACAAGGAACCTCCTCCCTCACATTGATATGTATATTTAAATATGCCAGGGGAGATATAAAATATGAAGGTATTTAGAATAATCACATTTAAGACCATAAGAAAAAGTCTCTTATTTTTAACAGGGGAGAGAAGAAAAAAATAGACTTGTATAAATAAATCGAAGGATTGCTCTTTGCTAAAACAGAAGACAGGATGAGAAGCTGCTAGTGAAAGAGAGGGCTGCACAGGTGTTGTCTGAAATACCCCAGGGAAGGGGAGGATGTGGACCAGGGAAAATACAGTAGCGTTGTCTGGGAGCTGCAACTGTCCCACAAAGATCAGAGATATAAATCTACACTGGACCAGCCCTGACTGCTCAAATGCCAATGAGCCGAATGTAAGAGCTGAGATGGTAGCCATTAGAATCATTAAGTTTGTGGGATTCTTCCCACCACATTGATGTGTGAGGAGCAGTGCCTCAACTGTATTGTGTATTCAATTGTCTTCCCATCACTGCAGATGTGGTGGAAAGACAAAAGAATAAGAGGTTTTAGAATAATGGTGAACCAAAGGATGAAGTGATGGTGTAGATAGGGAGCTAAATGAAGACAGGAGGGAGCTGATGGGGAGAAGGACAAGGGACTCCTAAAATAAAGAGACTAAAGAAGTCACAGACTGGTGTGTTGGGAGCAATAATAAAGTGAGAGTGAAAATGGTGAGGAACGTGGTGTTACAAATGAATGAATGCTGTATTTGAGAGGCCACCCAATCCGGATGTGACAAGGTCTAGGGTGTGGTCATGCAGCAGTGCTTGAGTTGAGTGGGGGAAGTTCCTGGAAGGTGAGGCAGGCATGGAAGCAGGAGGTGAGGTTGTCATATTGAGTCACCCACACTGAGGTCAGGGCTGATGGTGGAGAAGATGACTGCTAGCTAGGTGCCAACTTCTTCCAGCGATTTCCTCCCCATTTCATCAACAAACAGGCCCAAAGAGAAAATTCAAAAGCTGGCCACAAAATACATTTAATGAATTATCTGAATAATTCAATTAAAAATCCTTTTGGTGACTTTTCAGGAAAAGGACACTATGCCTTCTTTAACCCAAGTGAATTCAAGTTACAATATCCCAAATGTTCTTGTCGTTTTTCCTGAGCAATTTGTAGACCATCTCTGGTCCCATCTGGCCTTCAGGCCTGAGAACAGATGAAGACTGGACCGCTGCATGTGGGCAGAGATCTCCCACAGCTGGTCTTGCTACAGAGAATGGTCGTGGTGCACAGCTTGAGTAGGAGAATGAGCCACGACACTAAATGTTTTTGCTCCAACTCTGCATTGTGCCAGCCGAGTCCCAAAGGGACTGCTTGCTCACATCACCTCCTTGACCCTGTGATTCAGCCTTGTCAGAAAAGAGTATTTTTAAAAACTGCTACAATAACTCACACTGTTTAATGTTCTCTGTCATGCAGAATAAGCTGGCACCTTCCTTTTCCTCTAAGAGTGAATAACGGTGTCATATTTTCAGCTGCCTAAAATTTGCCATTTAGTTTTAATTTCTGTTTCATATGAAGAATGTACAAGTAAACGAATAAGTGCTTTTAAGTGATGGTAAAGGGAAGGATTCATTAGAAAGGACTCATCAAAAATATTACCTGGGTGAAAGATAGAAACTGGACTTGTGGGGAGCAAACCTAACGTAGTATATACAAACGCGGTTCACCTGAACTCTATATAATGTTATATAAATTCTTTTACTTCAATATTAATTTTCAAAAATAAAATCCCAAATTCATATTTAATTTTTTTAAAAAGTTGTCATTTTTCCCTATTCAGGTGAAATTGCATCTGCTTACTAACCACCTGCCATGTGCCCAGAACTGAAGAAAACACAAATAAGGATTTTACTTTGTTAATTTATTACACAAAATGAGAACCAGATATACTGACACTTAACAAAAATCCCTTAACGATCCAGATTTCACAAAATGGGTATATCCAAGTCTACTCTACTGAAAGTCAGCAGGAGTCAAAACTGAAGGGACCCCAGAGAGGTTATGGATCAAGTGAGTATTTTAAAAGGGAACAGATTGACTTCTGGTTTGTAGTCCAGTGTATAAGAGTCTTAGAAATTGTATTTCCTAACAAGAAGTTAAAAATATCAGCAATTTTTCTTAGACCCGTCAGAGAAGTGAGGTCACTATTAGAGGTCAAGGCTTTAATACCAATCTCTCAGATATGGACAGATCCACCAGCAGAACATCAGGAAGAAAGGATAAATAGGCAGAACACAGAGGAGTTTTTAGGACACTGAAAGTGTTTTGTGTGATGTTACCAAGATGCACACCTCTCATTAATTTGTCCCAACATGCAGAAGTTACACTGTCAAGAGTGAATCCTCAGGGAAGCTAAGGACTTTGGTATCAATGTGTCAATGTAGAGTCACTGAGTATAACAGATATACAACATGGTGTGGTATGGGAAATTCACAGGGGGCCTGTAGGGAGACACAGAGGCTATTAGGAACTTCTATGATTTCTGCTCAGGTTTGCTGGGAACCTAAAACTGCTCTAATAATAGTTGAGACAAAGTACTGAAGTATTGGAAGTCCCAGGGAGAGCTATTAGTCAAGAGAAAGATATAAAAGGACTCAAATTGGGAACAAAGGAATAAAGGAAGGGAGTAAGAGGGTCACAAATCACCTAATAATCTGACCAGAAATCTGTGTCAAAATTAGATAAGCATTAGATGTAAATAGTTCCAGTTTGAAACTGCAACACTAGAGATATCATTGATCTATTTTTTTCTCTTGGAATAATGATGATGTCTTAAAATTCTCATCATTAATATATTTATAATAAAGTACATTAAATAATATACCATCTGTATTTTCAAATGTTAACGCATCATTCACCCTACCTGGATATCAGGTCTGTCTGAAAACAGCAAGATGTAAACCAGATGCATAGAAAATGCAGAGAGGACACAATCCTCAGTGGGCTCTGAGAAACATCAGTTTAAGAATAAGATGCCCAAGAGGATCACTAGGGAGCCACTCCCCATTTTGGGATACTGAAGTACTTAGGTTAAGTCACGTTCTAAATAAACACTTTATATAATGTAGTTGAGGGCTTGGACACAGAGGCAACCTAATCACAGATGAAGTACTCTCTAAGCCCGAGGCCACACAGCTAGTGGCAGTCAGGCTTCTAAACCAGTCCTGTATTGGAGCCCTGTCCTGAAGCCTGTCTCACCCCACCAAAGGCCACAAGGCTGGTCCGTAGCCTGAGGGCACTGGGCCACACTGCTTTGTTTTGCTCAGGTGGAGCCACAGGGGAACAAATCCAGCAGCTTCTTCCTGCCCTGTCAGGGCAGACAGAGGGCAGTGAGAAGGTTGGAGGTCTTATCTTTATTTACTTTGTCTTGGTTAACTCTTCCTCAATCACAAATCCCTTTGGGAAGAAACAAATTTAAACTTGGAAACAGTTTTCTGGGCCAGGTCTTGAGGACTCAGCACAGAGTAGTCAAAAAAGGCTTATGTGAATGAGTGACTGAATAATTGAGTCAGTCAATTCAATCACTACAGACTTAATCACCTTCCTATCACATTACATGCCTGTGTCTTCCCTGTATCATCACCATACTATTTACGTGATCGCAAACAACTGCTCAAATACGTCACTAAAGATGGATTATTTGCTGTGTTCATCTCCATTATCTTCATGGCATTACTTATGTTTTAACTGCACTTGGAATGCCCTACATTTCCAAAATTGCAAGATCAAATCCTATTTATATTGAAGGTCCAACTCAGGGTTTATCTCTGTTATAGAAAGATAATTTACACCTCCTCTGATAGCGTACATAATTATTACCCTCTACTCTAGGTGGGTCTGTATAGGCCTTAGCTTCCAAGGTAAGTTACTTGAGGGAGACCTCATTTCTGCTCTATTTTCTCCATCCTGCAAGTGTTATATGTGTCATCGAAAAAGACGTGACTGGGTTTGAATAGTGAGCATTTGTGAATAAACCCTTTATTTCATATATTATACTAAACTATCAACCTCTGATCTATAATTCACTTTTATGAATAGAATATCTCAGTAATTAGTTAACCCTCATATAGGGAATTTCAAATTGTTTTCTGTTCATATTTATATGTTTTTGTCAGAATTAATAGCTGCAATGAGGAATTCACTTTAAAACTTATTAGAAATGAGATCAAATTTACTTTATCATCTTAGGAAAAATTAGAATTATTAGTGGTAAAAAATATGGTGGATATATATCAAATGTCCATTTAGATTTCTTTTTCACAAAGATCTATGTTTAAATTAAAATTATGCACTCAATGCAAGTTTGAAATTATACTTGATATGATTTTGTATCCGAAAAACAACACACAACATCTATATTAACTATACACTATACACATACGATAAGTATTGTGAGTATTGCAATCACTATATGTGCATTTACATTATATTCTGAATAGGAGAGCAATGTTTACACAGTTAGCTTACATCATCCCCTTCCAGAGAGCACTACCTTTAAAAAGTAGCCCAAAGAAATCCCCCCATCTTGACTCCTATTTCTCTTTCAATTCTTTAAGTTAGTATTTAAAATTTTTTACTTCTTCAGGTCTGAAATTCTCGACAGCTAGACAAAAGTATTTTCTTCTATGGTAGGATAATGTTTCATCATCATCATAACTAATCCAACAGGCATCATTAAACTCAAATGAAACTAAACCAAGACAGCGAAGGTATGAAGAAATAACTCTATTTCCTTCCTTCTACAGATTCTTAAAATGGTCTATAGTCCATGAGTTCCTTTTTTCCTTTCTTTTTATTATAAATTATCTTTAAGAAGACTTTTAAAGAGTAAGTCCATTCTTTTTAATGGAAATGACTGCATTATAACATTGTACAATATAAGTTCCAGGTGTTCCTTGTTGAGATTCTGCATGTGCACTTACTACCTTGTCCTTTAGCAAATTGTTTTCCTTTTTCCCCAAGTTACCCAGCCCGTTCCCTCTTCCAAGAGGACATTTTAAATGGATTTGAAAAACACTGATGCCTTCATTAGGTGCCCCAAAAGTTTAAACTTCTGTTGGGTTAAAATTGAAATGAGGTTTTAGTCTCTGTTAGTCTATTTTCTACTAGGTTTTAAGCATTTTAACATTAGCAAAACTCTTACACTGGTGTGAAACCACAGTAGGATTAAGAAGCAACTTAGACAGGCAGTTTCCCAGAGTTCCAGTCTGAAAGGTCAATAAAACTCACTGCAATAAATCAGATATATGATGTCAGCTATTTCAGGTGTCCTCATTCAACTTCTTAAACAACCAGAGGACTAAAACTAGCTTGAATGGAAATAGATTTTTAAAAAGTCCTCATGATATGCTCTCTGTGCAGAGCACCATAATGTCTGAAGTCAGCTGGCACAGCATCTGATGAACTTGGCAGTCTGAGCAGAATTTCTGAAAGCTAATAATGCAAGCCAAGTCCATTTTACTAAGAAGAAGCTGTTTAATTACCTAAATTTTGGAAGTCACAATGATTCTATGAAGTGGTCTGTTATTAGAAATGACTCCTAAGATGTATGATATGAGAAATAGTGTATAACAAAAATATGTGATGAACTCTTAATTTGGTTTGATTTATTCATAATATCTGTGCATTTTTCAGTAGGATTAATGCACATGATATAAGATGGAGGACACTCTGTGGTGTACGAGAAGTTTTTTTATTTCCCTGTCCCCCAGTTTCTAGTTCATTCCTTAAAGACAACCAGATTCCAATTCCTCATATAAACTTCAGGAGCTAGTCCATGAATTATAGATATATTTTTATTTATTTATGCATATAAGAGCTGGGGTACAGGCCAGACATGTGAGGGCTTAGGGGATTCATCAGAGACAGCGGGAAATAGAACAGCAGATCTACTGAAATACATTGTTAAGTGGAGCAGTGGGCGAGACAGAAGAGGTCTGCGGCATCATTGGTTTAGTTCCCCGACCAGGGATTGAACTCATGCTGCAGTGGCTGCTGATAGCTTGATAGTGCTGAGACTTAACTGCTTGTGCCACCAGGGTGGCCATATTTCATGCATTATAAACTTATCCATGGAATTATTTTCTGATGTGTGTGGCATTATGTATGTTGTTGTACATCTTGTAATTTTTTCCAATTAAAACATCCTGGAGAACTTTCTACATCATAAATATGGAATTTCATATTTTTTAAATGCTTGTTTGTGTGGAAATATACGGCTGAACCCTAATTATTACAGAAACTCCTGCTAACTGACATTTAGTAGTTTATAAACATTAACTGTTGAAACTGAGGTACCAATTAATCTTTATCATCTACCATCTTTTATATATTCCATAATACCTGTGGAAAATTAAAGTTCCATATTATATATATTTTTGTTAACTGGCAACCAGCTTCTCTTTAGATTCTTATAGAAACTAATATTCATAGAATATCAGTTTGAAGGGAGATATTTGCATTCAACCTACTAAGGGCCCACACCTACTCTGACTTTGTCTTGGGGGTTTTAATATTCTTTCTAGGATGGTTCACATATTACTTCCAACATAAACCAAGATACCAGATCAGAAAAGAAGATTTTTATAAAGATACATGAATTTATTTATATGGGAATTTTTAAAATAGGGAAATTAAATCCTACTTATACATTTTAAATGATAAATTTCTTAAAACTGGGATTTATTTCCCATGAAATTCCATGACCTTCACATATTATGCCATGGACAGTAAGAACAATGGCAGTGTTTGGTGTGCAGAGATAGGAAAAGCCTTGCCCTACTCCATCCGGGCAGGATTCAAACAACAGAGACCCAGGGTCAGACATCAATGACCTCTAATTACTATAGTTCACTAGATTCCTGTCAATAGTAAAGTAAGAATATTCCCTTACAGATGGCATGGAATATTGTTTGAGAATAAAAATCAATGCATCTTTCTCATTGAGTTCTGATTCTTAAAGGGGATACACAAATGAAAACCTGAGAAGACACCCTTGATTACCTTAACAACATGTAAGGGGAAGACAAGGCAACTAGACCGAACATTTTTGGACATGATATTCATTGAGTCATGCAGATCCAAGCCCTAAATGGAGACCTTGCGGAACACTGAGATAGAAGACAGGCAATCAGTAGTGTTTCATCACTATTATTTTTGTTGAATGAGCAACATAATAACCTATTCTCAAAAGAAATTTCAAGTCCAAGTACTTCTGTTTAATCATATTAGTATCTTAAGAATACTATCATCAGATACACATCAAGAAATTAGGTTTTATTAAAATCATTTTAAAAAATCTTTTTTTACTCCAAGAAGGCAAAGGATCTGAATTGACATGTCTCTAAGTAAAACATACAAACGACCCACGAGAATATGAGAGGATATTCAGCATCATGGGTCATCAGGGAAATGTAAATCAAAACCCTGAGATACCACTTCCCAAGCATAAGGATGAATATATTCAAACAGTCTGATAATAACAAGAGTTGGCATGGATGTAGAAAAATAGGAACACTTGTATACTGCAGAGAAGAATATAAATTATTGTACTCACTTTGGAAGGTAGTCTGGCAGTTCCTTAAATGATTAAACATAGAAGTGTGATAAGACCCGCAATTCTACTCCTAATGACACCCAAGAACAATGAAATTGTATGTCTATACAAGAACCTGTACATGAACTTTAGAGCAAGTAGCACCATTCACAATAGCGAAAGTGTGGCAACAACCCATGTGTCCAGCAGCTGATGGGTAGATAAACATAATGTGGTATAGCCATATAATGGGATTTTATTTGGTCATAAACAGGAATAAAATACAAACACATGTTACAGTGTTGTGCTAAGTTAAAGAAGCTTATTCTAAAAGACCACAAACTATATGATTCCACTCCTATCAAAATCTAGAGCAAAATGTGCAAAGACAGGAAACAAATCAGTGGTTGTTTAGGACTGGAAGGAACGGTGGCTGTAGTTAGGAAGTGCTTGCTAAAGTGAACTAGGTTTCTTTTGAAATCAATAGCAAAAAAAAGAAATTGATGGTCATAATGGTGGTGGCATCTAAAATAAAAATATACTGCATTGAAGATCTAAAGTGCATTGTACTATATACACTCTAACTATGAGCCTTGTATGGCATGGGAATTATATCTCAATAAAGCTGTTCTTTAAAAAGTTACTCTTCCCCCCTGGAGGGATAGAAAGAATCCACCCTTATTGCATAATACTGCTTCTGCTCTAGCTTATTTAGATAATCTTGGGTTTCTGCAAGAATTAACAATTTTGTAATAAGACAAGGACAGTGTTACAAAGAAGGAAATAATCACAGTGGTCTTTTTAACCTTCTGTATAATCAAGCACCATTGAACATTCAGCAGCCTACTGTCAGAAGCAGTCTCTGCCAACATACTCTAAAGCATTTATGAAGAACAAGTTACACTGATTTCTGAATTGTTACAGTGAGAAAAAGCACAGCTGTTTTCAATGGAACGAAAATTAGATTGAAAGAAAAGTAGCAAAGAAATATTCTTATTGTTTGTGAAAGTCTCTCCCTCTCTGGGTTCAGTCCATGGGCTATCAGGAAATGAAACTCTTAACCTGATATTTCTATATACCAATTTATAGCTACTTCTATTCTGCACATACCGAAAAATCAGGGAGATATTCTTTTCATCTAAATCATTAAGAAAATTGGATGTTAATTAAGCGCTCAGTCTACAGGACAGTGGATTTTTTTTTTTTTAGGAAATCGAATAGAAAATTTAGACAATCTCTTGTCACTAATAGGTCATGCCAAAAGTTTCTTCTTCTTTCAGTGCAGTACTTTTAAAACTCAGACTCTTAGATGGCAAAACTCTAGGTACTGTCAATATATAGAATCGCAAATGCATGATAAAATTGGCAAAATAGTGTACATAAACTCAAGGCTAGGAAAGTAGACAGGAGACAGAGATGTAAACTGTGTGGATGGTGAAGTGGTCATTAACGTTCTTAAAAACTATGGAGGTTTAAGTTTTAAGATAGAGCAAAGTACTAGAGATTTGGTCTTAGGTCTATAAATTGCAGAAGTTGCAACTAAGGACCATGTTGGCATTTTCTGAAAAGTGGATAGAAAAAATTATCAGCAAAGGAACTATATGTCAGGTCATAAAGCAAATGTCAACAATCATTTAAGAATAGATTATCATGCAGGTTCTGATCTCTAATAATAGTACATGGAACTACCAGAAAAACCCTATCCTTGGCTCCAATCCCTCCCAACCACAACCTGTGAACATTCCTGATGACATAGGTACACAGCAGGAGGGGTACCCAGCTGTACCCCTGGAGGTCTTTAAGTGTCCTATAGTCAGTTCTAATCACATCACAGCCTAAGTGGACCAGCAGAACTTCCAGTTCAACAACCAAATAAGAGACCCCCTTGTCTGATTTCCTGAGATTCTGGAAGGGCCCAATATTCATCTCCCAGTTGCAGTCTGTAAGCAGTCCTGCCACACAGGGACCAGGTGGGAGGCATCTTCATTTCTCAGGAGATCTTGAAAGGGTCCTATACTCACCTCCAGACCCTCTAGTGCTGATCAGGGATCAGTTCAGTCCACACAGAGACATGGCAGATCACACATCCATCGAGGCATCCAGAGCAAGAACCTACTCAGTGCCCACCGAAGTAGCTATTCATGACAAAGCAGCAGCTCTCTTAGGACTTAGCAGGAGACACACCTCCTGCACAAGTAACAGGCCCATGCTCTGAGGTCCTGCTGTGGACCCTCTCGACACCCTCCTGAGCAAAGGTGTGGAGACATTCTCACCCCACCAGAGAAAGAGAGGTCCATGACCGACCATACCCTTGGTAACAAGCTTGATCACCAGAACCTTACTGCAGAGCCCATGACAGTATCCTAAGCTGTTTCAACTCAGCACAACTGTCATTCCAGAGCAAGCCCGTCAGTCTGGGAAACAGAGGAATGTCTTTACCTGCCAAAAGGAGGTGTTGGTTCTTTCAAATGCACAGATAACGTAGCAAGAACACATGAATTTTAAGAATCAGGCTAATATGACACCAGAGGAAACCAATGAACCCCAAGAAATGAAGATTTATGATTTGCCAGATAAAGAATTTAAAATAATCTTCTTAAAGAAACTTCATGAAATACTAGAGGACATATGTACCTAATGAGATCATGAAAACAATGCATGAACAAAATGAAAAGTACAATAAAGTTAAATAAATCATTAAAAAACAAACAAACAGAAGTCCTGGAGCTGAAGAATACAATAACAGAACTAAAAAATTATATAGAGAGTTGCAACAATAGACTTGATATTGAAGGGTATAAAATCAACCTACAGGAATCACCTGTATTTCTATACACTAAAAATGAATGAAATATCTGAACAAGAAATAAAGAAAACTATTCCAATGACATAAAAAATAAATTTAACCAGAGAGGGGAAAGATTTCTACATGGAAAAGCTTTAAGACACAGATGGCCCCTCTAGTGGCATAGGGATTAAGCCTCAGCACTGTCATAGTACCACTGAAGCCTGAGTTCAATTCCCGGCCAGGGAGCTAACCCACATAGTGCAGCAGGCCTCGCTGGTCTCACCCGCTGCTCCACTTATCAGTGTATTTCAGTAAATCCCCCTGTTCTGCTCCCTACTCTGTCTCTAGTGAATCCTTTTACCCCCCTGAACCTTTAGCCTACACCCCAGTTCATCTATGCATAAATAAATAATCTTAAAAAGAAAAAAGACATGGATGAAGGAAATTAAAGAATACACAAATAAATGGAAAGATGCTTCAGTCTATGTGTCAGAATTAATATTGTTAAAGTCCTACATATCTATAGGAATAATATTCAGTTATTAAATTACTCAAGGTTGTTGGGTGGGTTTGGGAAATGGAGAGATGCTGGTTAAGAAGTATAAACTTCCAGTTTCAATATAAATAGGTTCTTGGGGTCTAATATTAAGCCTCATGACTATAATCAGCAATATAATGCCACATCACAGCCATGAAAGTTGCAAAGAAAGTACATTTAAATTCTTACCCCACATATATAAAAATTACATCTATGTGAGGTGGTGTGTATATTAACCTACTTTGTTGTAATCATTGTTTTGCAATCTGTACACATATTAAATCATCATATGGTACACCTTAAGCTCACATAGTGGTCTATGTCAACTTATAACTCAATAAAACTGAAAAAATAAAAACAAATTGAAAAAGAAACTGATTAATCCTGGGGGGTGGGGAGGAACATGACTCACAGAAAAAATATGTACTGGAAATTTAAAAAATACTTTAAACAATGCTGAAAGTACCGTATGTCAAACTGTATGTGTTTTAAATAACATTAATACCATTTTGTATATACCCTTTGGGATCATGTGCAAATCTTTCTAGGATTCATATTGGAATTTATAGGTCATAGAACATGTTCATGTTCAACTTCAAAGATACTGTCAAATTTTTTTCCAAGATCAGCTTACCAATTTACACTTTCATCAGCAATTATAAATGTAGCATTATTCATAATAAACTTATTTCCATATGTTGTTCATTATAAGGAAGTATTTATAATAGACTAACTGCCAAGTTTTCATATTGTAAAACATCTTGGAGTAAGCATTCCTATATATCAATATTTTTTTATCTTGTCTAATTTTTTCACAGTACAATTTTCTGGGGGTTGGAATGCACTTTATTTTTTTAAAAGATTTATTTTTATTTTATGTATTCATAGAGAACTGGGGTGTAGGCAAGAGGTGGGAGGTTGAGAGGATTCACAAGAGACAGAGTGAGGAGCAGAACAGGCGGATCTACTGAAATATGCTGCTGAGGGGAGCAACGGGGAGACAGGTGAGGTCTGCTGCACCATCTGGGTCAGCATCTTGGTCAGGAATCAAACTCTTGCTGCAGTGGCTGGTGATAGTTTGATAGTGCTGAGAGTTTAACCCCTACACCTCCATGGAGAGCCCTAGAATGTACTTTAAACATAGTAACGTATTGCCTTATTGTCTTTCAGAAAAATCTATGGGAGAGTTCCTTTTGCCATATGCTTGCCAACATTGAAAAGTATCAAATTTTGCTTTCTGTTTCAATGTTATAGTAAGAAAATGATTCTCATTTCTGTTTCTAGTTATTTAATATTTAGTTGTTTGAAAATCTTTTCATTAGCTTATTGTTCATTTGCATTTCTATCTTGGTATTTGCAATTTAAATTAGAATAAGCTGGATCAGTCTAAGAATAGACACAAGATAATCATACAGAAAATTCTGAAACTTATTAGTATTCTTTATATCTTACTCCTATATTTATATACACATTTAGTGATAATGATTTTTGAAGTCATCAAAACTATGATATAAAAATAGCTACTTTTTACTCTTGTCATGTACTATACACTTGATGAAGGGCTTTATATGCCTGGTTTATCCATTCATTAACCCATCCATTCAACAGTTCTTTACTCTGTCTTAGGTAGTGAGTAGTTGTGCAGTGAAGAGTTTAATAAAGTGCCTCCCCCTTTTGCTTGGTGAGATAGTAGATGACTCCAAACAAATTGAAAAAGTATTAGCAAACTATGAAGTGCAATAAGAAAAAAGTATGCTAAAGTAGAGAACAGAGGACTGTAATTAAATGGAGTAACTGAAGAAGGCCTTCCTGAGAAGACATTAATTTAATGCATGAGAAAATTTCAGGGAAGGGAAGAGCATTTTGGCAGAGGGAAAACCAAAAGAACAAACCTTACTCAGGAAAGTGAAGAGTTGAGTAAGTGTTCTATAACTATGATGTAGTAAGAGAAGGAGAAGGTCATATAAAATCAAGTTGGAGATGTCAGAACAGGCCATGATGGCCAAGTAGAGGCAGCTCCATCCTGGAGAAGGTAAACTAAGAAAGTAAAAGTATCAGCAGTTGTCTTTGACCTGCCAATGATCGAATTTTTAGTTTGAGTACTATATATCTCTCATTCTATAGAAATCGTGTATTAGTGAAATTGTATTCTTTAAAAAGCATATAACTCAATTTTTTCATAGATTTAAAAGAGTTGAAAAATATGATAAATTTGAATTAAAAAATATATACTTAACATCCTTAGCAAACTAAGACTCCTTTAAATGCTGAAACTGAAACATGAATCTTATGTCCTAACTGATACCCCTTTTATAATATACTTGAACCCAATTCCAATGCTCTCATGTTCTATTTAACATGAAGTTCACCAGGGTATTTCAACAAAAATGGATTTATTGAAACCTTTACAGAAATCCTCTTATAGCAAAATATCTCAGTAGTCTAATAATATTATTGGCATCCTAGTCACTTTGTACCTTACTCTCCTGCTTCTTCTGCTTTTAGAGATTCTTAGGTTTATAATAAATCTTTATCTTCCTAGGAGTCCTGCTCTCCTATTTGATCCTCACAAAAATGATAAGATTTTGACGCAGTAGGTATTGTCTACATGTTATAGATGAAAAAGTACAGGGCACCCTCATTGAAATTCAGAATCTCCACCTATAAAAGGGAGATGATAATGTTTACCCTACCACCCTCTCATACTTATGGAAAGTAGTGGATGTGGGTGTACCTGAAAAACTAGGGAACATAAAAGTTAAATTATTATTATCATAAAAAAGGACATATCTGTACCATATACATTACAATGCATATGTGCAAAAAAATGTAAGTAGATTGTATATCAAATTAGCATCTCATTCGGATTGCCCATAGTAATGGACTTGGTGATTGGGGGAAGATTTAAACCTGCCAATTTGGAGGAATTCAATCTCTTCCAGTTTAAAACAATTCCCTATTAATTCACTCCATTTTTGGCAAAGCGTCAAAGTAAAGTTTAAACTCTCCTGCAGCATGATCTCACCTGAGCCACAGATTCCCCAGCTCCATTCCCACACAACATGTGAGCACAGGGGGAAACTAACAAATCCTTATAGGATTATGGCAATGACCCTGGGGTCATCCGGCCCCAGGCTCTCTTCTGGGTCCCACTGGCCTTTGGTCAGTTGATTGGATTTATTGAATAAGTCAATGATGGAATCCTCTTAAATTATTGATAAAGAAACTGAAGTAAAACATTTTGACAAAGTTACAGAGTGACTTAGAGACTTAGCTGGGACCAGGTCAAATATACCTTTCAATATAACTTATTTCTTTACCTACTGTCACTCCATGGCTTGCAAGGCAGGGTTTGGAATATAAACTAAGTACAAAGAGAAGAGTTCAGAAGGAATAGTGAATCAAATTTCCCCACAGGAAGAACCTTGCTTTGAAACTGAAATACAGATATACAAAATCAAAATATTATTACCTACTTTGTCTATACAACAAAAAATGGATTTATAGCTGTACTCCTAAAAATCTCTGATTTGTGTAAGTCTGTAACAGTGTTTCTCCCATGACTATTTGTGGTTAGAATTTCTTACAGCAGAAGTTCTCACAGACATTCTCCCCTACATATGTGTGTATATATTATATAGAGAGATATTTATGTACAATATATGTCCATCACCTCCTAGTAATAGCTGAAAGTTTTAAAAGAAATTATAATCTTTTCTCCTGAAATTTTCTCCCATTTTGCTGATTTCAAATTCATAAATTAACAAAACAGAAGCTAACACTGTTGCTGTCTAACATACCAAGACCTCTTTTTAGAAACCCTCCCGGAGAAGGGACCTACCCTGTGCTCAGAACCAGCTTCTCGACAAACCCACGCCAACGCAATTCGGGGAGGCATAAAGTTTACAGGTTTGAAAGGTTATTTTCTTACTGAACAACGTAGCACTAGCCTCAGGAAGCGCACCATAGCGGGAGCTGGGATTGTAGATCTATTTGTTTATGTTTCTGAATGGGATTTGAGCAATGTGCTTTTGTATACTATGTGGCAGAGCAGAACAAAGTGTCACCTAGGATATTAGTGGGGCACATTTTATACCGGGGATTATGGTTTTTCTGTAGAATGTAACGCGGGGACAAACAGGAGGAAGTTCATTCGGTCTTTTGGCTTCTGCTTTCCAGTTCACCTTCTCGTTCTCACCCCTCACACTGTTAATTTCTTTCTTTGGGTGGGGGCTCTGAGATGAGACACATGTGGCTGCTGAGGATTGGAGGCTCTAATCCCTTTAAACAGTTACACACATGGGCACTAAGCAGAAAAGTACTCACACACAATGACATCATTGTGAAGTATTACAATTTGTCACCAGAATTGTTTTCCTGTGCGGATAAGGTAACTCGACTACAGATAGTCACAGAGTGTGCACGTGTGTGTGTGTGTCCTGTCAGGGAGAAAAAAACACTTGTAAAATTCTTAGAAACTGAAAATGCATCAGTGAATAGGCCTTTATATTAGATATTTATGGGGAATTTGGTTTGTTTTCTGATTCTGTTTCAACTTTTAAGGAGCACCGTTAATGTGATTAATTAGCAAGAATTTATTGACTTGAAAAATCTCGACAGCCAAACATATATGATTTTTTTAAATGTATTTTTTCAGGTGAAACTATAAACTAGAGGCCTAATTAAGACCTGCTGTTTCCTGAAATTTTGTGTGCACAGCTCTGGGAAGGAAAGTTGCATGGAACTTTACTTGAAGGGGTACGTGTAATCTGAAAGAAAATCCCAGCATTCTATTCACTGCTTGCAGACTTGGGTCTTACTTAAGAGCCACCGTGAATTTCTGTCCATGGCAAACGTGAAAGCCAGCTATGGAGCTGCTTTAAGGAAAAGTCCAACTAACTTCAACGTTATGAGGTGAGGACTTCAGCTGTTCCCAGCCAAGATTTCCTACTTTGCACTTAAATACTGTGATGGATCATGCAATTTTAGTCTTTTGACATTTTTTACATATTCCCTTCCAGTTCCTGTGCTAAGGATGGAAATCTCTCTTTTCTGAGAAGAGAGAACAAATCAGCTTGCAGGAACTAGAAGAATAATAGAATAGTATTCCATGTAAGAAAACTGACTTTTAATGAGGTTGCAAAAGAACGTAATTGAACTGATTACCGACCAGTACTCATCTGCTTCAATAGAAAACTCTGTTTTCTTTTTCTAATGTTGCCTTTTGTTAAATAATTCTGATGTAGACTTTAAGCTGCAAGAATAATTACATATTTCTGAAAACTGTCAAAGTCTTATTAGTTTAGCAACACATTTATAGCACTTACCTACAGATGTCATGATCCAGTGCTGATACACTTCTGAAGTCAGAATTGCTTCAAAAGAGAAAGTGAATGTCTTTTAGTCACTGGAAGGAAGCTTTCTTCAAATGCTCCACATACAAAACATGAATGACTTATAACTTGAGAATAGAAAACCATCTCATAGTTGTCCTTTAGCTGGATATTTTGAGCTGATAGTTTTGCAAACTTATTAAAATGTATGTCATGGGAAAATGTCAGACTTTTAAAGAATATTTATATTTTTAATAAAATATATTGTAAAAAGTTCAGTTTGCAAATATCAACCAAGAAACAAGTCATTTCCTTTAGATAGCATACTAAATATTAGATCATAAAGGGTCAACTTAACTCTTTCAAGTCCTGATACATAAGTCTGTAGCTTATAAGCTCGAGTGAGTCAAAACACTTACTCACAGATAATACCCAACACAAAAGCCCCCTTTTTCCACTTCACAGATAGAGCCTCATTATGTGCTTTCCTAAACGTGGAGGGGAGTGAGGCTCTTCCCTTCACAGTACTGTACAATGTATTTGTCCAATAGCGCTTGGCCTTAGAAAATGCCTTGGTCATGTCCCGTAGACATTCTCTGGACTCCTCAAAGACCTGAAGACAGAAATATCCATGGCTGACTCTTCTCCTGACAAATAACTTGACTGCCCTGGTTCCATCTTCCTCCATTCCTGTCTCATCCTAGACTCAGCCAGGCACTTGCTCAGGAGCTCAAAGCCCCAGGCCACACAAGGGCAGAGCAGCCACGTCAGAGCTGCTCCTGGCACCAAGGAAAATTATTTGCCCCGAGAGGCAAACACAACCCGGCAGTGTCCAGAGTATCAATCCCTCTCTTCTGTGTTATAAAAGGCCTTATTGTAGGAACACAAATCACTCAGAGATGGCATGTACAATGTCTAATCACTTAATAGCTACTGGGCACCCACTGGGTACCGGCCCCAAAGTAGACACTGTCTGTAACCTATTCACTGGAGGAAGGCAGGGGAGAGCATGTCACGGATTTGTATTCATCTCCTCTTTTAGTCCTTCACTCATGGCAAATGCATATCCTTTAGGCAAAAGGACAATTAGAACCATAACAAAGATGAGACCCTTTTGATGTGTGAGTAGCAGTGTAAGGGAGGGAACACAATCTTGGCATTCACAGTGACGTAGTTTTGAGTCCTGCTCTATAATTAATCAACTGTATGACCTTGGGGAGTATATGGATCTCACTGGGATTCTATTTCCTTATTTTCAAGGTGAAAATAGTATTATCTATATCCTAAGTGCTGTGAAGAACACTTTATCTAGCATGTAGAAGTGCCCAAAACTGTATGTGACACATAGTAGGTTCGCAACAATATTATTTCCACTTCCCAGCTCTAGAATTCTACTTGTCAAGATAACTATACTATTTTATTTGACCCTTACACAAATCCCACTCACAAATATTTGAATCTCAGAGGCAGAATTTTAGAACTTTGGACTTTTTTTGTTTTCTTTTAGGAAATGCTACTGAAAAGATGCACTTGTTTTCTCCAGTTACCTTAGTTTTGTTCTTTGGCAAGTCTTTCAAAGTACCCGAAGCAATAAGAAGGGTTAATCTTATTCCAATGTTCCAGATGTCTTCAGCACCTTGACTTTGGTAATATACTACGAACAGTAAGTCTTTTTAATGAAAGTGAAAGGTATGCATTGTACTTAAATCTGGAACATTTTCCCCCTAAAAAAAAGCTGCCACTGGGACAGCCATCCGCCATTTTAGACAGGGGGAGACATGTTTTTCCTCAGGTTTACCCTTTTTCAGCATATTTTCAACCAACTGCACTTGGTATCCAAGCAGTTAAAACTACATCAGCACTAATAGCTATGAGCTCATCTTGTATAAAGACATTTTTAGTTAAACACCACAATCTTGGGGGAAAAAAAAGTTAGTGTGCTTAACCAGACTGGCTTGGAATAGCTCACAATATGACGCATACCACAGGAAATAGAGTGGTATGAGGCACCTACAAAATATTTTTCAAACAAGTCATTGACGCTGTAAGCCCCATGCCTCAGCTTTAGGAAGTCACTTATTAAGAATCAACACCAGCCGTGCCAAGCTAAGCTTTTGCTCTTGGTGATTTTCCAATTGAATATTCAGGGCCCTGTCTCAGTCTTGTTTTCAGGGGAGTACATGCCTGGAATGTTAGCAAGCTATTTGCTGGAAAAAATGCCCACAACAGGCCCAATGTTGATCACATTAATGCGTTTGAGTGGGTATAGAGTGCAAATGATTGAAAATGCTTCCAGATCCCCGTTGCAGGGGACAAAGCAGGCTCTGTTCTCTGAACTGATGGTCATTTTTTTTCCAGTGGAGGATGTGGTGCAGGAAGAGGGAAGAGTGCCAATCTCTGTCTAATGCTTCCAAACAGGGCCCAGGCCTAGCTCTCTGGATGCTGATGAGTGGGAAATGAAACACAGATGGGTCAGATGGGCAAGGAGAGGGGGATTACAGGTCAGGCCAGAGAGTTGGAATAAATTAAGTGCTTATAAGGTACAGAATGGCACATTGTTTCAGTGAATGGGTGGAGGGGGAGAACATTCCAGCATTGTTCAGTGCAGCGAATGAACCCCCATTCCTCTTCCCAGACCAGCTAGGCCTCAGAGGTCCTTATCATCAGGACGGATGTGACCAATAGTCTCACAGGTGGCCACTTGGTGTCTGAAACACTCTTCTACACTCCAAAGCAGTTTTGTGTGATTACACATGAGACGTAATTTATTGGGAGAAAAATTGCTATCTTGTGTCAGATCATAGAGAGTCAGATTTGGGGCTCCTGGAGGATTTGTGAGGAGAAGGTGTATAACCACAAATTAATACAGCAGGGAAATAAAGTGACAAAAGAAATGTTTCATTATGCCTGAAATATTGAACAAATTTCCCCCCTTTTAACCTCTTAAACTTTTGCTCACAAATCAAAGATTAACTCAGTTGAGAAAACTCAGCAGAAGCCTGTACTGCCCAATAACAAAGAAAAATAAAGCAAGCCCAATATTCTTAGTTTTAAGTGTCTTCATAACAGAAACACAATCAAAAGGGACTTGTCGACAAGGTTAGAAAATAATACAATAAAAATTTTTTTTTAAACTGGAGCTCTGACGAACCTTGTGGGTCTGTCCATTTGTGTTTGAGGTGTGCTAGAGAGACGATGGAGTGCCGAGGAACACCTCGACGAGCCTGATTATTTAATATTAGGTCATCCGAAGAGAGGCTGGAGAAAGTGTGTTTTCTTGAGGGAACAACACCAGTAGAAAGTGAGGAAAAGTGCCCCATAAGCGGCAGTTGCCAACAGAATTAGCAAAGTTCCAAAGTTTCGAATTAATGGTTTCTTTTTCAGAGTGACAGAAATTATTTTCAGAAGTTTATTTTCATACCAGCCATGTTTCCATTTTATGAACTTGACCTTTAACAGAATATCCCACAGGCTAAGCTGGAGACAGTGGTTGTCCGCAGTCATCACGGTGCTTCTGCTGCGGGTCTGCAGAGCTTCCCCGTGAGTGGACAGCCCAGCAGCTCCAGGCTACCCAGCTCCTTCCGCACCACCACGCAGAGTCTCCACCTACGTGTCTTTCAAAGACCAGTGATTTTCATTGCGATCCTTTTGTTTGATTGGTTCAGTGAGTGGTACCAATTTTATATATAAACACACATATATACATATCAAAACATATACACGTGTGTCTATACACGCGTCATTACATGGCATTTGTTTTCCATTTATTAAGGCCATTTCAAAACTATGTGCTGCACTACCTATAATTTAAATATTTTACCTTTTCCCTGATCTTCTCAACTCCAAGGATTTTATGACTCCTGTGTTCTGTGCTTTGGAAAAGAACCCCAAGTGTAAATAACCAGTCCATATAACAAATTTGGAAAATGATCACGGCAGAAGCATCAGTACTGGAGTTAGAGGGAAAAAACTGACTCAGAATTTTCTAGAGTATGTTGAGCAAAACCAGAACATATTCTTTCCAAGTTATTCATGGAGAGAAAGCTAGACACATAAGAAAATAAGATTTAGTTTTGAATATTTACTGTTTCCTTTCCAATAAAATGGGTGATTTTCTTTTTCAGTCTCCTGTTCTCTCTTGAATTAAAAAACTGACAGTGGGAAATGTTTGTGGAAGAATTTGAAGGCAGAGGTTATTTTGATAACAATTACATGACTGTGTTATAAAGTAAAGTTGGAGAGAATTCTTTTCAGAAAAAAATACATGTAACGGGATGGGTTCCCAGGAGACTACCATTTTATCGAGAACATATCTCAATGGGATGTCTGAGTGTGGTTGTGGTGTGGTGGCCACCACAGAGCTCTCAACTCAGCTTTCTGGGTTAGACCCTGAGGTATTAATCAAGGGAGCTGAACACCAGAGAGGCCTTTCATGAGCCTGTGAGGACAGCCAGGCCACCTGGCATTTTGTCAGGAGTTACAAATGGATGGAAAATGTGTCTTCAGGCTAGACAGATACAGCCTTACCTCTGAGACTTATGCATAAGCCTCAGGCAAGACATACACGCTTCCACAACCAATACCTTCAAGGTGGAAATGGGGACAGTAAAGGGGACAGCACTGTCACCACCAGCCGGTGCTACCTGTATGTGGCCATAATTGTTCACTCCCACACACAGGAAGATGTTCTGAGGAATGTGGCACTCAGATTTACCAGGCTAAAGAAAACACTAGAAAGGCAGTTACCATGAGCAGGGGAATGACTAGATAGCATGGCTCAGTAGACAACAATTAGAAAAAAATTATCTTAAACAGGATCCTCAAAACTTGCTTTCTTGATATGTCTGGCTCAAAGTTTTGTAGAATGCAGGCAAAATGGCCCATTCAGTAGCTAAACAAATAGACAGCCTAGGCCTGAAATCCAATTTTTCTGATTCCCATTTGACACTATGCAACTGTGCTCGAACAAAGGACTAATGAAGAGCCTTTCCTCTACCCTAAGCATTGTCCCAGGAGTAAGTCAACAATTTCCAATCTCCATTACTTCTTTCTTTGATCTTTTTGTTCTTAAAAACAATAGAGAACTCAGAACTAGGGTCACACTGTAGGAGGTTTTTTTCCACACCAGTGCCTTCCAAAGAAAGAAAGGCGAAACTGACTATTTGCAAAACACATATTTCATGCAACATTCCAGTTGTGGGGACAGATTTTCGCTTCTCCAGCATCCTCTTCTTCCTCCTGGACTCTCCTATAAACAATGGCAGGTGTTCACAAAACAACAGACAAAGGCAGGATGTGTCCTGGAGCCTGGAAGCACAGCCAAACCATCTGTACTGTAAAGAAGGACCCAGACTTGGTCCTTCTTAGGAAAAGTTCAAGATGCTCCACATAGCAATGAATTAATACTCAGTCCACTCTAAAATTACAAGGAAGTCTATACTGTTCCTCCTTCAAGGAGAAACCCTGACATTATTATTCTTATAATGGTTCTTTGGTAATAAGTACAAGGGAAATATCTCATCCTGAAGATAAAAGTTACTGCATAAGAGGTACATAGGAGCAATTACATTCTAATGAAGGACACTGTAATATTGTCAGCTAGGCCAGTAATACAACCCACAGACAGCTCACTTCCACAAGGTCACTTTACAGCACTTGGTGTTTGCTGTATGCTCAATTAAAATCCTATTTTGGTGGGAAAAGCCAGAATTCCAAATGGTGACTTTATTGATTCAATAAAATTGAAGAAATTCTGCTTATGGAAAAACTCATTAACCAGAACTAATAAATAAGAGTTTACCCTGCAGTCTGGTTCCTCTTTATTTGACAGAATTAAAAATTACTCTGGAACAGCTTAGTTCATTTTCACTGACTAATTGAGCTTAATGGCTTAGTAATTCCCCTTCTGTTCTAAGCTTACCAACACTTCTTTCTTTCAGGTAGCACTTACATGCTCTTGCTTTTAACTTCACAAAGTACATATTTATAAAGAAGTTTAGCAGAAGTGACGAGTAGGAGGAAGGGAGAAGGAATGACAGCCTATGCCTTGGGTGGACTCAATGCAAGGACTAGAGGCCCAGCCCAGCCTTTGGGGCCTGTGTCAAGTTGCTCTGCACTGTCAGCAGTGTCCTTCAGCATGACCTCAAGTGCCATGTCCCTGGGAGGGACAATTTTATTATTATGCTGCATATCGCAGCTGATTTCTGCTTCTGTTCACCATCTTCCATAAGAAAGGAGGAATATAAGGGAACCAAATAAGGGACCGAGGAAAAGAATAATAATAATAAAAAAAAAAAAAGCCCATAACACAAATGAAAGAAAAAGACAAGGACAAATCAGAAAGACTTTGTGTGCCGGGAGGGAATGGGTTGAGGGCAAAAAGAGCACAAGGGACTGAGGTGCTAGTGCACTGGTGAAATGATGGTGGGAAATGGGGACCACAATTGATGTCAACATATATAAATAAAGAAAAAGAGGAAGAAAAAAAGGAACTAAAAAAAGCCACAATTACACTGGTACTGGACAAAGCTTATTAATCAGTTTTACCTTCTGGCACAAATCTTTTCCTATGGAAGGTTATTACTGTGTAAGCATTTGCAAGTTCTTAGCATAACGCTTATTCTGTCAGCTTTTTGTAAAGCAGAAATTTGTTAGAAATAGCTTTGACTGAATATGGGTATGTTATGAAATTGGGATAAAGTGCAAAACGTGAGGGGCAAGAACAGAATCTGTCTGGATACTTTTGACCCTCATCGGCTTTCCTTTCTGTCCCTGGAGAAATGCTCCAACAGCACCTGTTTGCTCTGACCACCATCCTCGGTTCTCTGAACCAGCCACACCTGCCATCCAGTAAATGGCTACTCAGTTCTTACTATTTATATCCTCAAAGCTAGTGGTTGAGGTCTGAATCAGCCTGACTCGTGCAGTCTTTGAACTCTATCGTGTGATTTCATTTTATGTCACTTACGATCCTTTTTCAAAAGCTATCCTGAATGAATTATCCACTGATGAGAAAATTAGGGAACAAGGTGGATTTTCAGGCAGACAGGAACATTCAAATTAATTCAGTGTATATAGTAAAGTCAAAACAAAGTAAAAATAAAGACAAAAATAAAACGTAAAATAAAACTAATAATTGTTTAGTCTTTGGATCCAAATTGATTAATACAAAAAAAGACAAAAAACAATCTGGCCTTAATTTGATAATGCCAAACTATTCTCCAAAGCCATTTCACTGAGGCAACTGATGCTTCTATTCAACATTGTATTCCCATTTGTTCTGCACTCTGGCCAGTGTAGATCTGAATAGAATTATTTTATATATGCAAAATCACTTGAAATATGCAGACGTGGATGTCTTTATTTCTATATTAAATTATTAAAGTCAAGTCAAAGCAAAGAATGTTGAAGTGGGCTGCAATTCACATTTCTTCTCCATGCTCACACCCATCACTGGTCTATTGTAGGCCTGTGTCTTTAACCACTTTTCAGCCACCTGATCTCCGGAATTGGTCTCTGTGGTCCTAGCCTCTCCCCTGCTTTCTATTCAACCGCCTATTTGCTCTCTCCTTGGTGCATTTAATGTGTATCCAAACTTAACCTTCCCACGTAGCTCATGGGACTACCTGAAGTTCAGACTAGAAGCAGACAAATGTGAAGGGCCTAACTGGCTCACGTCAGCTCACGGCAGAAATGCTCACTGAATATATGAAAAAACAAATTTCTTTATCTTTTATTTATAGATTCACTCCTTGTCCCAGCATTACTGACAAGTTTTAATCTTCAATCATTTTGATGTGTCATGCAGACCAATTTTAGACCTTTTTTATTTGCATAATTTGCATAATTTGGTTGTGAATTTGATCTCTATTTATTGTTTTATTCAAATGTCAGTTTACATTAGCATGGATTCATAAATGTTTATTTCATTCTCTATATTATAATCTATACTTCATTATTTATTTTGTTTTTCAAATTGTTCCAACTTTGTTCAGTTGGCTCTTTTGCTTAGCTCCTGAGTCCCTCTGACATACTCTATCATCTGCTGTTGTTCTGCTTTCTTTTGCTCTCTTTGTTGCTTTGCATACTTCATTAATTTTGGCATGATTAATTATGATTATCTTGTATTTTCTCTGCCCCAATCCTAGAAACAGTTATTTCTCAAAAGAATCCTTTATTCCATTTATTAGAACCTGGTATTTAGAAGCCAAATTCTGAGCACTGGATATTGCATTCTCTTTTGCTTTAATTGGGTTCTGTATTACTTGGGAAAAGAAAACATATGATAATATACACGTAACAAAATTTACTATCTTTGTCATTGTTACATGTACAGTTCCATTCTGTAAGTACTTTTATATTGTTGTACAACCATTGCTACCATTCATCCACAGAACTGTTTTCATACTATAAAAATGAAACTATGTATCTATTAAATAGATAGCTCTCCTGCAGCCACAACTCTAATTTCTGCCTCTACATATTTGACTAGTCTCATAAGTGGAATCCTACAGTGACTAGCTCATTTCACTTAGCATATTATTCTCTAAATTCATCCATAGTTTAGCTTGTGCTATGATTTCCTTTTCAAAGGCTGATATGGATATACCATAATTTGTATATCCATTCATCTACTGATGACTTCTTGGGCTACTTCCAGCCCTGGGGCATTGTGAAAATGCTGCTATGAATGAGAAGTACAAATTTATCTCTTTGAGTCCCTGCTTCTAATTCTTGGGGTAATAGAACCACAAGTGGAAGTGACTGCTTACATGTTGGTTCTATAGTTAACTTTTTTGGTTGAGGGGAACTCCATACTATTTTTCACAGTAGGTGTACCATTTTACATTCCCGTCAACAGAGTCCAAGGGTTTTAGTTTTCTCACATCCTTACCAACAACTCCAAAACTGTACATAGATGATCCAACAGTAAGAGTGAATCCTAATGTTAACTGTGGGCATAGGATGATGATGATGATATGTGAATGTTGTTTCATCAATTGTAACTAAACAAAGGTACCATTTGTGGGGAGGAACATTGATGGGGAGGCTATACAAGTGTAAAACCAGGGATATATATGTGATCTTTATACCTTCCTCTCGATTATGCTATGAATCTAAAATGACTCCAAAGAAAATAAAGTTTTAATTAAAAAGTGTCTAAAAAATCAACACAGAATAGTTCTCAACATTTCTCTCTGTTCTCAGTGAGTCCATTGAATGATAGGTTGAACTTAGTCTATAAGGTTGGGCAAACAATTGCATTGAGAGAGTGTCACCTAGGAGAATTAAGGTAAATATTTATACCTTATAACTTTAAATGAAAGAATGTTTATTTAACTCATTTCTAGAAATTGATAAATTCATTTCCTTGTAGTAGTGATTCCTTAGCCTTACCTGCAAAATAAAGTTATAGAAGTTTGGGATTCATTTGTTAAATCTATGGCAAGCTATTTGCAGTGCAAATGCCATCTAAGATATCACCACTGGCATTTAATACAACTTTTAAAATAATTGGTAAGAGAACAAGCTGACAACATAGCAAAGTAGGTTGGAGGGTGAACAAACTTTTTGACACCATATTCCATTTCTTTGATAAACTCAGCAAGGATAAATTTGTGAGGATGAGAAAGCTTTCTAAATTGGCTGGTTTAACAACCTCTTCCCACTAGAGGAAAAAAATCTTTTCAGTCTGATAAAGCTAAAGTAATCTAAATGGAAATATTGGTTCCCACAGATTTCTATTGGCTTTGATGATAAAACCTTCGGCCTCATCTATTTCCTTTTGATCTAGTTAAAAAAGGATGGTGGGAGAGTCTAGGACCAGGCTCTTTCAATGACCAGCTGCTGATACAGCTGTGGCTTGTTAAGGCCACAGGACAAGGAAAAGTTCCAGCATGTTTCCTGTTTTATCACATTCTTAAGTTAACATTATATTACTGAGAAAAGTGATATCCACACAGATGCAAAAATATGGTATGTACTGAAGGCCAAATGGATTGTAAAAATGAGGATCCAGCTACATATTTCAAGAAATTATTAAGATGTAAAAACTTATCAATAGAACCTTTATTCCAACTTAGCAATTTGAAACAAAGATCTGCTTTTAGATAGTTTACTTGTCTAAGATTGATGGAGAGAGAGTTTGAATTCTCTGGAGAAACACACTTTCTGGTCTCAAGTATCCAGATGGATTTGCATCCTAGGTCCAAGCTCAGAGGCTTAAGGAATGCTGCAGAAGGCCTCCAGCTGATAGGGGGATCTTAACTATGACTCTCACTGCTTTCCATTAAGGAAATGAGAAGCAACTCACTTTTTACAAGGTGTTAACTAAGCTTGGCTGAGCAGTCCAACTGAAAAATCAAACATGCCCAAACACTTCATGTTTATAAAAACAAACTCCATTAACATGCCTGGCTTCCCTTTTCATAAAATTGCAGATGATTTACTGCATATCTTAGTGCAGTCCAATTTTCCTGTAAAATGCATGTTCTGTATTATGTTTGGCACATTTTAGGCAATCAATGTGTAATTGTTGAATTGAATTAGAATTGATTTGTTTGCCATGAAAATTATAAAGGAGGATTTTACAGAACCTGTACTACCCAACTGGCATAAAATTGAGTATTTATATAAGCTATAAGAACTGGTATGCACTCCTGAAAGGAAGTTAAACATTTTTTTTTTTTTTAATACCACAGTGCATCCTTCCAAGGTCAGACTTAAAAGGACTAGACCAAATTGTCTAACAACTTGCTCCGTCAAGTTAGGCTTTATTACAACAAGTCTCTCCAGAGCAATTTATGTGTCTCCAATTCACATATATCTGATTACTTAAATTATCCTAGTAAACCCAGTTCTGGGTATTTTTAAGTTACTTAAAATATTTCCATGGTAATATTTACTGTTTTTCTTTATCCACTTAAAGATACTCAATAGTAAATATAGAATATAAAGCCACCATCTCTTCTCCCATTCACAGAAACAAAATACACAACAGTTGAACCTCTTTGAGAGTTTACCCGAGTTTATCCATCCCTGAACACATTACACATCCTCCAAAGGAACCGCTTATTCCTCTTTATCCACATCTTTATTCAAATTTGCTCCCCGACGTATGGCATGGGGATGGGGAAATATGTAATAGACTCATAGCAGAGATTAGTTTCACTTTTAATTTTTTGCAGAACAAGCACTTACTTACAAGGACTTAATTAAGGTTGTGATAATTCATTTATTCTTCAAGAGACTTGGGTTCTCATAACCCTGTGATAGAGATAGACTTACTCAACTTACTAACATGTTGGCTAAGAAGGAACAGCTATTGTAGAGACGTCAGAGACTGTGTTTCCCTCACCACAGAGGAAATACAGTTCCATTGCTTGCACAGGCCTCAGTGTTCTATGTGCTTGGCCAACGCATGTGCCTTTCTGTCCTTCTCAAGCCCAGCACTTGTGTCTTAAGAGGAGCGCACATGTGACGACAATGAGCTCTAAACCATATACAACTATTTGTCTAGAAATGTGTTTTGTTCCCAAGAGGGGTGCTCAACTCAGAACAGGAGAACATGTGACTAGATGCCATTTGAATTGCTATTTAAATTTATTTTCACCTAAAACAAAGGAATTAAATATTTTCATTTTATGGGTTTTTTAGTAGTTAAATAAATTTTGATTTATTCCTACAACAAAAAATGAGCTATTTAAAATAATATAAGAACACGTAGTAACGTAGAAAATTAAATATTGATATAAAATAAACACACATATATGTACAATTATGAATAAATGAACATAGATTAGGAATTCATGATTATAATTATTTTTTAGATAACAAGATGTTTCATTCAAAAATGGTTCGAGACCACAATCCAAATAATTCATGTTTGCTATCTCTGTGACCTAAGAAAAAACATATTAAAAGACACGTTCCCTTTTAACACATTCAAGTAATATGAACTATTAATGTATTTTGTATGTTAAAGTAAGGTATTTTTCTCGGTACCCAGGAAAAGTGGTACAACTCTTCAAACTTTTAGTTCTGCTGATCAAATGAAACTAAACATTCATGATTGATCACCTACTTGTTCTAGGTCTTGCAATAAAACATAAAACACTGTTTTATCCACAGCATCAAAAGCCAAATGGAAGAACTAGTTACACAATTAGCACTTGCAATCCCTAAACCTTTTTGTTTTTTGTTTTCTTGAGAATCAGAAGTCAAAATGTCTTAAGTTTTTCAGTTGAGAAGAGCCAACTGAAATTATAAATAGGCATCCATCCAACATTTACATATTTTTTGAAGACCAACATGAAGAGACAAAGGTTAATAGCAAATATTTATTTAGCATTTGTTCAGGTGCTAGGTAATGAAGAGTAAGTGAAACACAAAAAAGAATGGTAGCTCCTGCCTTCATGAACCCACACATTAGTTGGGGGGGTGGGGGGAGGACAAGAAAATTAAGACAAAGATTTTTAGCACAATATGCACAATACCTTATAGACTGTGTCTCTCCATGCCCACCCCTCTCATTTTTTCAGATTTCTTTTTCTTCTATGGCTACTGCTACAAAAATTAGATCCTTATTCCTAGTCCTCATTTATTCTTACCTTGGGACACCTAAGTAGTGTCATTCTCCTAACCTTCACCTCCCCCTTCACTTCCTCTGTATTTTACCTAATCAGTCTCAGCTAGGTGACAACAAATTATAATGAGTTTGATTTGATTGATCCTGGTTTTTCTGATACTCCTCCTAGAAAAATAATAATGATATAACCTAATGGAATGAGAGCGCTGAGATTGTGTGAAGAAAGGGAGGTAAGGGGAGCACACCAGAGGTGAGGAATTTTTATGAGGGAAGCATAAATCATCTCATTTAGAGTAGCCAGCCCCAAAGCAGCATGTGGAATCCTTCTACAACTGGTCATTTCCTTTCATTTGAGCCATTCTTAAATTGTTGAAGTAATGATCATTTTACTCATGGATCGGTTTTTATACAGGGAGCCTTTCAGGGCTACCACCACTTCCTTTGGATTTATTATGCTCACCCTCTTCCCTTCTAGTACAAGGCGCTATACAAAACAAGCACTTACTCCTCCCAGGAACTTTTATTGGATACTACCGCAAACAAGGCCTGGTGATCGTGACGTGGAGGAGACAAGGATGAATGCGTAAAGCAGTAACAGGTCATTTTGACCAAGAGAACGAGGATTATGTTATCTCCCTCTTACAAACACGTGGAAATGTTGTGAGCATTTGGTACTTAAAAAATGACTTTTAGATATTGTTTTCATCCGCATAACACGTAGCACTGACAAATATATAGTGTCAATATAATATTGTTATGTCTCCGACCCACATCATCAGTCACAGGCTTATCTGTGTTACACAGTTTCCATTTCAAAGCATCGGGGAGCCTCTGGGGTGGGTGGTGATTTAGGAAGAGATGAGAATAGCTGGACATTTCCTAAAGAGTCCTGGGTTTATTTTGCGGGAATACTGATCACGATCATAATGATCGTGATAAGGTCCCCAGCTGTCTGTCGAAGTTCCTTTCTGGGAAACAGCTGGTGATTCATTCTCTAAAGAACGCATCTGGCTTGATTTGCCAGCACTCAAATCCCATTGATCTGGTTCTGTTCTAGCCCTCTGTACTCACAGTTCAAAGAGCAGGGAGGCCTGTAAAGAAATTACTGCCATATTGTTCAATCGGCCACAGGGAGCAATATATACGATTATAATTAGGAACACATTAAGGGAAGCAGCTCAGTGGAGATAAGCTGCTTGACTGCATACGCTTTTTGATGAGGGCTTAGCGCCAATCCAAGAAGAAAAAGATTAAATGTTTGTTACCAATCCTTTTGAACTTGTGGCAGAACATGTGGTAAAGCATTTTTGATTCAAATTAAAAGCATCCTAGGATAAAAATAACCCTGTTCTCCCAGGCCTTTCCAAGTGAAACCATTTGCAGACTGATTTATTGTATAGCCCTTAACCTCTTTCCACCAGCATGATTAACGTAAGCATTTCTGAATCCCATGTAAGCCTGGACAGGTATTTGTCTTGTTACACATCTGTGGAACAAATGGCAATACAAATTATACACTCAACAGATGTAAGTTTTCAAAGGCCGGGCAAATTTAATTTGACTGTGCATGTAAATGAAAAGTTCATTGAGTGCTGAAATCAGTGACGTGGGTACAGGTAGAGAGGGTTGTGGCATCAAATGTCACCGAAAGGCCAGCAATTCAGAAAACCTCAAAAGGCAGCTTCCTCACCCAAGCAGAGAAAATACAGGCTGCTACTCTAGTACCAGAGAGGCAAACAATAAAGCTGACAAAGAAAAGGCCAGTATCAGAAAGCCTTCACACGGTCACTGGGAATAGGGCAAGATGGCCGTGTCACATATGCTAAGGAGGCCTATCAACCTGACTCACTGGTTGCTTCTGGGAAAGAAAAATGAAAATGTTTCCTAGATTCAGTTTCCTCTGTGGCCTCATGTCAGTCTCTGAATGTCTCTGTGCCTGTTTACCTGTAAAATTGGGATAGTGGTGTAGTGGTGTCTCCCCAGTGCATGCCTCGCTTCTGGGAAAGAAAAATGAAAATGTTTCCTAGTTTCAGTTTCCTCTGTGGCCTCATGTCAGTCTCTGAATGTCTCTGTGCCTGTTTACCTGTAAAATTGGGATAGTGGTGTCTCCCCAGTGCATGCCTCTAAGGTTGACCATCTTCTACAGTGATAGTTGACCTATTTAAAATGACCCTACAGATTGTATTTCTCAACTCTGGAGGGAACTTGTAACCAGACAACATTAACTGCCAAAGGAATACTTCACTATAATTGGGCTTAATTACATCTTATATTATTTTGATTTTAATTTCTATAAACAGTGAAGTTTATAGAAACGAGTGAAGACGTTAAAGAAAAATTCAATTACAGTATTTTCTCACGTTCTCTCACTCAACCCCACCAAACACACACACACAGAGACACACACACAATGTTCTCTCCCCATTACAAGTTCTGAGCACTCTTCCCCTCTGTATAACTTCTCCTCTAGTCAGGTGATGTAGTCAACACTGATAATACCAAACTTTTGAAAGTAGTAGAAATCAATAGATAACACCACAAGAAAACTTTTTAGCACGTTAGTCATCAAATTTAGTCAAGATGTCCACATTCTACTGGCTAACCTATTTTCCAAGTTCCCAGAGGTGTTGATAGGTACTTTATGTAAAAATGTCTCTGAGAAAATCAGTTTGGAACATATTTGGTTAAACCAAGTAATCTGACTCTCTTTAATATGACAATGTATGTGGTAAAATTGTAAGAAAAAGCAAAGACTGAACTATTTCTTAACTTTTTTGCATCCTTTGCCATTAAATTCTCTACTGTTCTGGAAAAAAAAAAAAAGGTCGATGCAATACTCATCTAAATTTTTGTATTTCACTATTCCTGTTTGAGAAAGATGAATAACAATAACAAAGGTGAATAGCAATAACTCTTGAGAAGTTAATTCTAAATCCAAATAAAATTGAACATAAGCATTTGCCATTTTTCCTCTTTGAATTTAGTGAGTTTATCTCAAAAAGTTTTACTGAAGGAATAAAAATCTTAAGATAAATGCACAGAGTGAAAGAATTTTCAGCAAGTTTACATTTCCTTTTGCTCTAGAATTTAACTGCAATTCATCTCATTATATCTTATTGTAACATGAAAATGCATTTGCAATACCTAATACAATCATGAAACTAAAATTAAGGAAGTACATTGCTAATAATGGTCCTCAGAGGAAACTGATATGCTTTCTATTAAAAACTCTATAGGGGGCTTCCCTAGTGGCACAAGGGGTTGAGTCACAGCACAATGAAGCTATATGCATCCACTGCATCACAAGTTCGATCCCTGGGCACGGAGCTAACCCACATGGTGCAGCAGACCTCTCCTGACTCACCCGCTGCTGCCCTCAGCAGTGTATTTCAGTAGATCTGCCTGTTCTGTTACCCACTCCTCTGTCTCTGATGAATCCTCTCACCCTCCCCCCGTCACCTCTGGTCTGTACCCCCATTTTTGCATGCATGAATAAATAAATCTTAAAAAAAATACTCTATGGCATAGAAACATTACACAATAATACTACTTAATCACCTTTTGTCATGAGAATCACCAATGTTTTCTGGAAATCAGTATACAAAAGAATTAAGTATTTAAAAGATAAAATATTCCTTATTTTAACTTGAGAAAGCTCTTTCTTCATAATTGCTAAGAAATACTTTTATAGTTTTCAAGCAAAATTTATTCAAGTCTAAAAGCTAAAACTGTACTCCTAAATTCAAATTCATGGGTACATCTTTTGTGAATAATTTTTTAAAAATATTCTCCCTCCCCAGGCCCCTGCCCCACATCTAGTATTGTTTCTTACAAAACTTTGGTCAAGTGTAGAAATAAACCCAGACAGATACAAATGCCATACTACAGCAAGAACAGCAAAGTCCAACTAATGACTTTCAGTTTTAAAAATAGAAGGTAATTAAAGGTACACAAGTGACAATAAGAAAAGCTTTCACAGAGTAGTACTGAAAAATTTGCAAAGGTTAAGAAAATACTGATATGAAAGAACAAATGGCTGCAATGTTAAAATAGACAAAAACTACTATACAAGAGCCTCTTTTAAAATGTAAAATAAAGAATGCCATACAAGAGTGAGAATTATCTCCCTGCTCTACTCCTGACATTTAGTCTTCCAGTCATAAGACTGGTTATGGTGACACTAGTAGAGTTTCTTCTGACATCTGATGATGCTCCACTTCAACTTCAGGGTATGGTTACATCTTAGCCATCGTTCAATTTCAAAGTAGTTTGCTCTCACCATGGTGTACTGGGGCAGGAAGACATACACCATATAGATGCCATCCCCTGCATGGAAACCAGCGAGACTGGAACAGAGTCCACCGCACCCAGCACTCCAGCCTACGGAGCCCTGTCACCAGCAGGTGCTGGCAGGAGGACGAGGACATTTGGCTCCAGGACCAGGCCAGTGCCTTCCCTCCCACGTACCTCCTGCTCTTGCTGCCCAAGTCAGCCTGTCTGGCCGGCCTCCAATTGGCACCAATGTTTACCTTTCCAAAAAAAAAAAAAAAAAAAACGCAAGCATATGGCCTGGTTACTCTTCCTTTTTGCTCTTGCTTCCACCAGGAAGACTGTTGCTATTATTTTTTGGCTTTGTTTGGTTTGTTTGCTTTGATTCTTTCCTGTAGGATTAATAATAATACTAAAAGCATTTGGGGGCAGCTTTGCTCTCTCTTTATTATTAATCTGTGCCAATTACTAGGGTCAAACGAGCCAAACTTGTAGTTTATCACAGTTTTATAAATAAATATATTATCTTTAAATAATCCTTTTTATTCTTTGAAATGCCAATTAGTCGAGAAACTCTTGCTGTTTTATAGCGTTGAGTCAGCAAAGTGGACCTATGGCCCCACAGCAGTGTGAGAATAACTCACTGCCTCAGTCCCAAATGGCAGAGTTAAAAGAGCAAGTGACATCTTTCAGATGAAGGAGGTATAAATGACAATGAAAAATCCACTAACAACTTTAGCTAGGTGATACCTAGGTGACCACAATGCCTGTCCTGTAGGCACCTTTACTTCATGTGTCTTTCTTCCCCCACTAAACCCTGAATTCTTTGAGGTTAGAGAAAACATCATCTTCACATCCCTTTTTCTGGAATGTTTTGTAGTGCCTAAGTCATAGCAGTCACCTGTCACACTCTTACCTGAACTGATATCAAGTGATTTGGAACAAGATAGCTTATAAAAATTCTTCGAATACTGAAGTCAAACCATATTTGAAGTAGAATCAAGAAATCCATGTTTTTACTCAGTACTTCTGGCCAGATCACACAGCTCATATGTGACAGGAAAAAAAAAAGAATGACATAAAAGCTAAAGACCTTATGTCTATTCTGAGTCATTAAAAAACTTGCCCAAATGCAATGTTTACCCATATGATTTTTTTAGAACCAATATGACAAACTTTACTAATATCCTGGTTAAATGTTAATGTTTGGTTATAACCTTGCTGAGATGATTTTGAATCTTGATTCTTTTATCTTCAATGGAATTATTCCTCATGATCTGTGTTTTCTAAAATTTGATAGCCCTTCCCTCAACATTAGCACCCCACACATTAACATATAGTTAACATTGTTGGCCAATAGGCCTCCCTGGTGGCGCAGTGGGTTGAGCACTGCACTGTGAAGCAAGCTCAATCCCCAGCCAGGGAGGGGACCCACATGGCGCAGCAGACCTCTCCTGCCTTGCCCGCTGCTCCCCTCAGCAGTGTACTTCAGACCATCTGCCTGTTCTGCTCCCCACTCTGTCTCTGGTGAATCCTCTCACCCCCCACGCCTCTGACCTGTACCCCAACTGTTGTGTGCATAAAATCTTAAAAAAAAATTTATGGCCAATGGAAGAATTTAGCAGTAAAAAAAAAAGAAAAAATTTTAACTAATCAATGGCATCAGAATGTGGGCATTTAATCTGCAGTTATGCTTTCACCTAACCTAACTTCCCTTCTTTAATGTACAGGAGAGCCTAACACTTTGTCAACAAAGATGTTTTTATTCCACTGAAATTGTAAATCTGTTGTGTCTTTGATCACCATCCCAGAGTTGACATTTACCTATTGAAATAATAGAACTAAAACAATGATAAAATTTGATATGGTCAGGACTCATGAATAAATGATTTAATGCTGGTCAGATCATATCTAGCTTGACGATAGATGTTCACATCCTGTCTTCATGGGCTTTAACAGGGTCACTGCTTTATGGTCATATTCATTAAATGTATGGCCAAGAACTTAATTTCCTATGACTCTCTTGCCCTTGAGTTGTTCATGATGTGAATCCTTTATTTTATAGACACGGGCTCCTTTTTCTCTGAAATGTCAGACAATTGCCAAAAACTGTCTTTAATGTATGGCTTTTATACTTTGAGAGTAGTCCCTTGACCTACTATGTACTTCAATCTATAACAAAAATTCCAGGAATTACCATTAGATACACTGGCATGCCAGACTATGAATTCATTAATATCTTCTATCAGTTTAAAAAAAAATTTCAAAATACTGGTCAGAGAATTAAACGTGAGAATTCCAGTATCCTCAAGAACTTAATAGAAAAAATATCATAATTCATTGAGAAATGGATAGATTATTTAATGATGCAAAGAGAGAAAACCAACATGGTCCTCAATCTTGCAGCATTTAATTCAAATCACTAAAAGCAAAAGTAAATAATATATTGATTTTTTTAAAATCTGAAGACATAGATGATGTCTTATACAATTTAACCAACACAGGAAACCAAGAAGTTATGAAAGAAATGATAGACATTGAAATTTAGAAAAACTAATTGGTAAAAGATATCATACAGAGTCAAAGGACCTACTTAAAGTAGACAAAATGTAAATCAAATTATAAAAGGTTAATGTATAATGCATATTACAATTGATAAATGATAGATGATAGAAAGATAATTAGATGATAAACAGCAGGTATTAAAAATTTAAAAAAGAAAAACAAACCATTGCATTGTAAGCATAAGATAGTCATATGCAGTTTAAGGAGGAGCAAATTCAAGTGACTAACAACTGTATGAAAAAGAAGCTCAGTTTCACTAGCAGTCAGGAATGGAGAATTTAAAGGAATAACAATGTATTGTTTTATTAAATTTGCCTCAAATTTGCAAAAATTATAAGTTAGAACAGTTGTCATAAATATGCATAAAAGTAAATACAATAAGAAAACGGTGACTCCCATATAGAACGAAAAGTGTGACATGTTGCAAAAAACCTAAATAGTTAAAAATATTCTTCAATTCCAGATTCCCACCCAGTCTGGCTATAGAACTTTAAAAAATATTATATGAGTATTTCATGCAGCATTGTTTGAATATATTCCAGGTACAATTTTCTCAAATAGCAAAAAGAAAATTAAGTGTAAAAGCTTACACTAAGTGTATGGTTGAATTCATATGGTAGATCTTTATAATGAAATATTATACAGCCATTAGAGGAAAAAAAAAGTAGAACTAGATCACCTAATGTAGTAGAGCACGTTCATGTGGTATTGCTAGTAAGTTATAGGAAAGTTATCTAATAAAATCTTAACCTTTTAAAGAAATTATAAAGAATAATTCCCATCATGCATGATTTTATACATGTGTATATGTATATACATATATTTGTATATACATGTATTTATGTGTGTGTATATTTTTTGCAATTAAATGGACATGTAAAATATAGAAAAGTTGAAAGAATACATTAGTAGTATACGTTAGTGAAGACAAGAAGTATGTAAGAAGAACAAGGAATCATAAGCAAAAATGAATGAGAAAATAAGACTATACTAAAAGCTTCCAGCTTATATACAACTATACACACATCACATTTATGGATAACGTAAAATAGTATGTGTGCATTTAAAGGAATGCTTTAAATGAAATTAATAATAAAGGACTAAGCATAAACATGATGTGAGCAAGTCAAAATATCACTTATCACAAACTGAAACTATTAAATTACAAATTAAATCATTTAAATAATTCCTGCCAGAAATAGTTTTTCTGATTACATTATCTAGAATTGCCCGAGTGCTTTCCTATTAATTTAGAGATTATCAAGTGCTTTCACACTAATTGTTTTATATAAAATTCACAAACCTGCTTATGATTAACTAAGACGGAAAATAAATATCAAGAATCACTATCCTTCTATGAAATTTATATTTTATTTTGTAAATTTATTCTAAGACATTGATATGTTTTCAGGTCAGATTTTTAAAACCATCTGCTAGGAGAAAAAAATTAATTCATAAACTTTTATTCAAAATGTCCTGCCCTCTTTTACTCTTAAGACCACAAAATCTAAGTGATATGAAAAGCAAACGAGGACACAAAAACACTCAGAGGCAAGCAGCAGTGTCGAGTATTTCAGTATTCTACTCATGGAGCTGAGGCCACTAACATTCTTCTAAAAAGCCCAGTGAGCTGGGAATGAAGAATCACAGCTTCTAATCTGGGCTTTGCTGAGAACTTGCAATGTGACTTCAAGTAAATCACTTGACCTTTCTGAGCTTCTGATTCCCTGTAGGTAATAATCCTACCCTTATCTCCTCATTGTTTCAAAAATAAAATAAGATGGATGATTTATGTGAAAGCACTTTGAATAGTCAAATGTGCTATATTATTATTCAAACAAGGCATTATCCTCTCAAACCTACTTAGAAGGGGTGGTAAATGAAATACTGCATATTAATGTGATTCTCGGCTTCAGAGCGCTTGGATTCTCTCAGCACCACCACAGTCTCGGCTATTTTTCAGGACAGCATAAATTATGTGCTCCAAACAAGTCTTCAATGCCCTTTGGAAGTCTGAGAGGCGAGTGGGAGGCTGCTTAGTGCCCCCAAAATAGGTACCACTGAACAGAAAGGAAGAGCATTTAAGAAAACAGTGAACAGACGCTGCCTGCCAAGTCTGTGCCCAAGCTGCAGTTTCTCATGTGCACGGGTGTTGAGAATAAAGGGAGCATGTCTGAAAATCCAAGTCTAGGCAGGAATTTCCATAGCCTCTGGGTATTTTACCAAGTTACTATAATAGATGCATGTCCATGCCTAAGTGTGAATATACACGAACATGACATTATAAAAGCAGATAGCTTTGCCATGTTACACACCCAATTCACAAAATGACATCAGTTCCCTAAACCTTATCTGCTGTTGTCATCGCGTCCTTTTGCAAGCATGCCTTGTGTGGTTTTGACCCTGGAGTCATTTGCCCATTCTGTAGTATTCTAGATATTGCCAAAGTATATTTTCCCCCCTCAACGGCATGTGAAGGTTGCCTCACAGAAATCATTATTTTCCTACATACACATCTCAGAAGTGTCTGAATGGTTGTTGTTGTTTTTAAAATATTAAAGCTTTGGAATGAGGCAAGACTTGGAAAAATCTGGTCATAGATTTTCTCATTCTGGAGACCCTGACTCAATCTGGGAATTCTCAGTGGCATTTTATTAGAACCACCAAATCTACTCATTACCTCTGAGGTTTCAGAGCAAGTCAGGTCCCTGGAACAAGGTGGCCCTTGTGTGTCCTTGTGCACCTTGGGTCTTATTCTCCCCACAAGCCCATAAAGGTAACAGCAACTCACTTTGCTCAGCACATAGTAAAAAAGCCTCATTCCAGGTTGCAAAGCCCTCAGGGTTGTCATACTTCACTTCCCGGGGCTCCTTCTACCTTATCACCACCAAGAAAGAGTTTTTCTCCATAGACAAAGCTTAAACAAAGTTTAGTGGAGTCCAGAGTATAATCTGAGAGATTTGAATTGTCATCCCCCGTCACCCAGTTGGGTGATTCTGGACCAATCTCTTAAACTCTTTGATTCTGTTTCTTCACCCAGAAGTTGAACATACTAGTTTCTAACTAAAAAGACAGCGGTGAGGATGAAATGAGTCAGGTCAGCCACAGCGCTTAGGGAGTTTTAAGCACATAACAAGCACTTGGCCAATGGCAGTTGGTGGTTCCAGTGAAACAGCAGCAGTAGCAGGTACTGCTGACCTCTGCTACCGTTAGAAGAGTGCACAGCTATAGAGGGGTCTAAGTCCATAAAAGGGAAACAAAAACTTTTATTCTCTTATTTAAAGGCAGACAAGCTAAGCATATCCATCTGTACGTGTGTAGCCATGCTGATGGCTTTCCTGTCCATAAATCTATGTCGAGCTACATAACATTTATGCAAGGAAATCAGGAAGAGACTCGCCACTCTCTCAGGTGACTCCTGAATAGCTCCACAGTCAGACAAGAAGGGTAAAGTAAATCTAAAACACTACATTTGTATACATAACTTAAGCTGTAACTGACATTACAAAGCACGGTAGGTCCTATGTATGCTCAGAATTAGAGACCCTAGGCTGGAAGAACAAGTCTCCCTCCCCTTGGTATGACTGCTCAGAAACATTAATGTCTTTATTTTCTAATGTTGTCTTTAAAGACGAGATCAAGTTTGTATGTGCGGTTTCTTGGGCGCAGAGCCATTGCAGCACAGCTGGAGGTAGGGGCAGCCTTGCATTAGAGCATATGCCATTTTCCATGGTGTAAATACTGTGAGGCTTGACTAAAAGCAAAGCCGAGAAGAGACAGATGCAGCCAGTAGCAACCTATCAGGTTCACGTTCCATGGTGTAAGTAGAACTAGCATTGAGAGTGGATGTCAGTGAGATGAAGACTTCAGCTCTCTAAATCGCTCATTTCTGCTAAAAAAATGTCTTATTCTGTCTCTGTCTTCTGGCTGAATTATTTCCATTTCCTTCATTTTCCCCAATGACTTACCTTCTTGTCCTGGAATCTCTCTTCTTCTTCTGGCAAGGATTATGAGCAGTCAGGGTCTTCTGACTGTGAAGATAATGGAAGAGAGATGTATAGAAAGCAGTGCTTTGGGGAAACATGCAGACCTACATTTCTAATGATGTTGTTACAAAATAAGGGTATTTTAATCAAGGTTCACATAGTATTGTCCAGAGAGAGCTATCAATATTCAAGTTCAATTCCTTACAACTGCACATATGGCCTATTTTCAACACATGTTAATGTAGTCTATCAACATTTTCTCTCTCCACCTTATTCAAGCCTGTCTGCTACTCCCAGATATATCTTCCTGAAACAACACTAGCACCACATTCCCTATTCAGAATTCTAGTGGTTTCTCAATCCCTTCAGAAAGATAGTTCAACCTCAGACTTCAATGCCTTTCACAGCCCAAATTCCAGTGACTTCACATCACACACTATCTTCTTAGCCCATTGTCTGGCATCCTTTTCTGAGCTCTCTATGTAGAGAAAAAAATTACCATTTTTCTTTTAATACTGAACTCATGCTTTTTTCCTCCCATTCTAACTTCCAATTCTACTTACTATGCTACTCTCTTTTGAGCAATCTTTGTAATTTTATCTTCCCTCCTCTGAACTCATTCATTCGTCTTCACTATATCTCCCAAATTGTTCATGCTATACACCATTCAGTCTTGAAGCTATTGGTTTATGTGGTCTCCATAAACAGACAGCCAGCATGAGAAGCACCAGGACCACGTCTTTGGTTCTCCTGTCATCCTTCTTCAAAAGGATGATGTGATTTTCATCCACACAGTCCAATTTGGTAGCTACTAGTCACACGCGACTCCTGAGATCATGAAATGTGGGCAGTGTCACAAAGGATGTGAACTTTCCTTTTGCTCATTTCAATTCATTAAAATTAAAATAGTCACAAGTGTATATTGGACAACATGGCTAGCCCCTCCACAGGACAAAACACAGTGGCTTCTCCTTTGTAGCTACTCAACAACGAACGTTCAAGGGGATGATGAGTCACACATCACCTCCAAACAGTCTTCAAACTCATTCCTAGTTTCTAAGAATGCCTTCCTAAATTATATGACTACTTCCTAACATCACCCTCTCAAACTGTCCTGAGGACCTTGCTGACAAAGGTGACTGGAGAGTATGAAAGGTTCATCCGAACACTCTCAAGACCCCTAAGGCTCAGGGTGAGTTCTGAGCATGCCAGAAACGGAGCATTTTTGCAAAGTATTTCTCTTCACAGGCTCATCTCCACTTCCAAGGGTTAGTATCCCCAAGCCTGCATAATTTGAATCTACACTGAGACTTTCTAGAAATTGTACTACAATTTTAGGTTATTTTTGCCAAGCTATTTAAATTCAGTAACAGTCTGCATTTCAGTTTATCATAGCTGAAACATAGCTAACTACTGGGTTAAAAGAAAAAATCAGGTAGTTTAATTTTCAGCAGATAATCTCATTTATTTGTAGGTCTTCCCTTGCACACATGGGACAACAGTTCACTTGTACTTTGAAGAGTTTAAAAAATAATATAAACACTGTTTCAGCAATGTAGAAGAAAATGAGAAAATTCTCTCAACCAACTTGGAAAATGCTAAACTTCACTGAGGAATAACTCCAAGTATAGTTTTAATGTAAAATGCACGTTAGGTATCAATGAGTCAACTTTACATTTAACAAATACTATCATGGTCACTTAGAATTATCTTCATGCTATTAGTAAGTCTTTGCCTTCAGCAAAGATAACCAGAAATACATCCTATTTATGCAGCACTCTCCATTAATTAACAGTATCCTAGTTTATAAGACTATTAAATGTCTTTTATTTAAAATGAGCAAATTAAATTAGAACACTTCACGTTATAATCATAAAAAGTAAAATGCTGTTTTCATTCTTCACACTGGAGTAGTCATTTAGAATAAGGTAACGTAATAACATCTGCTTACACAGAAAAGAATCAGTGTCTGCAGGAAAAGGAAACATTTACTTATTTGCCTTGTATTTTTATTAGACACTGAGCTTTGCAGATGTCACTTTCCATGAATAATTCACCCCAGAATTTGGCCCAACTCCTTTTGAACTTCTGTTTCTCAGAAAGATATTGAGAATTACATCATATTGTGACCTAGAACATTCACACACATGAGAACTGAGTGTCAAATGTAATTAAATATTTTATAGTACAATGTAAGTCACAGAAGGTATTTTTTATGAAGTTTCTATTGTCCTATAAATACTCCTTATAGAAAAATTAGAAAACTCCTAGGCAACTAGTTTTATTGTACTTTGCTTTCTATTCCCAATCTTTGACTTCCAATTATATTGATTTGTGGGACCTCTTCTGCTCCACGCTGATGGAATTGTTCTATAAAGTCCCAGTGTTGATATCAAAAGGAATACAATCTTATCTAACATAGTGATACAAAAATATGTTCACTGTCAATTTTTCCAGTACTAAATGCTGAGTTATAAAAAGAGACATATTTCTATTAGCCATATTATTTGTATGGCATGCTTAAATAAATGCAATATTGTTACCTTTGAGCTCACATAGTACTCAAACTGAGCCAAAAGATGTGATCAGAATATGTTTTCAGATATAGAGAATGATACAGAGAAAATTAATATATTGCATATATACAGTATCCTGAGGAAGAGCTTATCAAGCTGCCCCACCTCTAAAATTTTCCTACATTCATCTACTACCTTGTTTTTTTCTTACTAACAGGCTTATAAACTCCCTTCTACAAGAAAAATACAATGGTTTTCTTTGACTCAGCTTGTTATATTCATTGCAGATTACAAAGAAGTGGCAACTGTTCTCTTAGGATGTTAATAATGTACGAAGACTATTTCTTATTGTTCTGTTTTGTTTTAAATTCTTCATTTAGCACCCAAAAAATCAATTTAGCTTCAAACACACAAATATTTTGTACTTGAGAAGTACATCCATCTATGCGATCTGATGGCTCAAGGCCTTTAAGGATTCATGTGCTGAACAGACACTTTCCCAAACTCTGGGACACTCACACTTGCACACAGCATGTACACAGTCTAGAAAATCTTCACCTGCAAGCACCCAGCAAAAGTTCTCTCCATCTTTTAAACACATTAGCCTGCATTATATATGAGACATGAGAGTTGGTCATTGCCCCAGCAGAACTGAGAGCATCTCAAAGCAGAATACCAGTCTCTTTAAGCCCAACATTCAAAGCCAAGTCCAGGGACTAATTCATTAATTGCATAGCTCTTATTTAAAAAAAAAAAAAAAAACAGAAAGAATGCTTAGAAGCATAAAAAAAATTGTTTGACTATAGTGATAGGAGACCCTACTAAGTGAAGTCAAATGGTTTTGTCACTAGCAGGAAAAAAATCCTAATACCTGGTAAAATTGAAAGACGCAGTCAAAAAGCTGTATAACATTATTTGAAATAGAAAAAGGGTTACATTAAAATGTCCACAAGAGGAACTGTTCTGAAGCCAAAAATAAGACACATTCTGTGAACAATGAAATACGGCTTGAATAATTGCACGCTAGGACTCACTTCTCATGAATTGGTCTCACTGCCGAGTTATCTCACGTCCACCACAGACCTGCATGGATGTTGACATGAGATTTTTTTTTTTTCTCAGCTGCCTACTTGCTGAAAGCTTCCTTAGTAAATCACTTCATTCATTCATGGATTGAGCAGCTACTGCACAGCAGCCACCATGCTTGGAATGCAGATGTCAAAGATACAGCATGCATATCACACGATCTGTTACAGTCATACATGCTTACTACATATGTGGAGAAATGTTGGGAGAGAAGAAGGATGATGTGAAAACAACTAATTATAACTGGGCATAACATATGCTAATGGAACAAATTACAAATTGCTAGAGAAATGGGTGGGGGAAGCCTTTCACCTGGAAAATAAAGCTGTCCTTTGAGAGTCCTAAAAGCACATTATGAATTCTAACATCAGTGTGGGAAGATAGAATTAGATTTTCATTGAAGAACTCAATACAGTATACACACATGCTGATTTTCAAGGACATGCACCTGAAGCTTATATAATGTTACAATGCCATATTAGTCCAATAAAGAGAAAGAAAAGATACCAGCAAAAAATAAATAAATGAAACTAATACACACTAGGATCGTACCCTTTAGCTCTTATGGGTATATCAAATTAATAAGCACACTTTAGGCATAAATTCAGTGGGATTTACTTAAATTCTCAAGTGATCTCACAATGGGGGGAGGAGGTATGTTTAGAGGGAACCCTTATACCTAATTAGCATAATTCCACTGGCTATGGGAATAGCAAGGATATTAAACCAATGTATTTCCATTCTAGGCAATCCTTACCACTTACTCTTTCCATGATTCCTTTATGAAAACCAAGACTGACCACCTCATATTTTTATTTTCTTTCTGGTACAAAAAGGAAATCTCTGCAACCCATGATGTTTATTGAAATATGGGTGTCTTGAGAAGCATTTTCATCAGAAAGGGGGTGCAATGGAAAGCTACCTCTTTGAGCACATCAAGATGTAATAAGAACTAAAAATATGATAGTCATTAATGACAGAAGCAGATTTTTAAGCCTCCAATCCCCATATCCCCCTAAAATCTTGGAAGGTCAAAGAACACTGGAGTTGGTGAGGGATGGGAAACTTGGCATTTGTCTCTGTACCTCGACCAACATGCCACCAGCATGACAACGCAGAACCAGGAGAGGGGTCCCTTGCTAGCCTGACGTAGTATTTTTCAGCATGGGACATGCCTGGTTCTGGTTCTGGAAGCTCTGAACGGTGAATATAGAAACTGGGGGGTGAGGTGGGCTGGCACAGGTCAGAGTTGGAAGCAAGGGTGGCAACAGGTTACGAGATCCCAGTGCAGGCAAAAGGCTGGGCCCACGAGCTCCAGGTGTGGGGATCAGCACGAACTCTCTCTGGGGGTCACGTGGAGTCAGCCACACATCAGCAGACCTCAGTGGGCCAGTGCAGACTAACTTCCTTACCACACAGCCTGAGAACAGCGAACAGAACAAGGACCTGCATTCACAGAAGCCCTCCTTGCCCTGAACAGAGGATTACATGATCTCTCCCAGCCCCCCACCCCGAGACACATGACACCATCAGGGAGAAGAGCAAGGAAACAGTTGGGAAATCTGAAAGACTGAACATTTACCCTAAAGAGACTGAGTCATCCAAAAGAAATTATCTAAACAGGAAGAGACAGAAATGCAGTTAATTAGCAAGATTAAAGCACCCCACCCCCTACCCCTATGCCACTAATAAGCAGAGTTAACAAGCTCAGGAGAAAAATTAAATCATTATCAAAAGATTCCCCCAAGCTTCTGAAAAGTCTACGAGAGGGAATTATATGAAGCAGTAGTCACAGGGCAAATGTCATTTATCCTATTACACTAACACCCAGCACTCAAAAGTGGTTCTCTTTGAAGCCAGGTGACCCTGACTCAGTTACCACGTGGACGACCATGGTGAAGAGAGAAGATCCTCAGTCTGTGGATCTTTGATGTCAATATAGATGATTTTTTCATCGACTGCTTGCTACTACTTGCCTTGCCCTGCAGAGCAGATAGCTGGTGACGAGGGCTAGTTTGGTTTCCCCTATGTTATTACCCCTGGATTCATAGTCCCCAATTATTACAAGATGGATAATAAGAAAAAGTAAAATATATTCATATATCAGGGAGTTGTTTTGGTAGAGTGTAAAAATTCTGGGCGGGAAGAGAGTAGACCGAGCAGCTGATGCCATTTTGTTACTGATTTCCATGCTTCCAACTTAGATGTACCATTTGAGAGCAAAATAGTGTCTGATGTGTTTGGAATGCTAGGCAAAATAGAATTTAGTGGACATCTTCTCTGAATGACTACTGCTAAAAATCTAATGTGTACAGTGAAATTCCAAATGGTCTAGGTGTACAGCTCCCCAAATTTATTCCACTAGTGGGATGCAACTTGCTGCTACCAGTTCACCAGAGAAGGCGGCATCTCTTTCCAACTCTGCAATCAGTTATGTCACAGGTACTATGAAATCAGCTTTGGTGGGAGTCTAGATATGAGAACTGACAAACATTAATAGGACTTTATTTTTTTCTGGTGAGATGGCTCTTAAATGTTTACCAGTACACTCTTGTTTTGAAAGCCCTCTGCTAATGAAACATGCCACAACACTAGTGTACTAATATCCTATTGCTGCTGTAACAAATTATCACAAAACTAGTGGTTTAAAATAACACAAATATACTGCCTTTAAGGCTGACACAAGGGCCTCCATGGTGGCACAATGGGTTGGGTTGAGCACCGTACTGTGAAGCATCCGCAGCACAGCAGTGTGAGTTCGAACCCCAGCCAGGGAGGGGACCCCCCTGGTGCAGCAGACCTCTCCTGCCTTGCCGGCTGCTCCCCTCAGCAGTGTATTTCAGTTGATCTGCCTATTCTGTTCCCTGCTCTGTCTCTGGTGAATCCTCTCACCTCTAGTGACTCTGGCCTGTTCCCCTGCTCTTGTATACAGAAATAAATAAATCTATTTTTTTTTTTTTTTTAAAAAGACTGACACAAGTCTCACTCAACTGAAATTAGAGTCTCACTATCCCTGGAACCTCCAGGGAATGGGCATGTCCTTACAGCCTTTTCATCCTCTACAGCCACCTGCGGTCCTTTTCTCACAGCCCCTTCCTCCACCACCCGAACCACCGACTATAGTTTGAATTTTCACACTGCATCCCTCTCACCCCCTCCTTGCCTCCCTCTTTCACTTCCGTGGATCTCTGTCATTTCTTTGGGCACACATGGATAATCTTGGTTCCTTTAGCTCAGCTGATTAGCTACTTATTCTCCGTTGCCACCATTGCTAACCTTCACAATGTAAAGTAACATCACAGGATCCAGAGGGTTCTATGGGACATCTAGGTAAGTGTTAGGCAGTCATCCAAGACAAGTGTTGCAGGATCACATTTTGAGGAGAGTCACAAAAGCCCTTTATTGAAAGTGCATTGAACTATTCACTGTATAATTTATCTTGTGTGATTTCCTCTTAGGTTCTCAGTGGATTGCTCTATGAAATAGGGATAATGTTTTCTTTATCTGCTTTGTGAAATTGTTCTGCTTGATCAATTACGATAACATAAGTGACAGTGTCTTAAGAACTGATGCTTCTTGACTGTCTTAAAAAGATAAAATAATGCCTTTTAGGAGAAAATGGTGAATCTTGAGGTGATTAAGCAAAGTGAAGTGAAAAATGAAAGACAGATACCTGTGTTTTCACTTCTTTGAGTAATATAAATAATGAAAAAAAAAAAACCCACCACATGCTGGCAAAGCACAGCAAATGTAATCCGTAGTCTCTGTAAAGGTAATGGAGAGGAGGAGGTGGTAGGGAAGGAAGGGGGCAGGACATTGGCAGGGAGTGTTGGTAGAAGGGGAGTGAAGTATGGACACATACTGAGTGTTGAAAATGTATTCCCAAAATTTATAGATACCTAAACAATTGTCAACTAATAAAAACAAAGCAAAACTGAGAAATTTGAAAAAAATGAGACTCTTTCCTAAATACTATATCACTACATTTAGTAATGATTAGCATAAAGATTTACAGTCAAAATAATTCCCATAATTTATAACTCAATTTTTCCCTACTTGCCTGTTCTCAGAAAGATAGTCCTGGTTCTGACCCACCTCCAGGAGATGCATAACTAGGACCAAGGCCACATGTTAAGACTGCGACCTTGGGAACACTTTAGATTTTCACTTGAGCCATGATCTAGGTGAGAACTAGTCTTTTAGACTCGTGAAAAACCAGAGAAAATGCAGGAATTTCCAGGAGTTTCAGTATTAGATCTGGACAAGTTCTCTTTCAGGTGCCACTCTTTCCGCTCTCTCCTATTTCAATCTTATCTGTGTCCTTCAGTCATAATATAGATAAGAAGACTGATGTGGGGTAAAGAATGGGAGTCATTTTTAATAACTGATCCCTTTTAAACATTAGCTGAACATGTATCCTTTCCATGGGGACTCAGAGAAGGGAAGACTATCCCAGGAGTAGAGTGCAACCTTAATGTCTCTCTATCTGAAATAAATGAATCCACTGCTTATTGAAATGTAATTTTTACTTTTGGCTGTTTACATATTTAGTACTTTGTGTTCTTTCACCATATGGGCTGTTACATTGCTTAGCGATGAAATCGCACTTGCTAATTCACCAATTTGTTGATCTTTTATCTACCCAACCATTCCCTGCAGAGAGAATTATTCCACATTTTGTTTCCTGCACAGACTACCAGCCTTGACAGAGTAGATGTACAGCTGGAAAAGAGATTATTAAGGAATGTATTTTTAAATGAACTATATATTTTACATGGAAAATAAATGCTAATAACTGCGTTCATTGGACTGGATAGAATTTCAAATCGTTTTACTCTGTCTTATAAAGAAAAACAAGATCTTTCCAGATATTATTGGCTAAGACAAGTAGCTGCGAGTTGTTAGTTATCAGCCTCTGATAAACCTGACACTACCAGGTTGGTTACATAATCCACCACTCCCTTGTCCTGGAGATGGTGCCACCTTTGGAATCTATGTCATATTATGCTGCCATCAACAACACCAGCCAAGCAAGATGGTGACCTGGGCAGAGCTAAGATTACAAAGAACAGGATCACTTTCTGTTTTGTTTTGATCCTATTGTAAGGAATGTGAGTATCAGAGTTAGAGTCTTTGGAGTCTAGGGTGTTTCTGATAACCCCACCAGGGCTGAAATCAACCAGCCCTCTCTTGGCTTGACTCCAAGGAGCCAGCAGGGGATTAGCACAGTCACAGCATCCTGGCAAACAGAGTCTCCCTAGTCCTGGCACCAGTGGGGCAGCTGTGGGCTAGTCCTGTCTGTGAACCACCATGATGTGAGAGTTCATTAGCATTGCCTTCCTGAAAAGGAACTGGATGAACTTCACCTGCATGAAGAAAAGCAGTAAGCCTTGAAATCTGGAACTATTTCCACAGGAAATGAAAAGAGAAAATGCAAAAATCAAAGATGTATTAAGTGGGGCAAGAGAAAAATTATAAATTTGAATGGGGTTTTTCCTAAAATTTCTTAGAAATATTTTGAAAGCAGATATACGTATGTCTGATTTTCAGATTCTTCTTTTTAGGGGAAAAGACTAGCTATTGAACTTTCTATTGTGTTTACTTTTTCCAAAGTGGTTGGCTTAAGTTCTGGGCTCAATCAGCAAAGTTTGATCTGGTCCCAAATAACAGAGGAAAACTAGAACGATTGTACAGCTTAGGTAAAAAAACAGCCAGGTAGACTGCCAAGGGAATAGCACTGACCTATACAAAGACTTCAGATGATAAGGCAGATCTCAGATTATTCCCAGCACAGTTCTGGGAAGTCAGAAAACAGAATTGAGAAGGTATAGGCTAATCATGAGGAACCAAGAGCTAGGTTCTGCTCAAGATCATCCAGTCCCATTCATGTAATTAGTCTATTCTTGATTCACGATTGTTCCAGATTCTGTATAAGATACCTTCCTACCTACCTATCTCCACCTCCCTCAAGTCTCCTGCCCCCTCCCCCACTCTTTGGGAACACTTCTTGTCACCATCACCTGGCTCCAAGTGTCCATGCATTCCAGTTCAGCTGCCTGGTAAGAATATCTGTACCACCTCCGCGTTTACGCGCTATGTGTAGTTTTACATGTTTCTGTAGCAGCTGTGCATTTCTGTGAAGGTTCATCTGTTGGCAAATTCTTGTAAGGATAGAAACTACCTTCTTCCTGGAAGGTGCCACAACTTCTCGTCAAGTGTTTGACATTTTAGGTTTTCATAAATCTCTTATTCTAATGCTTAGCAAGATTAGCAGTGAATCAGAACTTTGCGTTTTGCTCATTCTCCTAGATCCCAATTTTCTCAGTTCTGAGGAAAGGGCAACAACTCTGGAAGAAATGCAAAAAGCCTTTTCTCAGGGATAGTGGTCAGAAACATTTGGAAGGAAGGAACAACATATTCCTGGGAGAAACTGAGCCAACCAAGTCAAATCCTCTCAAAGTCCCAATGACTTTGGAAAGAAATACTCCTAAAACATTCTAAGAAGGCCTAGTCCCCATCACAGTTAATGCTGACAGGAGTTTAGTGGTGTCACCCATCAGCACTTAGCAAATTTTAGTCCATCTTATTCTATCATGTAAATAAAGAGTTTGTCACATGTTGAGTTAGAACAGCTGCAGCCAAGATACAAGGACTAACCAATCTGAGCCTTCGCCACACCACTGGAATAAGGCTGTTTAGGGGGAAACCCATTCTTCCTGGGAATGTTTTAAGTTCAGAATCTTCAATGCTCTTCCTATTAAGAGTTGAGGTCTATGCTTCTCCCCCTTGAATCTGGGCACCCTCATAACAAGGTTACCAAACAGAACATAGCAGAGGTGACACTATGTGATTGCCAAGACTAGGACAGTAGGACCATGTGACTTTCATCTTGTTTATTGGAGTGCATTCATAAATCCAGAGCCCCAGGTCACAATTCAGCCACCAAGTGGCCACCATGCTGTGCATAAAATCAAGCCGCACAGAAAGCCCACATGTTGAAGACCTCATGGGTAGACCAGCTCAGGTAAGCCTTTAAGTTGCCTAAATTCAGATGCCAAACATAAGTGAAGAAATCTCCGATGGTGGTAGCCTCCAGTGATAAGAGACATGCGTGGATCACCCCAGCTGAAGCCGAAGCTATGGTGGAACAGAAACAGCTATCTCTGTGCTGCATCTAAATTTCTGACCCACAAAATATATGAACATAATAAAATATTGCTCAATGTTCTCCTTTCTTTCAGCTTTTGGGAAAAATGACAAGATAGGGGCCATTAAGATTATGTCACTTCATTGACTATCAAATCATCTCATTCACATGATTTGATGACAAAAATTAAATTATATCCATCATCAGAAGAATGGACACTTTGTTTATGGTTTCTGGGTCAGACACCATAGTCTGTGTACTTTATAAAACCGCAAGAAATGTTTGTTTCCATTAGAAAGTTTATGCTCCTTTTTTACTAGAACAGGAGGACACAGCAAGTTTCTAGCTTTGAGAAACTAAAGAAATACTATATCCTCACTAGCAGTTGATACGATCTGAAGCAGAAGTGAAGTGCTATATTCAAAAGAGCAGATGTCACAGGACTTTCCCTTGAAAAAATGACAGATAGAGATAAGGCACAATATGTTTATTATTGAAATAGAAGAAATTTTAACAATAATACTACATGTTGATGCAGTTGGAAAAAAATATTTTATACCAGAAGATACCCATCCAAGAGATTCACAGAAAATTCACACTTTTCAAATATTGAAAGAAAGGCATTTAGAGTGAAAATAAAGGAAAAGTTAAAATAAGAAAAAGACATAGCAAGGTTAACAGTAGCTTACTAAGAAGACTACTGATTTCACTATTCCAAAAATGTATCCAGACTTCTTATATTTATTACCACGTGTGCACTCCTTATTTCACTGAATTTATATTTATGTAATATTATGTAATATTAATATAGCAAACAGAGAATAAAACAAAAAACCTTTTCAGTCTACTAGCAAAAGGCAATATATTTCAATATACTTAAAGGTAACTTCTATTAGTGTAGTTTTATATTTTTCTCTAAAAACTTTGACTTAATCCTTTTCTTAATTTTATTAACCATATTTCAGATACCTGAATTTACAACACTTTGGTGTTTCCAGTCATTTTATTTGGCATGAGCAAACCAATTTGATAATTATTTGATTCCACTTAAGATCACCCTAGCGTTACTACATTTGAAATTAATGAGGGGTAGTTATTATTTTAAACTTTACTTCTGCTAAAGACCAAGTCTAGTTATTCGCATGGACCTGGCTTCTGCATACCCATTTCTGGATTTCTAACTGTTTCTTTGTTGGGTGAATTTGTTTAAAATCTAACGCATAACTTTAATAAGAAATAGTGGACATTTTTCTTTTTTTCCACCAAGGAATAGAACATACAAGGAGGCATGGATTACAGTCCGGTACCCATGAGGCTAAGGGACCCCAAAGAGGATTGGGGTGTTCCAGGATTCCACTCTAAGATGTGATCATAGATACCTTCCCAACACCCAGGAAAGTTAACTCATAAACTCCTATTAGCAATTGGGAAGACAGTTAGAGGAATGTGGATACACGTGTGCAAGTCCATCACTGTTCCCAAAAAAGTATTCAAAACACATTAAGCAATGTCATGAAAAATAGGCTACTTCTCACCAAGAACCATTCTTTATCTCTCCTTCCCTTTTGCACTGTAGTTGACAAGCTCAAAGAACTGTAAGTGAACCATCTTCAGGAATTTACCCGGAAGCCAACACATTGGCTATCACATTCCCTAGAAATTCAAGAGAAAGCAACAGGAGAGGTCACAGATACTTCCTTTTGATTTCTAAGCATTTCTACTGTATGTGAATATCATATCTTCTGGAAAATTTAACTCTTAAAATTTAGCTGAAGTTGCTGACGTTGTAAATCCAGACTAGTGGACAAAGCCTGTGCTTTTGACAGTCCTATCCAAAAAATAGTATTACTATTTTCTGTGAAATTTGAGTGCCATGAAACATGTTTATTATAATAAATCATAGATAACATGTAGCTATCCATATGTCTCCTACTAAAACAACTTCCCATGAACGAATTAATGAGCAAAAATTTAAATTCAATGGATGGGAACGGGAGAGTAGAATAAGAAGTGTTTGAATAATGTTAAGCTGCATGTTGAGTTATAAAATGTGTTCTCCACCATTTTCATGTTGTTAAATTCTTCCTTACCTATTTTTGTCTCTGCTTTTATTTTCAGTTCAAAGTTTGTTTTGATATTGACAGGTAGGGTTAACTGCAAACTGTCAATTTGCCTTGTTCTTAAATTCTTACAATCATAAACATGTCTACTATTATTAAGGCATCTATTTGTAATTATGTTTCTGAAACTTTAATTGCTAAAACAGTACTTTTATAATTATTCTCCTATAATCACTTGAATAAACAATGTTCAATAAAGCTATTTCAGCTACAGCTGGGTGCACCTCTTAAGGAAAATGAAATGTGGATTCATTTATATGGTCAGCATTATTTTATGAGGCTACTTGCCCTGGTTTTAGAAATAACATACTCCATGTATTTAAATTATTCCCTTTCCTCTGAAAAGGATAAAACCTTGATTGAAATAACTTCCTCCTTTTTTCAATCAGCTACAAAAGAGAAAGAAATGAATTAAGTGCTAGGATTAAATTAATGCTGAATGTAGAAGCTCATAACCACTTCTCAAATTCAGTAGTATTAGCTGGGGAAAGAGAATATACAAAGAGGAAAATCAGCTGAAGACCCATAATTGGACAACTGGACCATGAGTTAATTACCTAGGAATCTTGATTAAAAACACTGACATCTTGATGTAACAAATCTACAAGACTTCTTCATCCTTCCCCCCCAACTCCCCTGCCCCAGGCTCCCACAGGCTTTTGGGGGCCTTCCGGTTGCCTTGGTCACAGGTTTTTTTTTTCCTTTGAATCAAATGCCCCCTCCCCCTACTCCTTAGTCTCCTGCTTTTAAAAAAGGAAGCTTTGCTTAGCAGACCAGTTCCAACTTTTATTACTCTTTTCTCTTGCCTCCAGCAGCACAGCCCCCAGAGGCACATGGGGATTCCAGGACAGCTAGCGAGCAGACAAAGGTCACTGGCTGAGAAGTTTCTAGGTTATCTGGCTAAGAAACTGTGACCACCTCTCACAAATATTTAATTAGTATTTCTCTACCATTCTCAAAAGTCCCCAAGTTTCAGTTCTTGTGTCCAAAATCAGAGAGGTGAGTCCAATATCATGGATAGATCAGGAACTTATTTTCCCCTCAGGGTCTGGCTCCTCTTGGCAAATTCAATTCCCTCTTTCTACTGCCCTTTTCTGCATCTTGTTTTTATGCTTTGTTTTCTTTGCAGTCCTCCACTAAATCAAACATTTGTGAAGAGTTAGAACTGGGTCATCTCTTCCTCCTATAAACACTGGCATCAGTTTTTCTGTGATTCTAGTGCTCCAGGAAAACATTATCCTATTCATCTCACCTACCCAAAGGGGCTTGATACTGAATTTCACTCTTAGAGCTTTGCTTTGTTAACTCAGTAATTCTCTACCAGGAGAAAGATGATACCCAAATCACCTGGTCATCATTGTTTTTGTTTTGTTTTGTTTTTAATTTATTTATACATACAAGAGCTGGGGTACAGGCCAGAGTCCAGGGCGGTGAGAGGATTCACCAGAGACAGTGGGGAGCAGAACAGGCAGAGACTGACTGAAACACACTGCTGAGGGGAGCAGCGGGTGAAGCAGGAGAGGTCACTACGCCATGTGGGTCCCCTCCCTGGCCGGCTGCAGGGATCGAACTCGTGCTGCAGTGGCTGCGGTTTGCTTCATAGTGCATTGCTTAATCCACTGCGCAACCAGGGAGGCCCCCTGATCATCATTGTTAACCAGAGACTTCCTTTGCCTGGGAGATGTAGTTTGAAGACTGGCAAGAGGTTCTTACCTTTCCCCTTCCACTCTTCTCTGTACACCATCTCCTAGAACTAGCCTAAAACTGCTGAAAATGACTGCTTTATTTTTCCCCACTACCATCTCTTACATTCCCTTGCCCCTTTCCTTCCTCCTACCTCTTAACCTCAGACACCTCAGTGTTTATTAATGCCCATTGATTTTGTAAGGATTTTACTCACAAAATAATCTATGTAAGTATCCAATATTTTTTATTGTTCTGACTTGCTTCACTGCACGTTTCTCCCAAATTCCTCCATTTTGCTGAAAATGACAGCATTTCATCTTTCCTCATGGAATACTATTCCATAGTGCAGATATGACACATCTTCTTAATCTAATTATCTACTGATAGACATTTAGTTTCCTGCCCTGGATATTTTAAATAATGCTACTATAAACACTATAAAGTAAATGCTTTTTTGGGTTGATGGTTTCATATTCTTTGGATAGATGCCCCAGTGGAATTGTGGGGTCATCTGGTATTTCAAATTTAGCTTTTTTAAGTTAAATCCATATTGCTTTCCATAGAGATTGCACCAGTTTGCACTCCCATCAACAGCGTAATAGGCTTGCTCCTTTCCCCACATCTTCTCCAACACTTGTTATTAAAGATCTTTTTCATATGTGTCATTGAGATTGACTGTTTTAATCTAACACCATGACTACCAAAGCAAGGTAAATCAAGTTATATATCTCACACAGAAAACAGTTCTTACTTCGTTCCTTATTATTAAACCTTGGGCAGATTTTGGAATTGAATAGTCAGTCACTTTTTAAAATGTGAATATGATGAATATGCTACAATGATGCTCCTCCTTTATTAGAATGAAACGCCAACTTCACACCTTCTAAGCTCCTCTACTGCTGGATCCCTATGTGTTCCCATCACCTCCATTTATCCCAATAGCAGCATGTTTATCTTGCTGCTTCAAGCATGATACCCTCCCGACTTGACCTGATCTTCATGATTAACCTCCTCTCACTCTTCCCTCACCTTTCAGGATTCACTCAGAAATACCTTTCTCCAGGAACTCTTTTGAAGCCTCCAAAGCTGGGCTAAGTGCCTGAGATAAGCACCCCTTGCAAACCTCCCATACAGTGTGTCTTATCACTCTATCTCTAATGAGGAGTCTGGCTCCCGTTTCTGTGTTTGACTTTAAGCCTCAGTCTTTTCTGTCTTCTGTACCTGACATCTGAACACATTGATAAGAAACCCTGGGTGCGCCTTCCTTTTGCTCTGGCAGGAGAATCGAGCCATACAATATCCTGTTGAAGAACAGTCACTTGGGCTTCACTCTCTAACCACAATAAAGACACATCAGTTTCCTTTCTTTGATCTCTCAAGCCTTCTCTGCTTCAATTATAGAAGTAGTCCACTTTTCATACCCTCTGTGTGTGTGTATGGGGTCACAAAATGTCAATATTTGAACCAAACTTTGGGTGGAGTTTCTTTCTATCATTGAGGGCAGCCATACATTATTGCATTCATTTCTTTTCTTGCCCACATTCTCCAATAAGTCATGAGTTCTTTGAGTATGAGGTCTTGTGGTATTTATCTGTGTAACCCTAGGGTGTAGTACACTGTCTAGCACAATAGCGGATATTGACTATATGTTTGCTGGTGAATCAAGTACATGTCTTTAGATGAATCCCTGTTTCCACTAAATAAAATGAAAGTAAATTAGATTTTTTTTTTATGGTTTTAAAGGCACTTGGGTGTCATCAAATACAATCCAAAACAATGAGTCACACATCATCACATATATCATTATGCCAAAACATACATACAGAAGAGTTGTTGTTTATAGTAAGAAGTTATAAAGACAACTTATTAAGAGACAAAGCAATCTTTTATAGACTAGGCTAAAAGGCAATGAGATCATGATCTGGAGGTATTTAAATAGGCATCATCTGGAGATGTCTAATCCAGTCTCCACAGCTTCAATATGGTATGTTAGAATTACCATTGATTTGGATGGTTTCAAAAACCTGGAAGTCATTATGGACACAGAGCCAGGTAGCAAATTATACATACATTTATTACACATTTCACAATTATTTCAAAAATGCTTTCAGATGGGAGGCTTATATTATAAAGAAACCAGTATCAAAGTTAACTTTCTACCAGTAGCTGACCTTAATAGTTGTCTATAATGCGTTTGGATCATCATCTGCCTTGATTCCAAGGATAATAGGTAAGAACTTGTGAACTGGCTACAGAGCACGGTGCAACAAGACAGTTCCCACCAACCTGTCACGGATTTGCACAGCCTTACCTTGCTACCAAATGTTCTGTAGTTCCCTGAGCACACCTCTGTTGGGAGAATGTATTATGTTATAATGTGACTTCCTATGTTTTTCCATCTTCCTTAATTCTTATATCATGAAAGATGAGACTGCCTTTTGTTTCACCACCAGATCTTACTATAGGACCGATCACCTTAGTCTCTGGGTATTCTAGCTTTTATGGGCACTTTCCACCATCAAAAAAAAAAAAAAAAAAGAAAGAAAGAAAGAAAGAAATATATCAAAAGTTATATTTTTTGTGTTGGTGTAAATATGAATAGATTAATATTACATCTTGAAATGTCTTTGTGGATCTAAAAGTCCATTTTATTTCTTGTGATTGTAAAAGCAATTAGAATATTTCTCTGGACACTTAAAAGTATAGATGACCTTGGTGCCTAATGGATAATTTGGTCCTGCTGGCCATATCAAGGACATTCAGTTTCTGATGAAAGACTGATGGATGGATGGGAGAGAAAAAGAGAGTACAAGCAATTAGCACGTAGTAATGTTCACAGAAGTTCATGCATGGACCATGACTGTAATCTTCCCCTCTACCTCCAACACACTCATCAGTTACCATGTGAGGCCTCTGAACCCAAAGAAGCAGGACTCCTGCTGCATTTCAGGTGGCTCTGCTCTTAGGATTGTCATTCCCACTACTGTCTTCTACATCCTCTTTTCTTTTAAGATTTATTTATTTATAGATACAAGAGCTGGGGTACAGGCCAGAGTCCAGGGCGGTGAGAGGATTCACCAGACAGAGTGGGGAGCAGAACAGGCAGACTGACTGAAACACACTGCCGGGGAGCAGCAGGTGAGGCATGTGGGTCTCCTCCCTGGCCGGAGGCAAGGATCGAACTCATGCTGCAGTAGCTGTGGTTTGCTTCAGAGTGTGTTGCTTAACCCTCTGTGCCACCAGGGAGGCCCTACATTCTCTTCTTGTGCCTTCAGCAAGGACCCATCTGGGTCAGGACACACATGGGTTTTGTTCCTCTTCTCTGAGGTGCTGTCCAACAACCCCTTAGTCCCTCTTAACTTCCCCAAAGCTTAATGTTGTCCAATGCCCCAGATGTTCCAGGATTTACAGTTGCTCAGGCATCCTGAAGCTCTGTGTTCCAGGGCAGTAACCCTCAAGCAAGCAGATCACTTCCATTGTCCAGCAATCTGACCTCCCAAATAGTGGTACTGTCACCTGATTTGCCCTCAGGTAGAGGGCAAGTTTGGGCTGTGGGCTAACCCTCTGGCTTCTGCTGACAATGGTCTAGTTTTGAGTCTATAGCACCCAGGAATGGAGAGGTGGTGCTGGCATCCTTTACAGAGTGTGACCCTTCCTGCTCATCCTGCTGCCACCCCAGAGGGACACCTCTCCTCCTTCACAGCTCAGTGCTATGTGGCAAGCAGTCCTCCAGGATGACCAAACTGTCTCTTCCTGGGACATTCATTGCTCCCCCAAACCAATGGGCCCTTCCAGTCCACGTGGTGAGAGCATGAGAAGCAGAATCTGCTTGCAGGAATCACTTCTTTCACTCTGCCCATGACTTCGTGTGTGCCCTTTTTGCTGGTGGCCATGCGTAGAAGGCAGGGTGAAGGGCAACTAAAAGATGTCACTAAGTAGGAATGCAGTGATTATGAGCTAAGGAATTCAGAGAGGACATGACTGGAAGTTCTATGTTCATGGTATAAAATTCATAAATAAATTCTATATAACCACAAAGAATTTGTGCTCATACCTCCTGTGTACTTTGAATAAGGTTTACTTGTGACCATCATCAGTGACACCTCAAACAGTTTCTGAGTGAATCTTGAAAGTCAGTGTATATGTGGACAGCGGGAATGGTAGTGGGATATGTGACAAAGGTCATGAGCGATGGTGCACCCAGCATCAAATAAGTGGAACAAGGGCCTCCCCCGTAGCCTGGGGGTTAAGTCTCAGCACTATGAAGCTATCACTGTGAAGCTACAGTCTGTGTTTGACTCCCAGTCAGGGAGGTGACCCACATGACGCAGCAGACCTCTCTTGTCTCTTTGGCTATTCTCCTCAGCAGTGTATTTCCTCAGATCTGCCTGTTCTGCTCCCCATTCTATCTCTGGTGAATCCTCTCACCACTACCTGCCCCCCACCCCCTGCACCTCTGGGCTACACCCTAGTTCATTTATGCATAAATAAATAAATTTTTAAAAACTAAGAGGAGTAAATGGTGCTGGGGAATTTTAAAGGCAAAAAGATTAGCATTATTTTAATACAAACAGGATCCACAGAGCCACAGCTTTAGGAAGAATAGCACCATTACTACCTTATTCTCATGGTGGAAGTTGCTACACACAACAATTAAGAACATGAAAAAATGGTACCTGGATCTGAACAGAAAGAGATAATAGCTGAACACTACAGACTCTTTCTGTACTCTGATTGGTCAGCAAACAAATACAGACATATCTCTTCTCTACTGATTCTAAATTTTCATCCATAAGGTACTATATATATATACATATATACATACATATATATATGGGCATTGTAATATATATTTTTAAAAATAATCCTTATCTAGACATAGGCTTTGCAAAAAATAAGTAGTCCTGATAGAGGAAAAACTTGGAAAGAACCTCTCTCCTTTTCATAAAATATATTCTTGCAGGAATGCCTAGCATACGATTTTTACCTTGATGTCACACAAATATTAAGAGGACTAAGGAGCAGGGAGGAACTATGTAATTAACACTTCAAAGCTGTTGCTCTACCCACCCCCAGCACTCTGCAAGTGACAGTATGCTTCAAGCCTTCAGGCCTCCTTAGCAGTTCATCATTTTCATGGGAATTGACAGAAGTACCCCTAAATAAGAGTAGCTCTTTGAAGAACTGTAGTGAAACTCAAACCCTATTAAAAAGATAGGAAAAGTGTGTTCTCCCAATAAAGAGCAAGTACTTTCTCTCCCAGGTGTCACTGAAGAAATTTAGTCATCATCACTCTTGCTGTATTTTCAAAGAAACTTCTGAGAGGTGGGTTGCTTCATTATTCTACTCATAACTGAAGCAAGTGGACACTTAAATGGGATGAAGAAGCAATCACCATCTTCTTCACAAGAGCCTAAAGAAGTAGCTGATAAAGGACAGGTATTTTTGACACTTCCCTTTCCATTCTTTCTTTCACATGAAATAAAACTTTATGTCAGCCAATTCAAAATCAGGAATACTGCTATTTTAAAATGAGGATCTACCCTGATGTGTTGAAAGGGCAGAACAAATAAAGGAAATATATAATGATGTTTATGACATTCCACTTGATGATTTTATAATAAGACAAACTACACAGGAAGGAATGGTAAGGGGGACTGGGCTCTTGTTCATTAGCAAATTCCAGAGCACTCTGAATGTCTTCAGATGAGTGAGGATCCTCTGTACAGTTACATAAACAGTTGTTAGAAGGCAAGGTGCAGACTAGCCCATACTTCTGACTCAGAAGCACAGTATTTGTTGCAAATAAAATTTCTATCTTTTTGTAGTCCTTGATATATCACTACATTAAACTACCCTGAAAGTAGAGAGATGGGGGGATATATTTTTAAAGACATTTTCCCTATCATTTGTAAATAACTAAGGTTGACAAAATATCAGCAAATTGAATTGAAAATAGTGTATCAGCCTAATCCTTAAAATTTTAATGAGAAGAGACTTGAAGAAGTTAATAGTTGGTTTAATGAGGGAAGCAAAGACCTAGAGAGGGGAGAGTAGTTGTTAATGTGTTTCTGTAACAAAGAAGAGAGAGTGAGATAAGAGCCTTTGTATGAAGGGCATTATATTTTTATAAGGAAGTGAGAGAATGAAAAACAGTCAAAATCTTCTGGAGTCAGCAAAATAATATACCACCCTGCAAAGATATCCACATCCTAACCCCTTGAGATTATAAATATGTTACTCCCAAGGCAAAAATGACTTTGCAGATGTGATCAAGAATCTTGATATGGAAAGATGGTCTTAGATTATCAAGGTGGCCCAAGGTGGTCACAGAGGTCCTTATAGCGGGAGGAAGGGAAGCACGAGCATAGGAGCAGAGCGAAAGAAAAAGACACTATGCTTCTGACTTGGAAGGTTGAGAAAGGATCATGAACCAAGGAGTGTAAGCTTCCTCTAAAAGCAAGAAAAAGGGCCTCCCTGGTGGCGCAGTGGGTTAAGCAATGCACTATGAAGCAAACCACAGCCACTGTCACATGAGTTCAATCCCTGCTGCTGACCAGGGAGGGGACCCACATGGCGCGGCAGACCTCTCCTGCTGTGCCCGCTGCTCCCCTCAGCAGTGTACTTCCGTTCATCTGCCTGTTCTGCTCCCCGCTCTCTGTAGTGAATCCTCTCACCACCACCCCCGCCCCCCCCCCCGCCACACCCCTGGCCTGTACCCCAGTACTTGTACGGATTCCCTCTGAGAACCTCTACAAGAAACACTGCCTTGCTAATAAGTTGTTTTTAGCCTAAGGTGTTGGACTTATGATGCCCAGAATTCTTTTTTTCTTTTTTTTTTAAAGATTTATTTTATTTATGCATACAAGATACTGGAATACAGGCCAGAGGTGCGTGGGGGCGAGGGGGGGGGGGGAGAGGATTCACCAAAGACAGAGTAGGGAATAGAACAAGCAGATCAACTGAAATACACTGTTGAGTGGAGCAGTGGGCAAGAGAGCTTTGCTGTGCCATGTGGGTCACCCCCCTGCCCAGCAGCAGGGATTGAACTCGTGCTGTGGTTTGCTTCATAGTGTGTTGCTTAACCCTGTGCTACTGGGAGGTCTCAATGCCCAGAATTTTAAGGTAATAAATTGGTGCTGTTTTAAGTCATTCGCTTTGTAGCCATCTGTTAATAGCACCATTAGGAAGCTAATACGTTGTTATTCTTACAGAGAGTTTAGAGAGAAATAGAATTTACCCAAGATAGCTAAGCTGGTAAATGAGCAGTCAATTTATTATATACATCTTTCTCCCAGGTTTTGCGCTAATGAGAAGATAGACAAAGGATTTGTTCACATAACAAGGCTGACAAAATTTTATTAGAGAAGACAGCCTGAACCTGAGACCAAATTGGGCTTCCAAATCTTTCTCTCCTAAATTGATCAAAGACAGAACATCTGAATAACAGAAGGTCAATTGCTCTGTCCATCCTCCTTGCAAGACAGAGCTTCCCCAGGAAGGCTTAGAGGAGAGGATGCAGCTAGAACTCTGCAAGCAGGAATCCCAAGACAGCAACAGGTAGGGCACACCTGGATGGCGATCTTGAGCATATGAAACTGGCCCAATAGCAAACTTGGGTCACCTCCACCAGGGAGAAGACACACAGAAGTAGCTTCTCCCTGACTCCTTCTCTGCAAGGGCAGGTGGGTTAGCGGGGCTCTTTTACAGGCACAAGGACTTGCATAGAACAACGGTGCCCTGTATATCTACCCCCACTCTGGTCTTGCCGTCTGTCGCCTGCCTTTTTCATAACCCAAGTGGACATAAGAAGAACCTACACAATGAAAAAGAATCTCTTCATGATAGCACAGTCTTTTTACTGTTTTGTTTTGTTTTGTTTTTACAGAACAGATATGTAGAATAACATAAGTACAAACTGATGTTTTAAATTATATATGGGGAACTGAAGACTACATAAAGTGGATCTAAGCACAAGAATGGCCTCTAATAAAATATAAATGCATCATGTTTATAGAAACAGAAAGTTCGAATCTCCCATTGAACTACTTACTGCTCCTTTCCCAAGGCAATAATTTGATCTTCATATTGTTTGGCAAAGAGAAGATTCTTATATTTGTTGAGGGGATAATAATAATCATAATAACCTAGTAGTCTTTTTACCTATATTAAATACTTTAATTCATACTAAAATACTAAGATAAATAGTATAATCAATCCAGGTTTACTTGAAAAACCAAGATGCAGATCATATGGGGACAGGCTAGAGGCAGCAGAGCTGGGATTTGAACTCAGGCACTTGGGCTTTAAAGCCTCAGCTATTGATGGCTTTTACTCTGCATTTTAAACATCAGGGCTAGCAAACTTCTGAAAAGCCAAAGAACTGAGTAACTCTTCATGGCTAGGAAGCAAATAACAAAGAAAAACACAAAGGTTCTCAATTCACTCATTTTCCTTCAAAAAACAAACTTATTACAACCAAGGTTTAAATATGAAAAATAAATTCCTCCACTATCAGATGGTTTAAAATTGAAGTTTTTTAAACTTATAATTTTAAAGCACTCAGTTTAGCAGCAGTGTAAAATGCACATCTTCTTTCTTGGACCAGCTCAGTTTTGATCTGCTTTACATTCATTTCCTTTAAAACAGTTTTAAAAAATTAAACCTACTACCTCGAAGTTATACCTTTTCCCAAATGGACTACTATACCTTGACCACAGTACTAATTGGAAGTTACTGTAGTTTAATGCCTACCATATTGTCGCTTTTCCCCCAAATGGGCCTAGTTATCTACTGCAAACATATACACTATTTGAATAAACAAACAAAGCACTCCACAAAACAAAGGTGGTGTAAAATGTCTGCTGTTACTTATTGTTGTCTTCTAATGCCCTGGGCGGGCCTGTAAGGTTTGAAAGGATTTCCCCACATAGGCCAAGTCAGGTAGCTTAGCACCTGAGTCATGTGAGATGCAACTGGATATTTGTTGGTCTGAGAGATCAGGTATCTGATGGATGAGCCTTTTGCCAAATCTTAATTAGGTGCTGCAAAACAGGTTTATTTCTTCTTATTTTTAGGGGGTTGATGATTCTTTTTTTTAACTATGGAAACATAACCTTTTTTCTGGATTATAGGGAGTTTATCTTAATATGAAACTCATTGATTCATAGATTCTTTCCTACTGAGAGGTCTCTGTGAGGCAGTGTCACATCAGAGTGAGGCCATCTGCTTGTGTGGACAGGTGCCATCAAGAACAAGCCTGTGACAGTCACTGTGTCATTTGCTCTGATGATGACACTGAGGACATTCATTTTTTTCCTATTAAGTTATCCCCATTTTGACAACCCTGGAAAATGATTTCTGATTCTGGGATGAAAACTGTTCCTGCTCTTCTTAAACTCTTAGTTTCTTATCTCTTATGTACTGTTAGGATAGTGTTTTCTTTTTCAAGTGAAATCTTTAAGTTGGAAAAATAAAGCTAGGAAGTTGGAATTTCATGTACTTAGTCAGTGGGCAGGAAAGGAGATATTAAGGACTCATCTTTTTTTGTGTGCTGAAATTAACTTGTGGTTGTCACACCGAATGCTGCACCTCAGAAAACTGATGTCACTACAATAAATGAACCCCGCCGCCCAGAAGAACCTGGTCAAGTTGCACAAACTCCAAATATTCATTTTTTAAATTTTTGCAAAAACCAAGAGAAGATCATAGATCTTGCATTGGAATGTTCTAGTCTGTCTTAGCCTACACTCTATGAGCCAGATGTCAGTAGAAAATACATACCAAATTGGGCAGAATGAATAAGAATCTAAATTATTTCATTTTTTCCTGAAGGATGTATTCTACTATGTAAAATTTTAATATTGATGTTCTATAACTTACACATATATATAGATAGATCCAGAAATACTCATAGAAGTATTGGAAGTAGCTGTAGTTCAATGCCTACCATATTGTCGCTTTTCCCCAAAATGGGCAAAAAGAAAAATAAACCTGAAAACAACCCAAATACCTATGATCATGCAACGGGATAAATCTACACATTCTACACTATCCAACAAATGGAATGTTATACACTAATGAAAAGTGAGTCATTTTCAGTTACACACATCAACATGAAATAATCTCAGAATCAGAAAAATGAGCCAAAAAAAAATGTAATCACCTAAGAACACATACTATTTATAAAGGCCAAAATGAAAGTTTGGATATAAATATATGTCATAAAATGGAAACCAAGGAGCATTAAAAAAAAATAGTGCTTGTTCCTGAGCAAATAAAAAAGAGATGCAAAACAATGGAGAGATACATAGGAAATTTCAACTGCATCAGTAATCTATCACTTCTTCAACTGGTGTCCAAGTCACTGTTGTTTGTATTCCCATGTAAGTGTATATATAATATATGAGAACTATTTCATAATGTGAAAACACTGGTGAAACATCTTGCTTTGACAAACCAACTAGTCATTCCTCAACCATTCATTTTGTCTTTCTAAGCACACAGTTGGCTTCCATGTTCAAGTTCCCTTGCAGTTATGGTGCTGTCAGTGATGAGTTCCAAACTTTAGATGATAGAGCAGACCCAGAAATCTTGTCATATACACAACACACTGATTTTTTTTATGCACTTACTCCTCAGATACAGGACTCTGTGTTCAAAGGGGAGGGCAAGGACATTGAATGGCAGCAGAATCCACCCATCTACACCTAACTGTATACTAAGATTTTGAAGTTACAGCAGCAGCTCTTCTACCCTGAAGAATACAATTGCTATACAGTGATTATTTATTCAGCCTCTGTCTTTTATTTATTTTTTTTTTATTTTTTATTTTTTTGTAACTAGAAAATGCTATAGTTTTTCTTTTTTTTTTTTAATTTTTTTTTATTAGTTATATTTGACATCATTTGTAGTCCCCAGGGGGTACCCACCACCATTTCACCCGTGCACCATCAC